>OX376374.1:10539054-10913269 GCA_947369275.1 Nemotelus nigrinus
ATTTACCGTTAAATTCACGAAGCAGTCGACGGAGGTTCCATTAAAATTTCAGTTTTTGTTTTTTGCAATAATTGACAGGAGCTTCTAACTTTTACTTAAATATGCGATGATGTTTTTGATCAGTCTGTGAAACTGAGCTATGTGTGTGTGGGGATTGAGGGAGAGTGCCTGGCACATTTAAGCATTATGGTCAAAAAGATCCATTGTGTACCTCCAGCCTACAACCTACCATCGTTTCGCAGATCTCTTAATACTGGAGATGGACTATAATTGAATCTGGTTTCGCGAATCTCCAATGAGTTTTAAGCTTTTACATTTATATTGCTTTATACACTAGGTAAAAGTCCAATGAGATTCACGAACCGAGATTCGATTGTAATCCGTCTCCAGTATAATGAAATTCAAGATCAATGATAGAGGAAAAGAGGCAATCCTATCTACACGCGCCACATCCTAGGCGAAGCATTGATATCTGAGACGCGCAAACGCCGGGCATTCACAGAGCAAATGCTCCACTCCACATTCTAGGCAGAATGGCTAAAGGTCATAAACACATATTAAGTAAATGTGACTTTTTTGGCAGTTATATCCAGTCAGTAGACTTGTCATGGTAGATGGACCTTATTGAACTTGGCGAAAGAGCTCAATCGTGATCTGATGACGTGGGGCATTTTCGAAGTAGTCAGGGGTCTACGTAGCGCCAACAGTACAGCTCGACTGGCACTGTAAATAGCGATACGTTTCTACCTCCACCTCTAATCAATCGCCTAGTAAGCAGCTCTCAAGATAGTGAATATTTCTGACTGAAATCATCGGCCTTATGATTGTTACTTAGGTTTACCTAAGACCCCATTTGGTGGCAAAAGCTTCCTTACACTATCCGAAAGCATTTAAAGCTCGAGTAAGCTTCACTTCCATATGCTCCTTCTAAAAAAGTTTTTTGTTCAAGATTACTCCTAGATATTTTACTTCATCTGAAAGTCAAAGAGTTGCATCCTTCATTTCAGGAAGTACTAGTCCTTCCAGCTCTCTTTTTCTGGTGAACAAACCAGTTTCGTTCAGATCTTTACTGACTGCTGGTGTGGCCAAGAATCAATCAAACATTTTTTTATGTCATATATTGTTATGGAACGTAGCAAAATCCTTCGTGATAAATTCGTCCGATTTATAACGTCAACAGTTTTCATAATAAGTATTTAGAAAGTTATATACAATACATTTGAATTATTGTAACAGTAATCAGATGTGGCAATTTCAATTGAGAGTGCTGTATGGTGCAAAAAGTTGCGAAAAAAGACATTTCATATCTCGTTGCGATTTCCCCACTACCACCACGATAGAAGTGCCCAGAGAAGTCCGGAATGACCAGCACCGGTGCAGACACTAATGATTGTTTTTTTTATTAAAACCATCATCAGCTGCCCTCATCCACACGAACTTGCACTTTCCTTGAGTGAAGATGTTATTGCTACGAAGTTCGGGATAGACCACCTATACCATCCGACCAAACCCACAAACCCTCTTACGTCTTTAACCAATTTGGGCTGGACCCTATGTATTTAATCTTCCTTTGGATAAATTTGCTTTTTTCTACATTTATGGTTAGCCTCGTAGATTTTAACACGTTTACCACTTTTTTAAGTAGTTCCATATGCTCATCAAACGTAGAACTGGCTATTAACAAATCATCCAGATAAACAAATACCCGGACATTCGTGAGGGATGAGCATAAGGTCTACGCATCATTTGAGATGCATTACACAGCCCAAATGGCATGGCTGTGAAGTGATACAGGGGATACCTTGGGGCGGTAAACGCCGTCTTCTTCCTAGATTTTTCATCCAGCGGAATCTGCCAAAAAGCATCCTACAAGTCAAAATTTTTTTACAGGCATCGTTGATATCGACTTCATTCAGCCGTCTGGCGTCCCGATATAACCGTACTTTACTCGATTTTCGAACTATCACAACGGGCGAGCTTCACAAACTCCTGCTCTCTTCAATCATCCGCACAGACAGCATACGGTTAACTCACCATACATCAATTTCTGTACGACAGATGATGCTACGTAATTACGTTGTTTAATAGGTTGATGATCTCCCAGATCGATGGTGTCAAAATTTGTTCTGCCCAATCCTAATTTATCAAATGACGGAAACTAGAGATGTGACTGCTCTTGCGATCACTGCTACTAGCCACACTGTTCCTTGAAAAGAGCAGTGAACAGTGTGATTGCTCTTTGCTCATGGTGTTCAACTGCTCACTGCTCTTTTGCGGAACAGAAAATTCTATTTACTTATCTGTTCATTTGCATTTATTTCCTTTATGGGCTGTTGAATTCACATTGCAATAGTCACGTTTAGCGGCTGATCGGGGACGTTTTGAATTCAGCATTCCTGATTTGCGTAATTGGGAGTTTTGGGGTTTTTATTGCTCTTGTGGGTTTACATTAGTTGTGCAAGTTTTTGTAACCTAAATGTGTACAAATAACAAATACTTTCATTTTAACTACACAAGGGGCATGATAGATATGATGATAAAGAATTTATCTTTTAATATTTTAGAGACTGATTTTCAATCCTGCAATATTTATATATAAGTTGCAAAAGCAAAATTATTCCGGTTATTAATTTGATTGAGCATTCTTTACGAAGATATAAATCGTTGAGCAATCAATCGCTGTAAAATTGTGTGTGCGAACTTCTTTGCAATCAACTACAAATGAGTATGAGGCAACGTGTATAGCAAAAATACGTTCCGATCTAGGTAAATAAGTTGGCCTTGGGCCGAACTACTGCTGACCCTCGACGAAAGTAATTTCGACGTGGCGATGGTTCACGAACCTTGGATATGTGTGAAGGACCGCGCTGTGGGACTGGGGTCACGGCATTTCAATGTTTTCTTCCCCACCGCAGTAGGGGAAGAAAACAACACCGTCTGGGGCAGCCTGGACATCAACGATAGAGTTGAGTCTTTATTCAGTTTTATTATTAATTATACAATAATTGAGTCGTAGCAAATCGAGGAAAACGTGCTAGACATAACTCTGTACAATGGCTCAAATGAGCAATTAGTAGAGAATTGGAGAGTCCTTGAAGGTCCATCATTCTTTGACCACTAAAACATTAGCTGCAGTCAAAAATGCAATTCGCAGTCGCAGAAATACCAACTGGAAGAGCTTCAAACGGGAAGTGAGCAACGGCTTAGGCCCTCCTCTAAGGATTGGCTCTGTAGCTGACTGGGAAGTTGCAGTAATCACACTCATGAGTAAAATAGTAAAAATCTTCTTACGGTCTTATCCCAGAGTCTGTCCGAAGCGCAAACCTAAGCCACTCTGGTGGAGCAGGGACCTGGATTGTCGCAGAAGAACAAATACGAGAACTGTTCAAGTTTGGAAATTTTGGGACGAATACAAGGACGTCCTTAGGCTATATAAATCGGAAATACGGAAAACCAGCTGAAGCTCCTGTTGTGTACATGACAATGAAAAAAGGTCAAAACTGAAAAACGTCAACAATCGCTCCCACTTGTCGACAACAGCGACAACCACTCTAAGTGGTTAAAACGTAAACCCGCATGAAAAATAATTAATTATTTTTCATTTGAAATTCGAAACCAATCCATACACTGATTGCTTCAACTAAAATGTATGATATATAAGTATATGAGAAAAGTAATGGAATAAAAGTAAGCAAAACCAATCGGCGACCAGCCAAACTGTATTCTACAAGCGACTTGTCTTTTATTTTAAATTAACACTCAAGTAGTTTGGAGCGATTGCTACGCGGCGGTTAAATTCGCCATGCAAGAGCGACAACTGCTTCGAGGATTAATATTCTGACAAAGCCAAATTGGCGCATCCCAAAATAAGGGTTGACTGGCGGTTAGCGTTCCGAATTTGCGAACGGCCGATCGATAAATCGACGAAATAAACTTATTTGTCCCATCACACTCTGGGAAAGAGCTGTGAGGTAGAATTGAAACCACCTCGGAAGCGGCGAGACTCAGAAATCTACTGTCTAAACGTCCTGTCACGCCTATTCTGATAAGTAAGCCGGATGGGAAGTGGACAAGCAACAGCTCGGAAACGCAGAAGATCCTCGTAGATAATCACTTCCCGAGCTGCCTGAATGACAGCACCACCCCTTTCACTGTGAAGCAGGCTTCCGACCTGCATGACATTGAAGGCATTGGCAAAGTTGTCACCAAGCAGAGGCTAGTCTGAGCAATTGATACCTTTAAGTGCTTGAAGTCCCCAGGTACGGATGGAATTCTCGCGGCCATGTTTTAAAAGACAGGTACGCTCACCGCTTCCTGGTTTAAAGCAATATTCTTAAGTGGAATGGGTGGGGCCACAAATCATAAAGAAGGTCCACAGAGGCACACCCCAAGGAGGGGTTCTATTGCCTTCCTTGTGGAATCTGGTTACAAATTCAATTGTGGAAAAGTTGGAAAGCAAGACAGTCACGGTTGTGTCCTGGGCAGCAATTTTCACATGGAAGGTGAATTTAGAGCAGCATGAGATTGCTGGATAAAACTTGGGGCTAAGCACTGCTTTAACTTACTGGAACTACAAGGCGATAGCCAAGTTTCAAAAGGACGACGTTACGTGCCACACAGCTCATGCCACATTGGAGATTCTGCACGAACAATTTGAGGGCATGGTCATCTCACGTGGAGGTGATGTGAACTGGTCTCCGAGATCGTACGATTTGACCCCGCTAGACTTTTTCTTGTGGGGTTTTCTTCAGTCGCTGGTCTATGCAAATAAGCCACAAACCACAGCGGCCCTCAAAGTCAACATAATCCATGCCATCGGTCAAATTCAGCCTGATTTATGCGCCAGAGTCATGGAAAATTGGACATTTCGGATGCGCGACATCCAGAGAAGGCCAGTCAACCCTTATTTTGGGATGCGCCAATTTGGCTTTGTCAGAATATTAATCGATAGGCCTTTCAAACGAATAAAAAATTTCGATGATATCTCGCACACATTTTGTTTTATTTAAATTTAAAAATAGGAAATGCTTAATTTAAGTCCCTATATACATATATAATTGGGCGATTTTGGTTCCCATAGAGTAAATAATATTTTTATGACAAGTTTACAAAATATCGATATTAAAACAAAATATCGATATTAAAAGAAATTAACTGAAACATTCAACATCAATTTCAACTATATTTCAATGCATATTCATTAAGTTAAATTTGCAGCTATTCGTCTCTTTAACCCCCGCTAGACACACCTGGGTCTTTGGTGTCCGGCCGTTTTTGAAAATCGTCAGGGCGCACAGGTACGTCAATATTTCGGGTTCTAACCTCCGCTTAAAAAATTGTACTTGGATCCAGAACTGGCGTAGTGAACGTCACGCTCGGTCCTCCGTTTTTCGTGAATTGCTGAGCTGTCAAAGTTGGCTGCGGACACCAAAGACCCAGGTGTGTCTACGGAAGCATAAAAATGTGCATTTTCTTCGAAGCTTTTCTTCGGTATATTAGATCAAGCGGTAGTTAATTGTAATATTTTGTACAATTTTAATGAAGCGAACACTGCATTGGGAAGATATAAATTTATTGAAACGTTAGCACTTAGTTTAACCAGCGAAGAAATAAAAATTTGCGAAGAACACAAGCTTCATGTATGCAATGAATGCATTTTGTAATTTTGTTCAGCTACTTTATTTATTTTAATAAGAATAAGTGTAAGTAATAATAAATAACACAAAAACGTATAAAACTTTGAGTTACATTACTTTCAAACCAAAAATTGTAATTTCAAACGAATTTTCGACTCTAAAAAAATTGTACTTTTTCTCTTGTCATAATAATTATACTTTTTTCGAAGTTTCATTATGTCCTATTTTTTTCTTTCATCTACTATATGTCAAGAAACATTTCGTACAGTAGAATTTTCTTAAACTTATTTAACAAAAAGCTATGATGTTTTAAGTGAATACGTGTATTTCTCGTGTTTTGTGTCGATTTCCATTAAATAACAATAATAAAAATTCATATATATCCATCACCTAATGCACGCTCTTTTTCTATAGATATCGATCTACCTTCATGAATTTTTTCAGATTTTAAAACGATTCGAAGTGTGGTAAAAAAACGGCAGGACTCCATAGACCCAGGTGTGTCTAGGGAGGTGCTCGAATTGTAGTGTGTCTGGGGAGGGTTAAATATGAATAAAGTCTGACCTACTATTCAAATCTATCATGCATGAATATTTATTTGCTTAACTCGCAGAACACTGCAATTTTCGGCCCCCGAAAAAACTTAATGAACATATCATCGAAGTCATTCTCTTATGCAGTCTGCATTTTTCTATTCTGTTTCGAAGGAAATTAATTATTGGCACCAGACATCAGAATAAAACAAAATAAAAGTGAATCTGGTATTTTTTTGGTATTTCGAAATGCACTTATAGAAATATCTAAATTGTAAAAAAAATAGTCGAATGGAACTGATCATAAACTACCTGTAGCGGCAGTCAATTTCTAGTAAACTTTTCACTTTCTGCTTTTGACCGCAGAAAAACAAAGCGTAATTTAAATAAATCGGATTTACTATGCAGATACTGAAAGTGAAATGATTGGAAATGCATATGAATGGTTTTATCGAGAGTTTGAGTTGTCTCTTTGTCATTAGATTCGAAATGGAAGCTTTCAGCTATCAATTAATAGATTATTATTGTCTGTGGAATTGGTCATGTGGCGCCTTTTATTCATGTTTGTGAAATTGTTAGCGACTGTTTATATCGCAAGAAAGCGCTGTTTTTCAATGGTATTTTTTTTCTTTGAAGATACTTCCGCTGGATGTCTGCAATTTTCTTTTGGATTTTCGAATTCCAGATGTAAAGAGAAGAGATTCAAGTGCCCTGCAAAAGTCGATAAGCGAGTACTTCGAGTCGATACTCAACACACTACTCCAAAATCCATTTCTCCACGTCGTTGCACGTTTCATTTAAGCTTCCTGCTTGTGTGTGCCCAAAAACACTGTAATTTGTACAGGTGGCCGACCGTTTTAATGTTCCGATATTTATCCACGCACACGAAACACGGTAAATTCGAGATAAGTAGCATAACTTGATTTTGGAAATATCTCTGCAAAAAAAAAACGCTTCGAATCCATCAAATAAATTCCAATCATATGACTTGGTGTGGGAAAAAAATTGGATGACATCAGCAATCGTACACAATCTTTACGGTGTGTGTGCAAGCAAGATTGGCATGGAGAAAAATCATCTCGGATGGTTCTGACGTTTTTTGAGTCAGTTGAGTAGTTCGACTGCTCGAAATTGAAGAGTTTTGCATGTTTGCCGGTCAGCCTCAGCATCAGATGGTAAAGTCAGACCAGGAGGGAACATCTATCTGATCACAAGCGGATGGATGGTTTGTAATTTTTCCCAGCTTGTTTTTTCGTGCTCGCATCTTTGAAGTGGTATTTCGCTGTTCCAAGTCCCAAGCTACGAAGAACGTACTGGTCTTTTACCTGTGTTTCAGATATTTTTTGTTTTTACAAAAATCTGTAAATTTTTACTGTGGGAAAGCGAAAGCATCGAGCAAAGGAAAATATTTGACGAAATGTGTAGAGTTTGCTGTTGTGTTGTGTGAGTGTGGGCAATGTTCTCTCTTCAGTGGACTTTGTTCTTCGGTAAGAGAAATGAACTGTCAGGGTCGTGTTAACACTCCAGGTACAATTCGAACGTAATTAGAGTACCCGCTGTCTATAAATCTTCAAATTATCGAAAATACTTTGATAATTAGGGAAACATTCAGAGTCGATTTTATGTTCCGGAAGTATAAGTTCTGGCCGTAGCAATGAATTTCATAATCACGGCCAATTGTAGGTTTCATTGCGGTTCGCGTACCATTATAAATTTTAATAACGCATTCGTAAATCTGCTCAGAGTGTGTAGCAGACAAAACTGAAAAATCATCGCTGGTACAAAAGTTGGGACCTTGAGTTACTGCGTCCGCGGTTCAGAGCCACTAGTCAGTCTTCCATCCAGACTTCATAGTCGCCGCGTAACAATCGTACACGCCGAATTACGTGTCGAGAAATTTTAAGGCGGTCGGATCGGATGGTAATATGATGTGATGATGCGAGTTCCGACGGTGAATCATCATCCAAGATCAGAATAGACTCCAAGTTCGAGTGGCCGTTCCTAAAGTCGAATTACTGATTTGTCGGTTACCTTTGCGCGTCGCAGTGAAGTTTCTTTACGTAGGTTCCCGTAGTAGACGGGCAGAGGTATTGAACTTGGTCGTGAGAGTCAATGCTGTACATACACAGGTTTGAGTCATTATGGCTAGGTGAAATGTTGCTTGAGCTAACAACTGCTGACAAGGTTTTTGGATAAATTTTGGAAATTTCGTCGGCTGTATTTTTCACCTTATACGGTTTTAAGTAGACGTGGTAGCAGGTTGAATACTTCCTTATGAAGTGGATTCACGGACTCATTTGTCAATTTCTTAATGGACGAAGCGAGTACGTGAGCGGAATAAGAAATGCGCGGAAATGGTCAAATGATTTATGCATTTTCCACAACGTGCACTTTAATTTGAGGAAATAAGGTATCCTGGGGTTACTAGTAGTGGATCGATGCTGACATGGTAAGGTCTTGATTGTTCAAAATTTATAGAAATCCGGATGTAAAGATGATTTAACATTAAAAAATGTATTCTGATATTTCATAGGTGGATGACTTTTGGCCCTCGACGTGTGGCATACGAACCTTGAATGATACTGTACGAATGTAGCTAGCCTCAAATTTGCTGAGCTCTGTATCCATTTCAACACATAAAATCAAGCGTTGTGATCTCTATTTCCAAGAAAAAATTTAATATCCTTCTAGCCAGCCTGTCCTGTTCCGTTTCTTTATCTTGTTTCCTGGACCATAATCCTATCTTACATTACATATCGTCGGGTGTACGCCAAAACCATGAATGTGCTAAAATGCTATTTTGAGTAAAATCAATTTGAAAATTTGACGTAATATTATAAATCAGTTTTAAAATATAAGAAACATTTTTTTTTGAATTAAGGAAGATAATATTCTAATACTATTCCGTTACACTAAAACAATGAATCTGCACATTCATGATTTTGGTGTAACGCATTTGGCAAATACTTAGTTTTTAAGTAATTCATAAAATTGAAATTTTGACTTTGTGTAGGCATAAAATGGAATTTTACATTTCCGGTTTTGGCAAATTGTTTGTATAAGAATTCCGCGTACAGTGACATGAAAAACTGAAAATCACCAAAAAAGCACATTCATGGTTTTGGCGTACACCCGACGATATATTACAATATTTATTTTCTAATTATAATTTGTGAAAACTACTGACAGACATATCCGATTACTATAGAAATTTACATTTACATCGTTTCGGTTCTGTCTGAGGTATTTGAATCACTCGTGAGCTCAAAATTAAAGAAATATCTTCAGTCGAATCATCTTATCAACGACCGCCAGTATGGTTTACGTTCTGACGCTCCACTGCACATTTGCTTACATTTCTCATTGAGATATGGAACCGTTCTCTCCATAGCTTTGGTGAAGCAATTGTCGTTTCTCTTCATATTTCGAAGGCCTTTGCCAGAGTCTGGCATCCGGCCCTATTAGCCAAGCTTCGTACATTTGATATTAACCCCGTCCTTGTCACATGTTTTGAAAGTTTCCACGTAGATCGATGCTTTCAAATTGTTCTGGATGGACTTAGATCATGTATCCAAATCATTAATTTTGGGGTTCCGCAAGGTACTGTTCTTTCACCAGCTCTCTTCTTTTTATTTAAAAACTACCTTCTTTCCTTCACTTTCAATCCGATTCATAGTTTTACCGATAACAGCACCCTTGACTTTGATAGAGTGGTCGACTCTCGCGGGAACGCTACTTCTTTTAGTAGGGATCGCATGTTTGCATCGCTAAACAGGGGCCTATTAAGTATTATCGCCTGGGGCTCAGCGAACCGTGTTGTGTTTAATGCATCCAAAACCCAATGCAGTCGTCTTTCGCTCAAGCCTTACGATCCTCCTGTTAGCCACACTATTTCCGTTGATGGTGTAGATATTTCTGAATCACCTTTGCTAACCCTATAAGGATTTAACATCTCCAGCAAACTAAGCTGGACCGGCCACATTCCCCTTAGTGCCTGAAACTAAACTGGACCGGGCACATTTTTCAAACTGCAAAACCTAGGCAACCTAAGGATCCTTCAGAGAAATAAGAAATACTTTACACTATCAGATATAACGCACATCTAAAAGACTCTCATAAGACCAAGACTATAATTCCCATATAAGGGGTGGGGCAGGCGGCACTACTTTAGCGGAACTAGACAAAGTCCAACGCAAAGCTTTCAAGCTTATTCACTATGAAACCAATACTTCACTTATTGAATCCCTTGAGCATCAAAGTAATGTGGGTTGCCTTTCTCTTCTTTATCGCTATTACTATGGTCTTTGTTTTAACGAAATATCAAGACTGATCTCTTGTAGAGCACTTCCTACGCATATAACCCGAGCCTCTCAACACGATCACGCTCATACCCTTTCGATCAGTATCAGTCGTACCGTCAAATTCTTTCTTCTACAATCTACTATTTTCCCCGCCGACTATAAGTCATAGTTGTTCAAACAAATCGTACACCGCTATCTCCTACAAACTCAACCCTTTCTTGATCCTCTTTCTTAAATTTCCTTCCGCCAAGGCAATGCTATAACATGATAGAGCATCCCCTAAGCCTTGGCACCAGCATAGGGAAAAAAGGCGTGGAGTTATTGATCAGAAATATTTAAGTGTGATTTTAGATGAATGTGCGGGCAACCCTGTATCTACAGTATACTCATGCAAAAAATCCTCCAAATCAACGAGTCTTCTGAAAAAATATTGCTTTTTATAAAACGGCAAACGGCACATAAATTCAATGTTTCGTCCAGCCTGTTAGTTTGAAGCTTTCGAAATTCCGCATCCCACAAGAACGGTAACACTTCCCGATATTTATCATTGGAAATTTATGTTCACGAGAACTTAAGACCGGATTTTTAGATCAAGATAAAATCGACAGGATATATTGTTTTAAATAAGGAGCGGATTTGGTAGTAATCATTTGAAAATGTGGGTAATTCTGTTGCTGTAGCGCCATCTTGAAATAACGTGAACCAAAAACACTTTATTCCAATATTATTTTCGACGCAGTAATCCGATTCAAACGAAGTTTAAGCTTTAAGTTGGTTTGAATGTAAGCCGAATTTGACAGCTACGATTAGTGTAATCATTTTTAAATGTTTAAAAACTTTAATTTTTCGCAGGCGGCAGCCCTAAACTTTTTTCTACGGTTGTAGCTCCGAATGTAGCCATCAGATTGAAATAAAATCCACAAAGCGACTTGATCTAAAGATAAGGCAAGTTCGGTGAATTTTTGATTGCGTCATTGACAAAGGGTCTCCAGCACGGGGCATTTTTATCAGCTTTTTACCAAAAGATTCTACCCATAAAGTTTGCTACGATAAGTAGCTTAGGATATAAATAAACAACAAAGGTTCAGGTTGAATTTTTAAACTTTTTCCGAGGACAACTGTCAAAAATTTTTCTTGTCTGTAACTATGGAGTACGTTGATTTCAACGACTCGTAGATTCAATATCATTTTGGTGTCGGTGTTAGCAAAGGGTACACCAAAATTCCCTTTTTATTAGTTTGAACAAGAAGACTGAAAAAGCTTTTGTCCAGCAAAAACGGTTCTGTCAATCGTTGAACCCTCTTAGGTTTGTGAAATTCACTTCTTCGATTTCAAACTGTATGTTCGAAAGTTTTGAATGAAAGAAGTAATTTCGTTACTATTGCGCAGAAATATTGGTACCTCTTTCTAATACGCAGTCCTCTCTTTTGCAGTGTTTGAATACATAAGATATTGCATTAGCTAAGAAAATCTGTGAAAAGATCTTTCGTCCTTTGCTGTTAGGCTAGGTTTTGCGACAGGCAAGCTACCAAGAAGTTAAACATGGAGCTATTGTATTACCGCATTGAATAGTGCAAAAGGAGTGCCATCCCGAGTCCTTGATGAATTGAACTATTCTCTTCAGGTTCATCAAAGCTAGTTTGGCAAGGCTTTCGAAGAAGTTAGAGCCAAGTGTCTGCTTCCTCCTTCTAGCATGGGTCAGACATTCGCAGAATAGGTGAAGAGGTGATTTCTCTTCTTTCTATAACTCCGGCAGAAGTCGATGTAAGGCGAAGCCAGCTGTGCTGCATGAGTTCCAAACAGCTAATTTGGCACTCATTCCTAGTTCAAGAGGTTGCCTAGTAGTCTGAACGATACAAACAGTGTCTTGCGATTGCACAGGAAGGTTCTTCAAGCCAGGACTTTACAGCGTCCTTAAAGTGCTTTTCATCTGATGGCCAGTTCAAATGAAACTATCGGAGTGCCAACCGGGGAAACTGCAGAGCAAATCCGGCAATAGTGTGCTGGCTTTAGCAAACTCGTCCGCTTTACAATCTCCCTTTATGTCTGCACCATCGAATCAAGAGATGTGGATTAGGTGTACACACTAGGAAGGTTCTGGCTAGTCACATAGCGTCAGTGAAGTTTAAAATTTTGACTCTCAATATCTGCTTCCATAAGAGCTAATTGATCGTTTCGAGACAACTCCGCTTGAAAGACGCTGCAGTCATCTGACAGGCGGAAGGAAAGCTACAAATTGAGATCCGGGGAAAATATATCACACTCAACCCTGTCGTTCAATTTCGAGCCATCGATATGTATTTCCACAGCATCTGTTTCAGGGTTAGTCCCCTTGCATAATCCTTTCTGCTTGGGATACTGATTGGATCAGAGATAGTTGGGCAGCAGTCTATTCGCTGGAGCAGTCAAGTCCTGTACTAAAATTTCAGAATGGCAGAGGCCTGACCTAGTCGAAGGGTCATCACAAGTGAATCTTACTGCTACGCGTAGTGCACGTCAGAAAACAAGAGGGATGCTTTCATCGGATAGTACAGAGTGCCTCCGTTATCAAAGAGGATACTAGCTGGCCAGCGTGTATACCTTGTAAGCAAATGATTTTTCGGCACTGCTCGCTAGAGTATGCAGCGCATGATGTGATTATTAAACATGATGTGATTATGAAATCAGAGTAAGGTCTAGGGTACTGGTTATCAAATATCCTACAACCCATTCTAAAATCTTTAGTAGAAAAAAGTCAAGACAAATCAATCTAAAGTCCTAAGGTTTAGCAAATGGTGCTTTCATTGCTTGAGAGATGAACACCACTTTCATTTCCTGCCAGCTGCTAGGAATGCTTGAATGCCTTAAGCATGCACCATATACGGCTATGAGCCAAGGCATAGTGCCCTCTGAATTCTAGCGGTAAAACTGAAGCTGCTACTTCAATACCAGATGAATCCATTAAAATTATAGGCGTCTCAAAGCTGCTTCGAGTCCATCTTCTAATAAACCTTTGATTGCAGCTCGGAGTGACAGGATTAAAGCTTAGAATTTTTTTTAGAGGCGATTAGCTTCATTGGTGTCTTTAATATTTGCGCACAAAGATTTTCATGAAGCTTTTTCATCTTATGCATTGCATTTTGAAATAGTAAGGTTGCTAGACACAATGACCTCATAAAATCATTCACCTTTTTTCTATGTTCGCATCTGCACCTATTAATAGCAAAATCCGCCGTTTTTGCGGCTCTCAGCTCCTTAATAGTGTCGTTGGGAGGGGGCAAAACTTCATTGTGTGCCATGTAGCATGAAGCAAACGACTTAAGCTTCACGTCGAATACAAAAGCAACATTGTCCTTGTCACTGAAGTTTCAAAGGATAAGGACATTCATGGACTTCTTGATGAGGATGCAGGCTCTTGGTTTGCCTTAAGATTCAGGTGACAGTAGCCTGTATCCGTCTGTTTGCAATCAACAGATCCCATGGTTTTTGAACTAAAACAATCTACTCTGCGGTTCTACATAGAGGAGAAAAGCATTTGAGTGGTAAAAGTAAATTTTGATGACCCTTCACCTTTAATGATAAAAGAGCCGTTCAAAGCCGGTCAAATCTCCTCACAAGATTCAAAATCCAGAAAATCAAGGCGACCATCTAGCTCAGAGGTCGTGGCAATACTTCCTATATCCTCTGTGACAAATTTTTCTGAGCAGGATTCAAGTACAATAGACGGTTGTTTTTGACGTACCACAGTCGTCTCTTTTGAAGTGACCGTTTTATCTTCACCTTTCGAAGGGGCTAAATCCTCCGGCGTGGAGATTTTTTTGAGCCACCCGGATAACGTTCAAATTAACGAAGTCGAGCTCGTATACTATGGTTTAGTTAAGATTCTTTAAGTAGAAAAGTGACTCCTCGCTGATGCTCTTTAGATGATGATCTGCTTGGAGTCTGGTGATTAAGCATCACCTCCGATTTTGGGCTTCGCCATACTAGCCTGTAAAGATCCGCAGTGCAATGATCCGGATGAGCTTTTAGATTTACTCTGCCGAGATGAATCTCGGCATAAAGATGTCACCGTAAATTTAAGACGTCACCGTGATCTGAAGATTTGCCTATAGCAAGTTCATGAAGCCCAACTAAAAGAGCTTTCTACACCAACTTTCAGTTGTCCGGTGAAATAATGCCGTCGTTCCTGGTAGTGTTGATGACTGCCCTTACCAGACCCTCATTGGCCATTTCATTGGGCAGCCGAGTTATGCCAGTAGGGGTAGTCTTGCGATTTTTCGGCTCTTGTTGGCAAAACTTACTTAGTTGTGTTTCTTACCAAACGGTGTCATTTCTGAGCAGCCAACTTTGACGAGACCTGAGTTGCAAGACGAATTAATCCCGTCTTTGCTCACTTAAGGAACTTTTGGAATTATGTTGGGAATATTCCATTTATAAATTTTTGACATTTGCAGTGTTTTAGGATTGATTTAGACAAGATTTTGATTGAATTCTGTATTCTGCCTTTGTCTGCTTTTTTTTTACTTCAATAATTGATGCAGCATTTGCCGATTCTGGAACTGTGCAATTTTCAAATATCATTATTTAGATCAAACCAACACTATACACCTTAATTATACATATGCTCCGAAAAGATGGTTTAATATCCAAAATTATTCTACACCACCTCTTCATCACGTACAAATAGACCAATGACTAACGAACATTTTACATTCAAACTATTTTCATGCTAGTCATCCATTCGATGTGCGTGGACCTAGTTTGCAGATATAAAGAGCAAATCGAAAAACCGAACCAAGAATGATGATGATAAAAATACAACTTTCGAAGCAAAACCGATTTGCTGCTTCCCTCAAAGCCACGAGACATTCAAATGTCCATTTTTGGAACGAGCAATGCCAACATCATGCCTCTGACTGGCGTCAATGCTGATACTACAATTTTCATATTATTTTCGCAAAATCATTTTCGTTGTCTGTATACTGCTCGGGTTTGCGATTTTTTGATGAACTGAATTTCAGTAATGAATCTGACTACTGATTTTGTTAGAAAAGAGTTGAAATTTTGGGCATTTTACTGTTTTTTTTTTTGTTATGAGACCCTGTATTTGTGATTTGTCTGCAAAACGGTTGTTTGTTGCTGATAGACTCACCGTTTTTTAACTTGGAAAGGTTTCAATGCGATATTTACGCACAGTAACGTAAACAACTGATTAACGCGTCAATGTTTACGACGTGCTGATTTTCAATGTCAATGTTAATTTCGGGAAACTACGAATGGAGTTTGGTGGCTCGAAGTTGAGATCGAGAATTAGTTTAAGTGAAACGTTCATATTAATTAGAGGTCAACCATCATGTTAATAACAATAATAAATATTGTGGACCTAAGACTCAGATTTGTCTTATTTTCTAGATATTTGACTGAATCGTTAAAATTCTTTAATGTAATTCTTAGTTTCCAGACGATGTTTCTTGTCTCTCCCTCTCTTAAAAAACTGAAACTATTCAACAAACAATCAACATGAACATGACCTCTTACACTACTTACATAGTTCTGAATCATACGTAATGCAGACATTCCAAAACAATATTTCTACTTGCATAATGGCATTTTTTCTCACCCATAATTCAACTCGCGTAGACATCAACCTGAGACGTGGATTATGCTGTGTACATCTATACTTGGTAGGTGTACTTCGAAGCACGCATATAAGTACTCTTCAAAACACGCATATGCTCGTGTTGTCCTAGTTTACGATGCGTTCAATTTGCAACACGCAACGAGATGAAGTAACAATGATCATTTTGCAATCACGCGCAACGACATAACTTTCAATGTAGGTTTATACTTATAAATGCCAATATAGACCAGATGATTCAATATTGTGGGAATCAAGCAAAACATCAATCGTTTCGATGCAATTCGATCGTCCGTGTGCATCGATTCAGTTGTAAAACTTGAAAAATGAAAGGAAAAACGAAAATGAGGGTGGTGACGGGAAGGTGATTAAAATATTTTGCAAAGCTTACAGTCCAGTAACGTTGTCGTCTAAAAAGATAGGTAGATAGTGTCAAATCCGGTAGTTATAATTTTTTTTTGGTGTCTTCTTTGTGACGCTGCCCCAGTGAATAACCCAAGTCTGCGACCTCCAGTGCCGAACGCAACTTTTTCAAAATCGAAAAACAAATCAGGAAATTTTCGTTTCTTTTTAGATTTCGCTAATTTTTACCATAAAGGACCAGTTTTAGGATGAAATCTACTCAAAAATTGTTTTTACTTATACTGAATTTGCTACAATTTGACACCAGAACCGTCTCTGTAGACCCGATAGTTTCCAAGATACAGATTTCAAAGTTTATCGATTTATTTAAAATTTTGAAATTGATTAGCAAAAAATAATGTGAAAATCTAACAAAACACAGATAATTTTATAAAAGAATTCACAGAAAAGATTACATCAACATGAGGGTTTTTTCGTAAGGGGAAGATAAAATTCAGGTGCGGTGCTACTGACGATTGAATGAAGCACCCCTGCCGCAAACTCCCACTTCGTCTACTGTACACCTCTCCTGCACTCTTCTCCCACCACTCCACTTCTCTTCTACTCCCTAGACCTCACGAACAGGTTTTTCGGATCACATTTCATCTAACTTCTCAGTACACAGTCCGTACCTAGTTCTCTTGTGACCAGTGTCTCATTAGGTGAGTTTTGCGTGTATCCCCTTTGCAGTTTAAATTCAAAATCTACTAAATGTCTGAGCCCAGTTCGAGTGCGAGTTGGTTTTTTATATGCAAGGAGACAATCAGTTAAGGTGAAGTGCGGTTAGTAAAGGAAAGAGGTATAAAAAAAACCTTCTTGCGTCCAGTGTTTCTTTTAAAAACCAAGAAAATGAATGTTCATTACGGGGAGG
This sequence comes from Nemotelus nigrinus, assembly GCA_947369275.1. Classification (NCBI taxonomy): domain Eukaryota; kingdom Metazoa; phylum Arthropoda; class Insecta; order Diptera; family Stratiomyidae; genus Nemotelus; species Nemotelus nigrinus. The sequence goes on from OX376374.1 coordinate 10,556,415, forward strand.
TTCTTTCAGATTTTTTCATACAAATCGATTTTTTTTGTGTTACAAAAAATTGAAGCTACATACGTGTAGAATATGTGTGCAAAAGGATATTCCGATCTGGAACATATTTATCGCATTAGAGCATCTCAAACGCACCTACCTCACGCGCGCTGTGGAACGCTCAGGTATAGCTTATTCAATAGATATTTTTAATCTTCATATATGTAGATATTTTGGTCCAAACTGGCAGATGGAAATTTTTTGATCCGACGTATTGGATCCGCCATCTTGTATTTTGTTAATTTGACTTCAGATTCGTAATATGCGACCCCAAAACCCTATAACCATTGGTACTCGTCGAGATAACTGAACAAATAAGAAAGTTATCCCAAGGCAAACTTGCTAAAAAAACGATATTTTTCATAATAACTTCAAGCACAGGTGTATATCTATTGATCCGATTCACTTGATTCCAAGTCTGCCCAAAAGAATATACTACTTTATATGTCTTATACCTAAAATGAGCATGAAAAATTTCATTTCATAATTACTAAGCGAGGTCAAAGTGAAAAAAACCGGATTAAAAGTTGCACTTGTTTTTAAATGTCCATAATTTGATTTATTATTTGTCCCAATTCATTCTCAATAGGTATAAGACATGGAGATTTCCATAAATTTTAATGACTTTAAACTATGACTGATATCAGTTTACTTCGAGAGGCTACAGGCTTGAAGTTACCGGACGATGTCCCGCGTGCAAAGGCAGACGAGAGCCGCCATTTTGGAGCCACGGCAACTACATTGAATTTCATCGAAACAAAAATTTGAACGATTTAAGAATGATCAACAAATGAAATAATCAAAACCAAAACTTCGTATGTTTTTTCATTATCCCTCGAAAAATTCTCAAACTTTTGACCGTATCTGAGAGAACCTTCCCTTAAAGGGTGTTAATGTCAAACCTGTGCACAGTACAGTGCTTGTCAGAAGAGATATAACAGCCCGAAGTTGATCCAAAAAGCTATTCGTCATGGATAAAGAAGTGTGACACCATCAAGACCAACGAGAACAGTGTCTCAACTGTTCCATTTTAAAGCTTTCTCTCCGGAGACAACAAAACTGAAAAGTGTTTTGTTGCTCAAAGGAAGAAGAAGCCAGAAAAAAGGAACAATATCATTAGTGTGTGGTCTCAATTTAACAATCTTGAAAGCAGCTGAAAAGCGTTTTCGAAGAGCCCAGTCACTCATCTCCAGAGATTATTTTTGATGAAAAAACGATGGTTCAAGGTCTTCAAGTGAAGTTCTTGTCAAACGACCAAAACAAAAATCGTTTCATCAGCCTGCTGACAACAAAAATGGAGAAAAAATAATATTCAAGTACTGCAGGCAGAGGAAGATGCTAATAGACTCATCATTACTATAGCTGTCAGTGTTGCTTCCACTGTTGCTTCTACCTACGATGTAATGATAGTCGTTAGAGAGGTCATTGACTTGTTGATCATTCTAACTGCAATTGCAAACCAACGTGAGATTTTTTCCTAGAAATGTGGAAGAGGAAAATCATTAGATTTCGTGTATTCTATCATAGCCCCCTTAAAGTCCTCATTGAAACCAGAGATTTTCTTTTTCATCCATACCTTCAGTGGTTGTAACTCGACATCCTGTTTCTTTGGTCAAAGAATCCGTACCTTCAAGAGAAAATCTCAATTTTTTTCAATGCCAACTGAGATGAGATAATGAGATAGTAGCAGTAGGAGACCGAATAGCAGTTGCTCTGTACTGATGACGTGCGGCATCAGCTATTCGCAAGGGCAACAGTGAAAACTAGCTTTAGTCTGGCCAGGATATCTCCTTCACGAGATGCTGCTCGATTGCACTCCTAACGGACCTACTATCAGGTACGAATTGTCCTCGAATTCAGTTCATTTATAGAAAAATTTGTTTTATTATTTTGTGTATGACTATAACCCTTTCACAGATGCAGACGTAGTTAGGAGTCACATTGAATCCGCTCTCCTGGGGGTAGAAATCCCGCCACGAGGCCTCAGCTCTAATAAACACAGCACCTCTTACGGATGACTTCATGTGGCTGAAAAAAATCTTATGGGAACGCGTGCAGCTGCAGGAAAGCCGGGCTGAAATGGTCGTCAGTCTGCAGACACTGCAGCGGGGCCTCCTGTGACAATGTGCAAGATGCCGAACTAGAAATAGACTTCCATTCCCCAGAAGGCGACGATCTTTCCGATAACGACATGATGGAGGATGTTTTGTGGGCAAATCATTCACAAGACGTCAATGACACATCGAGATCCTTCGATACAGAAACGGACGAGCCTCAACCGTGCCCTTCCAAGAGGTCAAAATTATTTTAATTGATGTTTGTAATGTGTGATTGATGTAATCTTTTCTGTACGATATTTTCTATAATTATATGTTTTATTATTCATATTATTCTTATTTTCTTTAACACTTCATAACGGTCAGACAAGGCTTCGATAATATAAAGAACAGGATGTTGAAAAAATAAAAAAGGTAGGGGAGGAGATTTGTAGGCCTCTCAAATCTCTTTCCTGACCGTTTTATGAATGTTTATGTACGAGATGGAAGCGTTTGTATTACCACCAACTTGACAAGAACGCTGACCACAGATCTCCTCAAAACTAAGCTATGGGTACCTGAAAATCACAAGCACTGGCTGATTCTCTGTGCTCATGTCAAGACGCTTTCATTTACTCCATTGGGCTCTCATTTCGGCATTCGGAAAACAATCGAATCTTTGCAACGATATTATTATTGGCCTCGATTAAGACAAGACGTTGCAGAACATGTCAAAGCTTGTAAAAAGTGCAGGTAAATCAAGCCTCTGAATGTTGTGATGCGACCACTGATAGATTCGTCCCGAGACACGGATCGACCACTACAACGATTGTTTGTGGATTTTATGGGCCCATATTCGCGGTCTTATCATGGGAATGTGCAGTTATTCGTGGTGCTAGATAAAGCCTTACCTTTACCAAAGGCTACTGCTAAGACTAAATGTCTGAGGGATATATTTCTGACCTTTGGAGTGCCTGAGAATTCTTGCACTCTGACAATGATGTTCAGTTTACTGCAAAGGCATTGGCTACGTTTTTAAGAGAATATGGAGTTGAGCAGATTTTCACTCCTCGATATTCTCTTCAAGCGAATGTTTCAGAGCTAGCAAGCCGCAGCATCCTGCGTCTCATTTACAATCGAGCGAAGGAAAAATTAGCGCCCACTTACGCAAAGGGCGCACAAAGATATCATTTGCGCAGTCAGGTTAAAAGCTTCGTCCCGGGGTAGGAAATTTGCGTTCGAAACCACGCTCTCAGTCGTGCGGCAGACCGATTCACGGAAAAACTTGCCCCGAAGTTTTTTCGTGCCAAGGTTCGCCGCCCACAAGCTCTTGTGTCATACGATCTTGAAGATGTGAGGGGACACACAATGGGGGTCTATCACGCCAAAGATATGCGCTAAAATTAATCTTGTCACCTTAAGGTCACCTGAAACATTTTTGGCCCGGCGATGAAACCTTTTTCCTGGGGTGAATCGTCCCCACGATTGTTGCGGCACACCAATGCCACCGCCAACATACATGTTGACGAGACCAGAAGGTCGCAAACAAAGGTGATCACATGCCGAATTGCATAGCCGTGACCGCTCTTGCAAGCGAGAACACATTTATCTAGGATGCAAGTGCAGGCCGGTTCTTGGGTTGATAGCAGCTGGTTTTGGCTTATGTATGGAGACTTGGTCATTCTTAACACCTTCCTTAGACTAAGATATGGTTAAGGAATGGATACGGCCAGTTGATCCAAGAAAAGCCATTGACCAATGCTTTTATTGTTGTTCTTATCATCAGAAAAAAAAAACGGATCACTTTGTTTGTCTGCAAAATAGAGAATTGTACGCCGTTGCTCTTTATTAATCTCCGACGATTTCACTTAGGAGTCTCTGCACTGTTGTTTCCTATTTCCAAAATACCGAGCCTGATATCCGCTTCGACCACTGATTTTATAGCGTCACTATCGAATTCTACTGGTCATTCACTTCGAAAACTATCGGACGAATTAAAATCATCGTTGAACAATTTCCTTAACCATCGCTGGCACATACAAATGTCTTTTTTGTTGTTGCAATCGTCGCATTAAAATTAAACCAAAAATTAAAAAGCCTGCTATGACGAAAACTTTCTTCTTCTGATGACAAAAATCAAAAACACGTTTTGAAGTATAGAGCAATAAAACACGTCTTTACAAAAAAAACACTCTGAACTTGTTAAAACATTGTTTTCTTAAATAAAAATAATTGGTTACTTATTGGTGCTCCAAATATTTAACTTCTAAGGGTAATTGAACTGTGCGCTTTTTATTTACTGTAAAAAAAATTAGCCAAATATTGACTTCTTCCTCTTCCGTTCCACCAAACATCCAATATTTTCTTTAAAACAAGTTTCACGAAATTCAATTTTCTTCAATGAATCAATATTAATCCATTCATCTTAGATCATTAGCTCTTAAGCCACAATGGCAATAGCGAAAGAATGAATAATAAATAAAGAATATTAAACAACTCAACATTCAAGTACAGTAATATCCGAGAGAAAGACTCCGGAAATTCAAATTGTGTATTGTCTAATCGGAAAACCATGTAATTTCCTTTCCTTTTCTCCTTCAAAACTGCCTGTATCTCATCTCCAATTCGTTATTCAATCCTAGAATCCATACTGTGTCAGTCTCCAGCTCGATCATGATGTTCTACTAAACTCAGGCAACGCTAATTAGACATTGTTGTAATTTTCCATGACGAGCGCAACAATCAATCTTCGATCCGATCAAATAACGCGACATGCTTCCGACCACCAACAAAGCACTAGTCGTTTCTGAATACCAACATCGCAGTCTGCCTAATCATCATGCGATTTACATCAAAACTAGAAATGCAAAAAAACAAAACAGACCGCAAATTCTTTCTTATCACGCTGTCGCGAAACGGAATACGAGAAGAAAACAATAAAATTCCATAAAATGATGCATTCCGTTGGTATTCGTATGGAAAATTAAATCGAAACTTGCCAATAAATATACCTATCCATCTTCACATTTGCATCGTAGTGATAGATATTAGATATATCTACATATGTGCACATACGATACTTGTATCTATCAATTTACATTCGACTGGAGATACACGTTAAAATGCCGTTTTAGAGCTTCATAGGAATGTGGAGCAGTGCAGAGGGCCCGCGATCCGATGAATGGCGTTCATGCTGTCGGCCAAGTGGCGGCTCTTGTCGAATAGCATGATGCATAGTTCAAGGGTAACTTAACGTTTCAGCGCATATGTAACGCACTAATTCGAGTACTGATTGCAGTAGCTTAACTAGCTGTTCGAATGTAGAGTCTTGAGTGTCAGCCGAGTATCGGGTTCAAGCTAAGTGCACTGTGCTGTGTTCCCCTTGTCTACTATACTTGTGCCAAACCGCTGCTGTCAATGCTCGACAGTAGTCCGAGTTTAATGCACTTCATCACTTCATTCGCTGACATCGCGTACTATACAAATTCAAGATACTTGCACTGCTTTTTCGGTTGATGTATATTTTTTTGTTGTTGTTGATTGCAATAGATGATAGTTGAACAAAGCGAGAAATCAAGATTTTTGCGTTTAGTTAATGTTTTGAGTGATGGGCATGTTTGATGTGAAGTATGTAGCTACGTTGCTGAAAGGGTTGAGTTGAATTACTACATAGATGTGTCAAGCCACGCTAGCGCTTAGCTAAAAAAGCTTTCGAAATGAGCAGAATGAAAAAAGATTGTCATTTGGTTATGAATGGTAGTATAATAGATTCTCAGGAACAGAATGATAGTATAATATATTCTCAGGATCGCATTCAATGAAACGTTTGACCAGGTCTGAAACTTCAATTGAAAAGTTTTCAGGGAGAAATGGCACTAATTGTCTGATGCGTTTCCGATAATTGCGTTAAAACTTCATGTTTTGCTATATTAGCTTGTTCTACGCAGTGCTTGAACCGTATCTTTTTAGCCCACTTTATGTCACCCAAAAGAGTTCACCAATCTTGTCGCCAAGAAAGATACGCTTGCATAAGCAATCGAACTCTAACCTGTGACCATTGTAAACAGGTTTACAAAGTGTCCACATCCACAGCAAAGGTGCTGAGACCTCGTTTAAGGTCGAAGTGATGGGTAGGAATGATTTCCTCGGCAACTGCTTTTTCTAGAGTTAAGCAAGTTACTCTTTCTAGCAGTTTTCCCAGGTTGAAGAATGCAGACATGGGTTTCATGATGGCAATGTCGGTGTTGTCTGACCCCTTGAGAGTACGAATGATTATGGCACGTTTTCCAACAATCAGGCAGTGATTAAATATAATGGCTAGTGAAAAAATGAAAAAGAGGAGTTTCCTCATCATAAAAATGGATACATATTCCTTCAGCTGGTGAATTCTTGGGTCTATGATCAGACACCAACTTGTGGTGATCTACTGCGTTGGTCAAAAGATCACTGCCAATTAGTGATGGGCGTTTCTGTTGTTTTCAGAAAACGAAAACGAACTGTTTTTTCCCAAAAATAACTGTTTTTTGAAACTTTTTGAAAACTTTTTTCACTCGACCAGCAGCAGATTGATACTGGGTGTTACCATTAGTGATGGGCGTTTCTGTCGTTTTCAGAAAACGAAAGCTATTTGAAAAAAACAGTTTGAAAAAAACTGTTTTTTTCAAACTGTTTTTTTCAAACTGTTTTTTTCAAATAGTTTTCGTTTTCTGAAAACAACAGAAACGCTCATCATTAATGGTAACACCCAGTATCAATCTGCTGCTGGTCGAGTGAAAAAAGTTTCCAAAAAGTTTCAAAAAACAGTTGTTTTTGGAGAAAAACAGTTCGTTTTCGTTTTCTGAAAACAACAGAAACGCCCATCACTACTGCCAATAGGGTTATCATAGACGTTAGACCCAATGGATTCAGTCAGGCAAGAACCTTCGACATTCCGATCAAACTCGACCTCTCTTTACATTACTTGATTTGCGTAATCATCTCCCGGGTTTACCTTTCACAAGACAGAGAAGTGGTTCGCAATAGTGAGAGTGCTACCATCGACCATTGAAGGTTGGATCACTTCTGTTTTTCCTAGTGATCCTATTGATTTTTCGGGTGCATATCTATAACCCATTCAAAATTTTTGCGTCTCTGAAATTCGGATCACATGACAGTAGTTCTACGACTCTTATAGTTCTAATATAGTCCTTGAAGAATCCCTCTTTCACTACCCTAACCAATCAATCGATTGAAAAGATTTCGTGAAAATCCTCGATGTGAAACTCTCACAAATTCAATATGTCACTGGCCGCAGTCTTCAGAATGTTTTAACTGCCATTGAATCTACTATTGATGCTTACGAAATGCGAACATCACGAATAGGTATCAAAACGTGACACATTGAAAACCTATACGAACATAGAACACTCCGAAAAAGGTTCAACCCAATCTACCGTAGGAATCTTAATCATGCTAAAACTGAATATAGGCAAGTGCTAGAGTAATTTAAAGTTCTTTCAGCAGCTATAAGTCAAGCTGTAGCAAACTGGCAGGATTCAGAGTTTCAGCCAGCAAGGAAGCCAGGACCAGATATGTTCAACCATATTAATAAGTTCGCTTAAGACGTAAGTTATATTCTATTTAGCGAATTTCGCTTAACAATTAACTTTTGAGTTCAGATGATCATAAACCAAAGGCTTTTGCTCAGCGACTTGAAGGAACCTTCGGATCATCTTGAAAACCCGCAGATTTCACATGCAGTAGAAACTACTTTAAAATAGAGATGGGCTGTGACAAAAAAATATCTGTGTCAGGTGCAAGTTGATACTGTTAGTTTTTTCTCACTGATACTTTTAATCACTGGTACTTTTTATCAATGATACTTTTACCTGATACTTTTTATCACTGGTACTTTTATCTGATACTTTTTATCACTGGTACTTTTCATCACTGATACTTTTACCTGATACTTTTTGTGACTGATACTCTTAGGCTAATGCTTTTTGACTTTTTATCAGGCGTCCAACCACGGCTTCAAATATATACCTGTACTCTGTATGTGTACCGTACCATGAGATGGACTGTGACAAGAATCTTCTTTATCAGGTACATCACTGAAAAAAATCCACATAGCGCCCAGAGCCATGTAACATAGCGCATTATTTATGGTCCCATACGCCATGTACATAGTACTCTGAGCCATGCAATATGGCTCCCAGCGCCATAATGTCAGAATCTACATAGCGCGTGGTCCCATGTAACATGGCGCAGGATTTATGGTCCCACACGCTATGTACATAGTACCCTGAGCCATGCAATATGGCTCCCAGCGCCATAATTACATGGCGCAGAAATTATAGCCCCACACGCCATATTACATAGTGCCATGAGCCATGTAATATGGTTCAAGGCACTACAATTATAACTCGCAGCCATACTGTGTGAGGACATGTATAAATGACAGCAAGCTTCTTGAGTGTAAGAGAGGAAATGGGCTTTGATGACATTTATCCCTCGGGAATTTCGTCGATAGAATTCCATTACCTAACATCAATTGCTCTACCTCCAGGTGCTCAAAACTGAGAAGGCTCGTGGCCTTTTGTTCGATGCGAACTGATCCACTTCAAATGCACTGAAAAAACACATAGCGCCAGACGCCATAATTTATAGACTTCTGGCGCCATGTACATAGTCGATTTCGGTCGATTTGTGATAAAATATAGCGCCACACACCATAGTACATAGGAGCAGACGCTATGCTTAGAGCCCTCCACGATATGTACTATAATCCTCCGCGCCATAGAGCATAGTCCTCCACGCCATGCAGTATAGTCCTCCACGCCATATAGTATCGTCCTCCACGCCATACAGTATAGTCCTCCACGCCATACAGTATAGTCCTCCACGCCATACAATATAGCCCTCCACGCCATGTGCTATAGCTCTCCATGCCATGTAATATAGTCCGTCACGCCATGTACATGGCTGGAGGACTATAGTACATGGCGTGTAGGCCTATGTACTTTTCGCCATGTATTATGGCGTGTGGCGCTATATTTTATCACAATCCCTAAATCGACTATGTACATGGCGCCAGAAGTCTATAAATTATGGCGTCTGGCGCCATGTGTTTTCTCAGTGATGTTGATACTGCTACTGTCACTGATAATTTTTGAACATCCAAATCGTATCGGGGACAGTACCGAGAAGTACTTTTTCGCATTCGATCACAAGATGCATGGCATACGAATTGCACGTACATGAGAACTACAAATATTGTTGCTTGTGACTGACATTGATTTGGCTAGGCGTAATGGCTTGTCACTAAAAAATACCTGATTCATTTGAGTTGTATCATTTTCGTGTATCAGTGGCAAAGTATCAAGTTGATACAATACGACTCATCTGTACTTTATAACCTTTTCTGGAAGCGAATAGTCTTCCATCTAGCTCCTTTCACAACAGAAAGCCTGTCAATCTGTCCCACTCACCAGCCAAGTTTCATCAACCATTTATATATTGCCACGATGATCGAATCTTCCGACCCAGACAATCTAACAATTTGTGTACTTAAACACCAATCTTATCACAGTTTCATATCGAAGACAATCAAATTATCCTATCAACCTAATTTGTATTCAGATCTCAACATTCAACTGCCCATGGCCTTCTCAAATTTCAGTGGGACACCTCGAAGGCACTTCAAACTGTTCAATCAGCCACAGCTTGTTTTCTAAACGTTGAGAAAGTATTTGATTCTATATAGATGAATGAAATCATTTTTGAACTCATACAGCACAACTTCTCAGCTGACATTGTCAGAATTATTCGAAGCTTTCTCAGAAACAGGCGCTTCTCCGTCCAAATGGGCAGATCGATATCCTCAATTAGATTGATTTCTAGTGATGTACCTCAAGGCTCAGTCCTAGGCTCCATCCTCTTTATCTTTTTCACTTGAGTGATTCAGCTACCTTGGGATATACCACGTGATTCCTGGATGAAAAAATTGTAACTGTAAATTTTTTTTCATCAGCTCACCCAGAGGAATCGCGTAGTATTTATCTGAATCACCCTGTATGAAGCACTGATTTTGGTATTTTCTTCGGCTTGCTTCACACTCATTCTGGGTTTTTAACGATGGGTAACCAGAAAAACAATTTCAAAACGTTTTTATTTTATATAAAAACGGAATATAAAATAAATCGAAGTATATAAGGAATTATTCTAGGAATCTGACTTCGGTGACTGCGGATCTGGATGTTAAAAAGTTCAATCCCATATTTTTCCGAGCATCAGTTTGGTCTGGCTTTGTGCCATAGTGAAGTGAAAAGTAGTTGCTACCCCTTGAAATCAGCATTCGATTAGCCTGTTGCGTTCTATGCGTCGTGACAAAAGCGGTCTTGTGGTGATCTTGCCAGTGTTATGCTTCAAAGATGGGATGAACTGGCTTGCGTACGCTTTTTTTGCAATTTTTCACGGAATGGTATAGCTGGAATTTACGAAGACGAAAGTGTATCAGTAATTGATCGAAATTTTAAAAGTGTCACCCCTTTTTTTGAGATTTTTATTGCTGATGAATTTCTTCGAGCCAAAAATCATCTATTAAATTTCTATAATTATCTTTTCTAGATCATCTTTCGGATGATGTTTGCGTTATTGAGGAATTGAAAACACAATAGAAGATATCCTGTGCCAAAAGCTAAATGTTGATTGGTGTGAGACAATTTTTCAATGGCAACAGTTATTATGACCGGTTACCATAGATGTGCTCTATATACAATTGTAGATCTTTGAAATCAAGTTCCATTGTATCTCCCAGTAGATACAGGGGTAGAACGTAACTCAATATTAGATTTAAGCTATTCAAGGGTTCTTTGTTTTGGTTGGAACTTAATGAAATTTCTTCAGAATTTCTAAAATTTCTTATAAGCGAACTAGATTATTTGTTGTCACTTGATCATCACCATAAATAAATCATGAACCAGTTCCCCTCCCTGAATAAAAGATCGCCTTACTTATGAACGGCAATCAGATAGTTATTAAAAGAGGTAAAGTATTGGGTCTATAACTTAATTCGTGCGGTTTGCTAAGAGATGGCGTAACTTGTATAATATTACATCGTTCCAATATTCCGAACCTGCGTTGGAAAGCTACTGTCATTGTACGTCTTGTCAGTGTATGCCATTCATTTGAAGTGTCAACAACAATAATTTTTTTTCACTCAAATATGTCGAACTTTGTTCCTGAAAAAGTGTTTTTGGGGGGAATTCTTCTTCATTATTTTAATATGAAGAAAAGTGCTGCTGAAAATCATCGTATTTTGGTGGAAGTTTATGGTGAACATGCTCTAGCTGAGCGAACCTGCCAAAAGTGGTTTACACAATTTAAAAGTGGTGATTTTAGCTTGGAAGACGATGAACGTCGTGGGCAGCCAAAAAAGTTTGAAGATGAAGAACTGGAAGCATTACTGGATGAAGATTGTTGCCGAACACAAGAAGAGCTCGCAGAATCTTTGGGTGTCACTCAAGCAGCCATTTCAAAACGTTTAAAACCAGCTGCATTTATTCAAAAGCAAGGAAATTGGGTTCCACATGAACTCAAGCCGAGAGACGTCGAAAGGCGGTTTTGCATGTCCGAAATAGTGCTGGAACGCAACAAATAGAAGTCATTTTTGCATCGGATTGTTACGGGTGATGAAAAATGGATCCATTACAACCCCAAGCGAAAAAAATCATATGTGAAATCCGGCCAAGCAGCCAAATCAACGGCAAAGCCGAATATCCATGGCGCGAAGGTAATGCTCTGTATTTGGTGGGATCAGAAGGGTGTGCTGTATTATGAGCTGCTGAAACCGGGTGAAACCATCAATGGAGCACGCTACCGAACACAATTAATCCGTTTGAAGAGAGCAGTAGCCGAAAAACGCCCGGAATACGCGACCAGACACGAGGCAATAATTTTCCATCATCCACGTTGCTGTTCCGGTTAAGAACTATTTGGAAAACAGTGGATGGGAAGTTTTACCCCACCCGCCTTATAGCCCAGACCTTGCCCCTTCTGACTACCATTTGTTCCGATCGATGCAGAACGTCAGAGCAGGATATCAAAAATTGGCTTGATTCATTCTTGGCTGCCAAGCAGGCGCAGTTCTTTTGGGATGGGATCCACAAATTGCCAGAAAGATGGGAAAAGGTCATAGCTTCAGATGGGCAATACTTTGAATAATACTATTGTACAATTTTTTTCTTAAATAAACGTCCTATTTTGAAAAAAAAACCGCACGAATTAAGTTATTGACCCAATATATTGGTGTCCGCAATTGGATTTTTCTCTAGCATGCTGATTTTCTATTAGCATGCTGATTTTTTTGTCGTACAAGAATGAATAAGGGACAAAGAAAGCCAAAAACTTGTAAACCTAAGCTGGAAATGACATTGAGTTGAATAAATAGCTTTCATCAAATGGGAACTCAACCATTTTAAATGTGAAAACTCACCAGATTGATGGGATTTTATGAACGGTTGGATTACATTGAATGGAAGATACTGGTGGTGGAAGCTGTGCAATCAGCTGAGCCATTTACGTATCTTCCATACATCTCATAAAATTTAAGACCTGATCTTCTCAAGCCAACCAACTGCCAGAGTACATTGAACCGCATCCAATGCATCGGAGAATATTCTTGCCAAAACCAACAATTCCATCAAATTAGAATTGTATAATAAACACATAATCAGCGCAGAATTATCTCATTCTACGAAATTCTCCACTTGTTGCTTATTATTTCACATCCGCTGCATCATCACTCCAGCTCTGTGAATGACTCTTCATCGGATCGTTTGAAACACCTCGCTTTTGTGTGCTGTTTAGACTTATTAGATTATCTAACGCATTAGCATAATAATAGTGCTAATATTATATGCGAAAGAGCAAATACTCAATTTTACAAATTGACAAGCGAATCGGGTCAATAACTACCAAAATACGCAATATCTTATTAATATTATAGTTGTGCACTCATTGCAAAATAATAGCATCATAACAGACCACTTTACGATTTGATTGTTGTTGAGCTAATGTTGTGGTGCTATTGTTGTTCCTGTTCACTTGTACGTACACTTGATGTTTCGGTCGACTGGTTGTGTTTTCGCGTCGTTTAGTCGGCGGTGGCGGCGTGAAAAAGCGATGCAGCAGTCGATTCAAACAGCAAATCATACTTTAAGTCTACGTAAGGTTCACTTGAGTCGCGCTTAATCCGTTAGTGCAGCACACTTGCCATCGCACTAGCAATCGCCGCCGCAGTCCGTTACATAATCATGAAACAATCTTTACATCGTTTTACACACAATAACCCGTGTGTCAGAGCACATGCATGTGCTACATATGCCAAAAGTGAAGTATGCGCGCAAAAAATCGATGCGAAAAACGCGACGTGATTAGTGCACTTTGTTTTGGTGTATTCCGGCCTGTAATAGGAATTTTGTTGGATCGCCTTGGGCGGGCGGGAATTTTATGATAGAAAAATCATTTCATTAGATTTGCATACGAGTGAAGTAGCCGCTTGCTGTCAATGCTGTTGCAATCATCATCGCCATCAATCGAGACGTGCCGCTATCGACACTTGTTTTTAATGTACGTAAATTAGCGTTACCTAAGACCGATGATGTCTAATCTCCATAGTCATACTCGACAGTATTCACCTGAATCGTAGGTACAGTTCACCAACCACGACCATCTCACCTTTACCGGCACGTTCCACCCTCGCATCGTCGTTCGATTCCAATCGCATTAGCACACGTCTCATTCAGAATATTTTTTGATATATTTGCACGATTATCGTGTGCTAAACACCAAAATCAATTCGAAATAAAATGGACCGACCGACTAAATTACAATTTCATCACATTCGTTAGATACTTTATCACTTTTGGGCATGCATGCCATTCAAGGCGAGTTCATAACGACGCATCTTCATAAGATCATCGAAAAATACTTAAGAAACACAATCGCAGATGATTCGAAATGAAGCTGAATTGGAAACTTGTTGGATTTGTTCGGTAATTTCGTGGGACCAAATGACATTGAAAAGTATATTATATATTTTGCAAGAACAAGACGATTTATTACCTTTTGCACTGATCTGCATTATTTTTAAGTGAAATCCTGGTTGCCACATATGAGTTAGTGTGACGAATGATGCCCGAAAATGGATAAGATTCTAGTAATTTGCAGCTTTGATCTTAGACTGACATTTAAGAGGGACGGAATTTATTAGTACGAACATAATTTTTTTAAATATTTTATTCACTCTATTTGGTATTATGCGGATTACCGGAATCGCAAAGAAGCAATGTCAAGTTGAACTTTTTCGATGTTGAAAATACCATATTATGAAATTCTTGGAGTTTTTCGACGCCACCACTTAGTCGAATGAATATTATGGGCAAATTAGTAATACCACACATTTATATAACTGATTAGGTGCTTAGGTAAATATTTTTTACAGTGAATCATACATTCTATAAAAAGGGAAAAAAATTAAAAAATTGCTAACAAGAGACACTATTAGAAAAAGAAAAGACTTATTGTGATACCACGGTTAGCGTATCTCCCTGAGCCACTATATTCGAGGAAACATGTGGCTTCTTTAAGAAGGGTTGTCGACCAAAATTCGTTCCTATCGCTTCCTTGCATCAGTAAAAAGCACCGAAAGCTTTCCGTGCTCTTTGCGCTATATTTTCATTCCAAACCAGCTTCGAATCGAGGATCCTCCGCCTCAATTTCGGTATTCACCACAATTTTCCACAACAAGGGAGAAAGTACACCACCATGTGGGGGGTCCTCGTTGACATCCCGTCGCAAGTAAGCATTCCCTCAGGAGGAGGAGGAAACAAGCCGACTCCTGGGAAGCTGCTCGACGTTGTCTATCAACATCATAAGTGCCTCCACAATTGAATCAGGATTGCCATAATTAAAAGCGGTTTCAATGTCTAGGAAGGTGGCAAAAATATAATCCTTAAGAAGGCAAAACTGCTCAGTGAGGGTATGAAGAGCATTTTCAACAAGCATGCCTTTGGTATAAGCATGCTGTCATTGCCAGATTAACGGAGGAATGATTGGTTTCTTAATATGATAGCCAATGATGCTCTCCAGAATCTTCAGGAGGACAGAGCTAAGACAAACTGGACGATAGACCTTTGGCTTTGCATACGAATAAAGGAATAAACAGAACACTCGTTTCCCGCCAGCTAACGAAGAAGCGCAAGCATGCATTATACATACAGTTGGGGACAAAACTCTCCATACACCCTCAAAATTTCATAAATTTAGTAGAAAATGCAAATATTTATGAGAATTTTATATGTAACTTTACTGCAAATGTATTTTTATTGACATAAATTAAAAAAAAAGTTACATTAATCAATTTATAACTGTAAAAACACAAAAAAAAATGAAAGGCAGTAGGGACAAAAGTGTTCATACATTATGTAATTGAACTGAAAATTCCACATTATTTAATATAATTTTATATTTCAAAATTTTTTTGGGCCACCGTTGGCATCAATAACAACCTGCACGCGTCGTCGCATTGAATCCGCCAAATTTTTAGTAACTTCCGGAGTTATTTCTCCCCAGGCTTGTTGAAGCGCAGTTTTGAGACGAACGCAGAATTTTCGAGATTTTTCTTTTCATAAGTTTTCAAGTATGTTCAATGGGGTTTAAGTCTGGCGACTGAGGAAGGGAATACAGCTGCATTGGTGCATAATAAAGCAACCAGTTCTTTACAAAACGTGCAGTATGTTTGGGATCGCTGTCCTGTTGGAATATCCGATGCCGGCCAAGACCCTAATTGTCTACGGAAGGTTGCAAGTGTTCTTCTAACAGTCTTTTATAATAGTATTGGTCCATAATACCGTCTATAAAGACCAATCTGCCAACCCCACCAGCTGCATTTCCACCCCACATCATCACATTGCCACCCACGTGTTTTGCTGTTGGTATCAAATTCTTCAGTTGCAATGCTGTTCCCTTTTTTGGCCAGATTCTATCTTTTCCATCATTACCGAACAAGTTGAACTCGCTTTCATCAGTAAATAAGACAGTTTTCCAGAACTGTAAATCCTTTCCTAAATATCGCTTTGCAAATTCAAGTCGAAGCTGCCTATTCTTTTCAGATATTAGCGATTTTTTACGAGGATCTCTACTTGCATATCCATAGAAACGTAAGATTCTTCGGATGGTTTTAGGGTGAACACACTTATTCGAAGTGTTAGCGACATGTTCCGCCAGTTGCCGACCAGTGATCCTTGGGTTTTTGTTGACCTCTTTTAAGATCATGCTGATATCCCGCCTGGAAAGTTTCTTTGGTCGTCCATTTCTTGGCTTATTTTCCACTGACCCTGTGTTTTTATGCTTTTGAACAATGTATTGGACAGTGGCATGGGATAAATTAAACAAAACTCCAATTGCGCGGTATGATTTTCCATTTCTGTGCTCAGCAATAATAATTTTTTTATTTCAACACTTACTTCCTTACGCTTGCTCATTTTTCACTCCCTTTGCTCACAGATTACTAAAACAAACTAATCATTAGATCGCATTCACGCATTTCGTAGGAAATACAACGGTTCTAAAACAACAGTAAAACAATGCAATGAAGAACAGAGTAGACTATCTGATCAATGTATGAACACTTTTGTCCCTGCTGAATTTCGTTTTTTCTGGTGTTTTTACGGCTATAAGTTAATTAATGTAATTTTTTTTTTTAATGTATGTTAATAAAAATACATTTGCAGTAAAGTTGCATATAAAATTCTCATGAATATTTGCATTTTCTACTAAATTTATGAAATTTTGAGGGTGTATGGAGAGTTTTGTCCCCAACTGTACCTCTCTCAGCCAAGCCAGCGTTACTTTTATAGACTACTAGACGTCAACCGGAATAACGCCAACAGGGTCTGGAGACTCTAATGGCCCAAGAGAGTTTATGGTCCACCTCGTTTGGGAGTAAGAGATCCTCAGAGGTGGCGCTAAGCTTAAGACAAGCTCCATTTGATGCGCCGGTCACAGTGGGGCATTGGGATTCCCCAGGAAATGTGAGTTAACGAGAACAGTTGAAGTGTGGGTTTTTGAATTAGTCCAGATGGCGTCAGGACCCTGGATACACTCCATACGCATAAACACCGATCATGAAAGCTTACGCAAACGATTTGACTGGTTGATACCCTCTAGGTTACCACAGAATGGATGAATGAAATATCCAAAAGGATCTTTTAGTCTTACGTACGGCATACTAATGACTTAAACTTTATTTTATATAATGACCAGTTATTCGATCTTTTTACGTCGTTGAACGCTTGCCTACACTCACTTCGTATTGCCATATTCCACCATAGCGTTTAGACTTCCCTTCGGCTTACGGTGGAGCACACGCCACACACTAAGAGAACTAACCGCACGATTTGAATCCTGATGACAATCCATCCTTCCGGAAAAGGTTCCAGTGATGATCGGGACCAGAGATTGGAGCTTTGTCTAATCCGTTTTTTTTTCTTCTTATTATAAAGACTACGCGCTCTGATGAGCTATGGTCAGCCACTTTAAAGGCTATGCACCTATGATCAGAAAACGAGCAATTCTGCAAGACCCTGCATCTCGGCAGGGAGTAAGTATGTTGCCCACTGACTAACGTAACCTCAAGAACCTTTCGACAATCAGTAGTGAAAAGTTTTTTGTTTACCAAATATTTGATAAAAACAAAGTAAAGTTATTCGAATTCTATGCGCAGGGGGCGCAAGACGATTCTAGTTGGCCTCAAGGTGAATACTAGGCTCGTTTTGAAAAGTATACTTTTGGTTCAGTCTTCGGAGTGTAGAATATGCCAGAGCGTCAGTAAGCTACTGGTAGCAGGTACTCTGCAGGCAAGCATAACTACTTGCGGATCCTTTCTTACCAAGAAGTAGAGACAGATTTTGGGTTAGCGACTACCAGCTACACGTGTCGCATAAATAGCATGGAGAAACTTTTTGCAGTGTCTAATTTAAAGTTTGATTTTACAAGCAACATATACCTGGTCGGTCCCATAACGAATTGGCCTAACTATGAAATAATAAAGAAAATGAAATGAATACATTTTTATTTTTCAATATAATCTCCACTAATACTGACACACTTCTGACATCTGTGAACTAAGCCTTTATAAAAATAAGCACAATCTTTGTCTTCAAAATGGCTGAAGACGGCCACCTGCAACTCTTCATCGCTTGAAAATTTTCTTCCTCTTAAGTCCCGCTTTAAATTTGGAAATAAATAGGAAGCAGACGGGGCCATGTCTGGACTCTAGCTCCATGAACCCACACTGATGAACTGAATGGGGGCATTGTCGTGAAGCAGCAGGACGCCTTTAGACAGTTTGCGCTTGCGCTTCTCCTTTATCATGCCTCGCAGTTTGTATATTAATGAAGCATAGTATTCGCCGTTTACGACTGTATTGCGTTCTTTGAAATCCACCATCAAAATACCTTGGAAATCCCAAAAGATTGTGCACATCACTTTTTTGGCAGATTGTTGCACATTTGCCTTTCTTGCTGGCTTTTCACCCCTATAACGCCATTCCATTGGCTCGCGCTTGTTTTATGGATAATAATACAGGCGTAGTCCGATTTACGACAGGGCTAACTTCTGGGAAAAAGAAATGACGCAAAAGGAATCATACTAATCTGTGGACTGGAAACATTCATAAAAGGTAAAAGGATACAATTTTCCAATGTAGAAATCATATTCAAAACGAAAACGTCGTAAGTGCGGGGCAAAGACGTCGCTAATCGAGTAACTAAATGTGAATCGAAAAGTGACGTAAGTGTGAAACGACTTAAATCAAAGCGTCGTAAATCGGGGTATGCCTGTACAAGACCATAGTTTCATCACCAGTCACTAGTTGCTCGACCACATTCTTTGGGTTTTTTCGACAAAGATCCAAAATTCGGAAGCACAGCACATTCTTTCCTGTCTCTGCACAGCTGGAAGAAGTTTCGGGACCCATATTGCACTGATTATTTTCATATGAAGATGGTCATGGATTGCACGATGGACAGTACTTTTAGAGAGTCCAAGTCTAGCTGCAATTTATCTAATCCTCAAACGACGGTCACTAAAAACCTCTTCCTCGATTAGAGCAATAGTTTCAGGAGTGAGCACTTCCACCGGTCGACCGACATGCCCGATATCATCGGCGGTTTCTCTCCCGAAGCGAAACTCTTTCACACAATGTTCCAGAGGGGGAACACTCGTTGTACATGTAATCTAATCGTTCTTTTATTTGAGCGGGGGATAAGCCTTCTGTGAACAGAAACTTTATGACGCTTCGATACTCGGTTTTCGGCATTTTGAAAAAATACGCGACTTATGTTGTTCGAAACACTGCTAAACTGAGACGTACACAAAGTATATGATCAACGAACTATTCGATACAACATATCGACATGTTGCGTAGAACTATATCAGGCCAGTTCATTATGGGACCGATCTCGTAGATAGTTGGCTTGAAGCTTGTCTGAAACTGGGAACGGCCTGA
This sequence comes from Nemotelus nigrinus, assembly GCA_947369275.1. Lineage (NCBI taxonomy): Eukaryota > Metazoa > Arthropoda > Insecta > Diptera > Stratiomyidae > Nemotelus > Nemotelus nigrinus. Next base: position 10,576,041 of record OX376374.1, read on the forward strand.
AACCGAGAACTTAGTCAGGAGTTTTTTTATTTTATTCGTCGAAGTATTATTCACATTTCTTCACAAAATTTAGAAGATTAATAATGATTCTATTTCGACATTCATACAGTCTTCACGATTGTTCAAATGATTCCTCTTTTTATTTTTTCTTGTGGTGTCCATATTCACCGATAAATTTCTGAAGAATGAAGAATTAAGAAGTTGCGAAAACCGTATTTCGGTTCCTCTACTCCCCGAGACGTGAGCCCTATTATAAAAGTACCGCGATAAGAAACACTCTTGAGCTGTAGAACGGATTTTCATTTGCTTTTTAAACTTACCCAAATTGTGCTTAATTATCAAATAGGTCCTCAAAAAGTAGCTACGGATCCTTACCTGAAAAATAAAAGAAATAATATTAAAGTCAATTTTTCAAAATATAATCAAATGGTGTTTGAGGTTCAGTGTAAAGCAAGCTCTATTAACTTATGACATTAAAATGTATCCCGACCTTCATTGTAGGCCTCATATCACTAAATACTAGCGAGATTTAAGTAGTGAGTGGCAATGTCAGAAAATCAAATTTGTTAAGCAGTTCATACTCTTCGATACTTCAATTATGTCTGCTTAGTTAAGAAGCATGACTGATTAAAGTGGACCGTATAATGAATAATTTCGTCAAATGGATATAGAATCAGCTAGATATAGGAGAAAGATGATAGAATGCGAAAATAGCGAAAAATGGGACTGGGATTGAAGAAAGGAATGTTATAAGTTAAATAACACTATCTTGTGCGAAAGCAATCCGGCTCGACTCGAGATGTGCTTAACTGTTCTTTTAACTGAGCAGTGATCGCAGAGAGCAGCTAGAGCAGTTTAGAATAGCAGTCACTTCAATCTAAGGTTGTGCCAGCATTTCATACTTTGGCGAATATCAGAATGATTGGTCAGAGGCAAAAAAGCATTCTGCGTTTCAACGGTCGGTCACTAGGACACGCTTAGTTTACGAAAAATCGATACTTTCATGAGTTCCGATATACGAAATTTTGCATTTTGGCTCCGTTTTGGGCTAATATCGATTTATTGCACGGTAAAAATTGAGTTAAAAAAATGCTCGCTCTACGATTGCTCATTGCCTTCGATGATTATTTCAAGAGTTTCACGATTGCTCATTGCCTTCGATGATTATTTCAAGAGTTTCTTGCCTTAGATTGCAATCATATTGTATGCTTACTGTCAGTGAGCAGTTGAACAGCATGAGCGAAAAGCAATCAAACTGCTCACAGCTCTTTTCAAAGAACAGTGTAATTAGTACCAGTGATCGCAAGCAGGCCCGGCGGACGCCTTGGGCGGTGTGGGTAGTACTACCGACCTGGGAAATCAAACGGTGGGTAATTAAGCACCCTAAAATTTCGATTCTATATGCCACATTAATATAATGAAAAAAATTATAATTAATTTCTTTGTTTGTGGTGAAGAAGAATAAATAAAATTTGAAACAAAAACAGAATTTACGAATTTTTTCAACAGCGAAACAACCACATTCCTTTAAAACATATGATATCTGATGGTTTCCAAGGTACCCTAGAAATCATAAGTGTTGCCCACAAAATAGCATTTAAAGGCGCAAATTGTAACCAGTATTACAGTCAAACACGCTTTCAATTAATTTTACATATTGCAATGTTTTAGGATCGAGTGGATGGTCTGAAGCCGATAGGCCCAAGCCAAGCCTTGGAATCTACAGATCCACAAATTGCGGAGTTAAACTTCAAATCTCTTGACTAATCTTAATAAAATTAAATAATATACTACTACATCACGGACCCATCATACGAATCCGATTTGATGCAGACGGGCAACTTTTGGGTGACACGTACCCTTCCTCAGCACCCTTTCAGTGTCACCATAGAGAAAACCAATGTAAAGAGACACGAAATACAAAAAGAGATACAAAGCACATAAAAAGGTGGGGTGCTTGGTTTTATGAGCTGGGGCCATCATATTATGACCTAGAGCGAAATGTAAGAAAACGGCGATGATGAACAAACATAACAGTTCATGAAAACTGGGCAGCATTGGATAGATGGAGTGCTTCTTTTCTTTGTATCCTTATTCTATGGCTACAACTACCCAGGATATCTATCCTGTTGCATAGGGTATTTTTTAAGCGATATGTATTATGCTTAGTGTATTTCAATATTAGTCAGAAATTACTCTCTTTAGCGTGAGGAGCCGGCTTTTGGTTTATGTGACTGGTTTTGAGGCTCTTCAGCTCAAATGTAAACGCCTGAGAATCATATCTACGCAGCAACAAGAAGAAGAAAAGAATAAGAACAAAAAGTAGCAACACAAAAAGGGAAGGCTCTTTCCGAATTTTCGCAGCGATATTCCGTGAACGAACACTCTATCGTGCACAGCATGCCTATGCTCTCGAAGTTTTATTTTTAGCTCCATCGCCATCGCTACTGAAACTTAATTCCAGCGAAATCGTTTTAATTGTACTGCACTTGCGAAGGGACAAAGAAAGAGAGGTAAGCAAGAAGAATGGTATAGCTTCACCGCTCACACTTTGAATCTTCGCGCAAATTTTTTAATGTGCACATTTCTACTTCATATTTCAAAGTCAAAGCTCTATCACGCGATTTAAGGTGCCGATTGGAGCGTTGAAAATAGACAGGTTCATCATACAGTTGAAAAGTATTAATGAAGGACTCAAGGACAATACTTCCGAAGTTGCGAAATAGCCAAGCGATTCTTTTGTTCCTTCGGCATCATCAAACAGTCCCAGTGACAATTGTCGGTATGAACTTAAAACTAGTACGGTAGCGGTAAGTTCATTCTTTAAAATTTGGCTCATTCGGCCTCTACTTTTCTCTACATAAACTATTTTGCATTATTTACTCTCTTTTGTGATTCACTAATGAAGTGGATATTTCCCATAGAAACGTTACGGACAGCTAATATAAACATATGTATACATATACAAAATTTTCTTATGGCTTTTTAGATTCCAATGTTTCCACATCGCTTATACCCAAAGTATATCAGAGATGGAAAACCCAGTTTCCGTTCTTCGATACAAATGAGGCTGGTTTTTTGATTTGCAAAGTGTGCACAGACGTCATCGCAAAAAAAATACTACTTTCCTTCGCTGCCAGTTATTTACAATCAAAAGAAACATGGGTGAACAGAGGCTTCAGCTATTGAAAGCACGGGGTGGAACGGATCAAAGCACATGCGAAAAGTTCTTTGCATCTCGAAAGTGTGGGGGCTTTAAAAGATCATCACTCTTCTGTGAACGTTGTCGAACTTCTTTCATCTGAAGCGTTGAAACAAATGGTGGATCACCGCACTGGCTTGAAAAAAGTATTTGGCACACTAAAAACTTTAAGGAAGCAAGGTTTAGCATTACGTGGAGCAAATAATGATGAAGATGCAAATTTTATGGCGTTTTTACGAGCGCGCACTAAAGATGTGCTTGAGCTTGAGTCCTGGATAAAACAAACTGGAAGTAAATGGCTCCACCACGAGATTCAGAACAAAATTATAGAGCTTATGGCTACAGAAGTGCTGCTAACGAACATGAAAAAAATTAAGGAAGCAGAATTTGTCGCAATAGTGTTGGATGGAGCTGCAGATTTATCGAGGACGGAAATATTTTCTGTTTACATTAGAGTTGTATCTGAAGAGCTCATAGCAACTTAGTACTTCATTGGATTTTATACAGCATCCAACGAGAAAGCTGAAACATTGTTCAACCTCGTGAAAGATGTTTTCTCACGCCTCGATTTGCCTGTTTCTAAACTTAGGGGCCAATACTATGATCGTGCGGCAAACGTTTCTGGGTCAGTTTCAGGACTTCAAGCAAGAATGAAAGCCACCACAATAAATAATTCACCTTTTACGTGTTATTGATGTACATTATGCTAATAAATGAATGAATGTGCAAATTTTAAATGATTTTTCAATATATCCCAGCCACCCACTTATCTACAATAATCGACAATTATTTACTACCCACCCCGGAAAAATGTGTTTCGCCGCCCCTGATCGCAAGAACCGTCACATCGCTAAACACAACTTTCATTTTTTTCACGCCTAGAATTCAAGTAACAAATAATGATAAACTTCTGTATGCTTAGAAAAGAGGTTGTAGCGAAAAGTTGTATGAAATTCAAATGACGTATGTTATACATAACAATAAGCTAGCTTTAGCATATATGGAAATCTTAGATTTTGATCCATCTCGCTTCTTTCAGAATAGTCTCATATACTACCTAAAATGTAAACTTATGGTCCATGAACAACAGTGCTGATATAAATTAGCCCTGTTTTTATCAAAAACGTGACGCAGGAATTCATAACAAAACAAACGGAATTCTGTTCTGTTGCACTTATACTTTAAACATACGAATGAAATCTACTAACAATCATCATCATAGGATTAATGGTTTTATGACTTATTACTAACATAAATAGTCGCAATTAACGACGAAAAACCCACAAATTACCAACCTTTTTAATAGACTATCTGAAAATTAAATTAATAGCGCTATTAACTTAGCCTCCGATCAACACTCAATTCAAAAAATCAACAGTTTCATTCAAACGTTTTTACTTAATCACATCCAGCCACTTGTTGCTATTCAGTCGCTTCGGTTTCCTCATCGCATATGTACTTGCCTCTTACGTAAACAATAGATTTCAAACAAAAGCACACTGACAACGCAATAATATTGAGCTCAATATCATTATTACATACATACGTGGCTACATATGTACGTGCCAATTTATCGACATAAATGAAAGAAAATATACTCGAGTTGTGCGCGTTTGCGGTTCGGCACGGTGCACAATGAAAGCCCTCAAGTAAAAAAAAACAAAAATAAAAAAATAACGGAGCAACGATTAGATCCATTTTTATTGATTCCTATTAGATGTCAACAAAAGCGAATTACCGCGAGGAGCATTTGATAACAATTGACTTTATTAAAATTACACAAGACATCATTCGTGCGCTCGCACACGCTCATCCAGCTCAGACGAAGCAATACGGATGCGTAGGTACCTACATAATAATGTTTGATTACAGTAATTTGAAAAATGTTCACTTGCTATTATGTATCAGTTGGCTGGCGTTGGATGGACAATGGCGGAATGAGATGACTGAAAAGGCTCCAAGAAGCTGTTTCTTATCAGACCTTATGCAGCAGCAAAGGCCGCAACAGAAGACCGAGAGAAAGTTTACACTCCTACTGATTTCGGCGCGGAACGCCAAAAAAAAATTAAATGATATTGTTCGCGCAGTTATTGCTACAAATAAAGAGCTTGTCGAATTGGCCGGATCTGGTGTAAGGAGTGTGTGGTCATTGGCTGTAAGTAGCCAACTATTATTATTATTATTAGTATTGCAATGCAGGTTGATTTCACAGTGCAGATTTGCAATTTTCGAGTTGGTTGTGAAGGGGCGCGATGAAAGTCTCGATGAAATCGATATACCTAGCTTGAAATGAAGCGTCGAGGAGATAAAGAGTTTTCGTATTCGAGACTCAGTAGGAAGTGAGATTGGATTTCGGAAGGAAAATAGCTGAATTAGTGTACTTTTCTGTACGTTCACTTATTTGATGACGAACAAGATATAAGCTTGAAATTGACGAAAATTCAAATCGCAGAACTTATCAAAACAAGGAATTTATGTTTACTAGCAAAACAGAGACCACGCCAATGAACAGGGTTACGAAAATTGCCCACTTTGCAGGGTATGGTGATAAAATTTCAGTAAAATGCAAAATTTGTTGGGTATGTCTGTAGACAAAATTACTGTTTGCATTGAAGTCGCAAATCATTCTAGAATAAGTTGGATGAGAAGCAATAGAATTTGAAGAGAGCCATCATCCACACTTAGTCCTCCGAAGAAATGTTACCAGTTAGTACCATTTATTTCGATGATCAAAGCGGAGTCATTTGCCTTTTTAAAATTGAAATGCAGATGGATTTAATCTTAGACAAACGGATTAAAGCTAATTACATGCAGATAGGAAAATGATGAGGATCGTGGCGCACATAAAAAGATAGGGGGTAACCAAGAGGACAAGATTCAAGATTCTGTTGCTAACTTTAGGTTCAATGATTAATTCGGAAGGTGAGCAAAACTAAAAAAAAATATAAGAATTAACTAATAAGATATTGCTTAGAGAGTAAAAAAAAGAAAATTTGGCATTCCAATCCAACACTAAGATATTAAGGCTCAGAGTCGAAATTAAAACGAAAAACTGCAATTCAACACTAAAACTACGCAATCAAATATCCTGCAAAAGAATGCTCTTAACAAATGCAATTAATATTCGCTTTCAGCTTTATTTAATGAAAAATGTTCAATGAAAAAACACCATCTGACATAAAAATGCGACAACTGTGGGAATAGCCATATTGCATGTATCAAAGACTGCATCTATGAAATCCTTGCCTTTATCGCGCGCCCGTGTTCAATAATCATAAATATCGTATCATTTGTGTTTTAACAGGAGCGAGTTCAATTACAAAAACAGAATGAGAAGAATGCATTGAATAATTCATAAAATTACATTAAGATAGTTCAAGATCAAAAAAAAAGGTGAATACAAAACAAAGTATAATATAATTAAGATAACAAAAAATGAAATACTGACAGAAGAAGTCGAAGTTTTGTCTTTCACTACTTCTTAAGCTTAATAGTTCAATAAAGAAAAAATTAAAAATTAAAAAAAATTTCAAGAATCAAAGCTATGATATGATGCCTAAAACTAAAGAAGGTTGGTAGAAAAGGACCAAGCTGTAGTTCAATGTGTCTCCTGGGGATACGCAATAATGGCGAATGGAAAAGAATTTCGGTTGGAGATTAAGATTCACAAACGGGATTAAGATTTGCAAGCGGGATTAAGAACACCAACGAAGATAAATCTGAGTGATTAGTCACACAAAACAAAAACTTCGAGCCAATGTCAGATAGCATAGGCCAGTGGAGGAGCCTGAAGCGCAGACAATCATCAAGGAACACTCGACGAGACTTTAAAGAGGGAATTTGGAGTAAGAACAAACGATCACTATACTCACAATAAGGTGTGTTAAACTTAAATGATATGAGCTTGTACATCTACGCTGCACGCGCTCTCAGGCATCATTTAAATAGACATGGTGGGGATGCCAGACTGTCAACAGTATTCGAGGATGCTATGTACAAGTGACAAAAACAGATAGACGGAAGTAGTGATGTTAGTAAAACGAGAGGAAGACCTGACGATGAAGCCGGACAACCGAAAGGCTTTGGCAGTTATTTATGCGATGTGTTTATCAAATTTAAGCTTAGAGTCGAAGATCACACCAAGGTCCGTAAAAGTATCGACAGCCGCAAGAGACGATTCGGATAAGGTGTAGGAAAACATTAGACGAGATATTCTACAAGCATAAGACATTAGCGGACATTTAGCTATGCTCAGAGTAAAAATGTTCCTTGGGCACCACTCACTCAAAGGACAAGATCATGCTGCAACTGGTGACAATCATCAAGCGAATCAATCTTTCTGAACATCTTAAAGTCATCAGCAAATAGAAGACAGATAGAAGGTATAACGCAAAGGAGATCGTTGATAAATACCAGGAATAACAGAGGTTTTAGTATTTAGCCTTGAGGAGCCCCGGAAGGAGGTCAGTGTGGGGAAGAAAAATGTTGATTCACAGATACAACACAGCTACGACCAGAAAAATAGAATGAGAACCAGGACAAGGGAAATTCAGATACCCCATAACCTTGGAGCTTTAAAAGAAGGAGCGTGTGATCAATAGAGTCGAAAGCCTTACCAAAATCAGTGTATACCACATGAACTTGCTTCTGCTGGTCTAAATTATGTCATTTATGTGTTCAGGAGTTCTCCAAGCATACTGGAATCATATTTTCGATTTTTGAAGGCATATTATCAATGTGGTGGAAAGATAATTCGATTCGAAACAAAGATATTGGAGATCACGGCTAAGAATCTTCAGATGCAGATGAACCTCCAGAGGTGGATTGCCAAAAACTTGACACCAACATATCGGTCATGATTGCCGAGGCTATTTAATAAAAACACAATATCATGGCAATATTCAACTTTATTCATCACTATAGTCACCTTCAAGATTGATATAATCTTTCTAAAGCTTCTCCGAAACTAAAGAATCTAAAATAAAAAATCTTTCCGAAACTCTTTCTATAGAATGACACATATTTTTCCTCAAAATATGCCTCCTTCATTCGAATCAAATCTCTTTTCATAGAGCATATTTTTGAGATCTACTAAAATCCAAAAATCGCTAAGGGCCAAATCAGGAGAATATGGTAGATACGAAAGCAATTCTTGCATTTTTGCTCTTGGTTCCATCGGCTCATGACATGGTGAAGATTTTTTTCTCCACATAGGGTCATTTTTTGTCATTTCTTCCTTCAAATAGCGTCATATAATATTCGCAATTAATGCTTTCTCAACCGCGTCTATTATCAGATTTGTATAGTTCTTGTTTAGTCGCGGGGGTCTTTCAGTTGCGGTGGAAACTAGCTTGACTGGTACTTGTAGACAAGGGGAAAGATAACCTGGGCAATCTGTCGGCATACCGTCCATTGTGCATGCTGGACACACGGGGGAAGCTCTTCGAAGAGAAGCTCAACCCGGGGCTGCTGTTAGCAATGAGATCTGCTGGCGATCTCTATTGCAGGGGAAGGGCATTCAACAATCGATGCCATCTCAGAGGTTGTTGGGGCTGTAGCAAGAGCAGAAGAGGCATGCCATCAAGCCAGTCCGGTCGTCCTGCTGGCAACGCTGGACGTACAAAATGCTTTCAACTCAGCAAGGTGGACGGACCTTGTGCACAGGTTCTGCATCCGTGATTACTTGCTAGTCATGATGCGGGACTACCTCAGGGGCCAATGGCTGCTCTACGATACCGACGAAAGGGTCAAAAGGAAGCCTGTCACCTCAGGTGCGGCACAGGGGTCGATCTTAAGACCTGACCTCTGGAACATCATGAAATGCCTGGGAACGTGTTTCTGGTAGGTTACGCTGATAACGTCGCAGCGGTAATCACTTCCAGATCTGCCGAATTCGCTCAACAATGACTTAACCAAGTCATGAGGAGGGTGAGTCGGTGGATGACCAAGGACGGCCTCCAGCTGGTAGTCTCTAAAACAGAGATTATCATGCTGACGAAGCAGAGGATACTAGCTTTCACACCCATGACAGTTGGCTCCGTGGGGGTCCAGGCTAGCAAGTCGGTCAGGTATTTGGGGTGACTCTGGACACCAAGCTGACGTACTGGGATCATATCCACAGGGCATGTAACAGGGCTCTACTAGTCGTCACTTCGCTGAGTAGGCTAATGGCCAACGTCGGTAGACCCAGTGAGACGAGACGGAGGCTACTGACGGCAACGAACGATTCCATCTTGCTACATGGAGCCGAAATTGCCAGTGACCAGTGCAGGGATGCACTGTCAATCGTCTGTAGCTACCGCACGGTATCAAAAGAGGATGTGATGGTGGTATTGGGAGCAATCCCGATAGACCTACTAGCGCGAGAACGCAAAGAAGGGTACCTCTTTTGTTCAGAACTTGGTAGAACTGAGGCTCCAAAAAAAATCCAGGAGCAAACATATTTTTTACTATTTAAGCGAAAAATCATTTAATTTTATTCAAGGAGGTTCAGTGGGCGTGAGGAAAATAAAATGATCACCCTGCAAAAAAAAAATAGACGAATTTACGGTACCAATGAACGAGAAATGCGCTTCATGATTCATGATTAATTTTTATTCGAAAATCGCTTCAATCTCGGCCATTCTAACGGTGAATTTTGGATATTCCAAGCAAAGGGGCTTATCGGGTGGCAACAGTCGTTGAGACACTTGAATTTTTTACGGGAACATCATCAAATCAACACGAGTTATACGCCGTACAGTGGTACGAGTATAAGTGGTGCGCAACTGTACAGAACAACGTCGATATGATTTCCTTGGAGACATCTCAATACTGACCCGTATGGCTGCAATATTTTCGCCACATCGGCTCCGGCCAACAATGCTTCCCCGCCTCTGATCGCGACATTACCAGAAGACAAACATCTTTCGTGCAAGTACTTAGATGCGTTCTTTGACAACGCACTCTTCACTTAATTTTGCTCTTTACGCGCTCTGAGTTTCCACCACAGATAAGTTATTATGAATGCACAGTTGAACCATTTAAGCGCGTTCGGATGGTGGGTACTGCTCAATCGCAAAAATATCCTATCATTAACGTGCTGTATGACAGCTGTCAAATAAGTCAAAGCTATAGCTATATAACTTTGAAAGGTATAGTGTTACCTGATGGGTCCACTTAGTTTGGCACACCTTGCACTTTACTATCTTTCTTTTTAGATGGCAGTTCTTTTGGAAACACTTCTCTCTATCATACCATTGTTTTTATGATGGACCTATCTCATTTGCGGCACTCTGTTCTGCTGCACTTTTATGACAAGAATCGTATTGTTAACAGCCTTCTATCTACCAACTTTATTAGTTGCAGAATTTGAAAAAATTTATATTTTAAATGCTTTTGCGATACTGTCAACTTGTCAAAGGTCCTAACCCTTTCATCATGTTGCGTATTTGTGGCAGTAGAAAGATAACTGTGTGTATTCGTCATGTGTACGAATGGTAAGTGGATTAATATATCCATAGATGTCGTTGTACTAATTATGAAAAAAATTATGAAGAAAGATTGTAAAGTTAACAGTTGTTGTGATGGAGCAAATAAAAAGAGTTGGTTGTGGAAAATGTATTGTTTTAAACCGAGAGCCAGCAGGCCTAACTTCGTACATAAATTTTATACAGTTGCATATTTTTACAGGTACTTTTATAATCCCTGTTTTTCGAATAATCAATCATTTATCATCTTAAATTCTGTTAGGAATGTTATTTGCGGCTGAAAAATTGCCACACCGTAATAAATCGCTCAATGAAATACCCATCAATGCTATAATTTCATTACCCTTCCACGAGATTAGAAAATATTATAACTTTCCGACAAAGCAATTAGATTGCAATAAAGCAAACATTCTGGTTCAATGTCAGTCGCAGATCTCAAAACTTAGTGCGGAAAAAAATTTTCTAGACTAATGCGCAGTATATTACTAAGCTATCAAAGCAAACATCATGCATATTTTCCCGTAACATAGTACCGGCAGAAAAACACGAGTGCTCCTTCGTGTTATCGAAAAAGTTCAATGGATCACCGCAAAAAAAAGTTGCTTACGCAAGCAACCGTCGAGACAATGTTTGAATGAATAATCATAATCATCTTTTGAAAAACTACTCGATTCGATCGACCGCCAATCATTAGTGCAAATCACAATTTATTGATGATAAAGTTTGTTATCAGTGAATAAGTATTGACAGTAGATAGAAATGTTATAGACTTGAGGGCATCAGTTACTGGAAATTATAGACAGAAAAGTCTTATGCTGTTGTGAATTTTTTAATATTGTTTCAGTGATTTGAATTTATGATTTTTTTTTTGTTTTACAGTTTTTACAACCAGAGTTCCGGAATTCTTAAATGAATTTTAATATAAATTTTCTTAATAAATTTCTCAGCTGACATTTTTTTAGCTGCGAAATTCAATTCATTCAGTTTCATTCATATTTAGCAACAAGTTCTGCTTATTAAAGTCAAGCTTTGTAACAAGCATGCCACAAATATCAATTTTTCGTCCTGATAATGGATATCGCATTCTTCATTTTATTGTGATTTTTCCTGCGCACGAAATTTGAAACTTTTATTAGACTTAGCTGGACGATGATTGATGTTTGACAAACTTTAATTAATGTTATTTTCGTAAATATTCAGCAACAAAAGAAAATTGAAAAAGGAAATGACTTAGGTCATCAACCTTTAATTGAATAGTTTCTTCACAGATATTTAGTTATTTCGGTCCTACGAATTGGGGCGCGCTACCCAATCTGCAAGGAAATGAAATCAATATCTTTTCGCTTGTAACTATTAGTTGACAGCATTAAATTTGATCACACGACAATTTAATTGCTGTCAGCCAATTCTGCTAATTAATTCCGCATAAGTTGATCGATTTATATTATTTAAGGCTACAACCAACCGCTGTGAAACTAAAGTTTTTCTATTGTTGTTTCTCGGGGCTTGGATTTTGAAGTAAGTCAAAATGTTATCAATAATCAACCGGTAGACGTATAAATTCAAAATGCAATATGTCGTCATGCTCGCAATTCGATAACGTGACATGTGATAACTTAACTGCCGTTACAACCAGCATCGGATCACATCTACAAAAATTAATATTCTCTAATAGAGCATATAACTTACAAACATGTGTTTAAGGAAGATTTAAAAAAGAAATATATTCTCCCAGATAAGTGCCACCGAAACCAATAGTAAAGACCATCAAACCAAATTTCAAATACATGGTTTTCCATTAAGAGCGCTCCATTTATCTTGTTCAATAAAACAAAAACGATTTAAGATATGAATGAAATTTGTATTGTAGGTTAAAGTACAATCAATCCCATTGCGTGTGAAACACAACGTCACTCAAATGATCACCCCGGAAGCGCTTGCAATGGTGGATCCGCTAAACCCAATTTTCCATGACTTTTCCACACAGTGTCGACAATATTCCAGTGATTTCGCGTTCGATATTGGATCTGAGCATCTCTAAAGTTTGCGGACGATTGGCATAGACCAATGACTTGAAGTAGCCCCAGGGAAAAAAACTATTGGGGTCAGTTGACAGGACCAATTCTTGAAATGATTCGATTCTCAAATTTCGACTTCAATAAGCCGATTGTTTGATCAGCTGTGTGACATGTGACGCCATCTTGTTGAAACCACATGCCAACCGAGTCGCCAAGATCATTAAAAAAAGTACGTACCAATGACACCACCAGCATGTATGGTTTCGGGATAATCCTTTGACTAAATTCGGCAATTTTGCTCATTGACGAATCTGTTAAGACAAAAATATGCTTCGTCACTCAGTATGTTTTTGCGGTAAAAATCAGGATCGGCATCGAGCATGTTTAGTGTTCATTCATTGAATTCACGTCGCAGTTTGTGATCTTGCGGCTTTACTTTTTGTGTCAGTACGATCTTACAGGCACGTGAACGACCGCGCTTATTTGACGTAATGTGCTGCTGTTCAACCTAGCACTTGAGTACGTGATAAGGAAGATTCCTGTCGACACAGGGGGTACGCTTCTGTATAAGTCGAACCAATTAGTGGCCTACGCGGATGACATTAACATTTTGTCACGTTCCTTCACATCCGCCAAAGAACTCTTGTTGAAACTTAACCAGGAAGCCAAAGAAGTAGGCCTGAAGATCAATCAGACGAAAACAAAAATCATGACGCAAACAAGAAAGAAGACCTCCATTAGACAAAATATAATTTTGGACGAATATAATCTAGAGAATATAATCTAGAGACCCAAGCATCCGCAAATATATTGAACGCCTTCGAAAGACGGGTCGTCAGGCGTATAATTGGAGCTAGACAAGAGTGTGGCCAATGGTGGATAAGGTACAACCACGAGTTGTACGAGGTTTTTGACGAGCCAGAGGTTGCTACAATAATCAAACTGCGGAAGCTGCAATGGGCTGGTCACGTGCAACGAATGGACGAGCAACGAGTACCTAAGAAGGTATTCGACGGAAGGGCCGAGGGTCGAAGACCAGTGGGAAAACCCAGAAAACGCTGGTCTGACTCTGTCGACGAAGACTGCGCAAAGCTGCTCGGTTTCCGAAATTGGAGGACGCGGTCATTGGATCGAGATAACTGGAGGCGTCGCCTGTGAGAAGCCAAGGCCCGAGAGGGGCTGTAGTGCTACGACGACGACGACGGCATAAAGTTGATGTACCAGACCGCGAATTTTGATAATAAATTTGCACTATCTGTAAATGTTGTTGGTTAAAGCGGCCCTAATGGAAAGCCCCACACTTTTAAAAAAGCAACAGAGCCTTAAAACTATAACTACTGTTGGGGCTGTTCTCACGGGCCTGTACCTTATGGGACCTTCCAAAATCTGCAAAGCGATTGCGAAATCTAATTATTTAAGCCGTCAGAGCTAGGAGGACAAAATTAGATTTTTTTTTTAATTTAAATTAAAACGGACTGTATACTAATATCTAGCGCGATTAGATAGTTTAACGACTACATTTACAAAGAGGATTGGGGTCAGGGTTCGTAAAAGGCGTTGAGAAAGGAGACAATAAAGATGAACAAGGTTCTATGTTGAAAAAGTTGAGGTCCACGATCTTATTGTTTTGCGTAAGAGACATAATTAAATTTAAAAAGCGCTCATGAATAATGAAAATATGACAGAATAATTGAAATTGTATTGTAAGAAACTCATTTCCTTTTTCAATTTTCTTTTGTTGCGTGAATAACCAGAGTACCATTTGACAAATGGCACATTAACTGGCAAGGACAGTTAATAATTAAGTAAGAAGATAGCTCGCAGAAAAATTGTTCGTACGTACAAAAGGAAGAGTGTCAAGGAATAAATGTAGAAACTGCAAACAATGAGGATTTAATAGACAGGCACACACTATGTAACTCCAATAAAGAGACTGGGAATGAAATCAGAGCAGAGTTCACTTCTACAAAATCAAGCAAGACACTAAGGATCTAGCCGCCATCTGACTTCTTCGTTGCTAAGCGTTTACGGTCACAATAATGGACACTTTGTATAGGAAAATATTTCTAGCCGAAAATGTCATCTACAAGCCAACTTTTAGGAAAACAAGTCATGTTACCATTTTTGAGTAGAGATACAGTTCTAATTTCCGCCAAATTGAACCTGATGCCACGATAATTCTGGTAATACAAAAACGTTTTTAGGCTAAAGAGCTCGATGCGGGATCATCGGATACTGGTTGAAAAAAGATTTCTACGGTTTTCCAACGACTCAAGGAACGTACCAGGTGACCAAAATTGCGGATTCACTATAATTGTGTCAAATTGAAAGACGCCATATATCGCCTAGGTTGGCTCTCCTTGGTTAAATTGATGTAGATAAAAATATGTGAAGTATACCCAAGGTTACCGGTAAGATGATTTTTCACAGTTGCAGTAGGCATCTCGTACACAAAGCGAGATACGAACACCTGATGACGAGGTGACATTTTTCGGAGAGCCAGAACGTCATCATCATAAATATTAGCAGCAGTGTTGATGGAGGACGCTGAGAAAGCTGATCAATAACAAGTGTCAGATTGCTGGCTAGATTTCTTTCTAGAACCAGTTAACTTAGAAGGTGAGTTGTGAAGAAGACTGCTAGAAAAAGTTGGCTAGAAGACTGCTGAAACTCTTGTGAGTTTAGCACTACGGATGTAGGCATTAATAGTTTTAACAGTTGCAGTATAGTTTGTCCCTTTGAACGAGTACTCGAA
Source organism: Nemotelus nigrinus (assembly GCA_947369275.1). Lineage (NCBI taxonomy): Eukaryota > Metazoa > Arthropoda > Insecta > Diptera > Stratiomyidae > Nemotelus > Nemotelus nigrinus. Next base: position 10,591,485 of record OX376374.1, read on the forward strand.
GCTTTTGGGTACCCAAGTGGGTTTGATAGAACGCAGTCCTCATTCGGCGTTGCGTTTCGTTATATAGAAGGCTGCTCGATGTTGGCAGTTTCGACCAGCTCTTCAACCTCTTTGTTAGTAGTTATCGTCGATAATTTAATAAAAGAACAAGAGAGCGAGAGAGAACGTCAATAGCCAATTTCGCAGAGCGTAGAAGCGAAGTATAAAACGCAATAGATGGTTTCCTGCATTTCTCACACAATCAATACACCCCCCGAATGTCGTTTCAAGGTGACGTCAGAGCATATGCCCGGAAGATAAATACATTTCGAATCAAACGTAAACGCGAAAACCATAGGACATATACTCCTCTTGTCCAAGCAATTACTGCTATCACAAAGTGTCATTGGCTTAGTTTTTATTCCAATACCAGCTTGTGTAATCTTATATATAGAGCATTAACTGCTAACTCTTGTGGTCCAGGGTTCGAATCCAACCGTGATTACACTGACCTTTGAATTATCCTCGGCCTAAGTATTGTTTGTACTTGAGTCAAATCAGGAGTAAAGTATATTCAGGGGTATTTATTGTCATTCTATGTATGATTTTATGGCCTATTATTCTAAATAAAGTTTCAATTTTACGTTACATTGCTTATATTACCGCTTAGCTTTTCCGAACTTTCGTATTGGTCCTTCATTACTTCGTTTTTTGTATTTTTAATTTACACTAGTATGTAATTCTTCCGAATACACGCTTATCGACTTCCCTATTATGCTTATTACGTATACTCACTGATAGATCAAATTTTCAGTCGTTACACTATTTACCATTATTTTAAATACTGAAAAACTTTACCTTTGAAATGAATAATGAAAAAAAAAGTTGGAAGAAGTCAAATCTAATATTTTTGCTTCTATTTTCAGTTGCATTTTTGATTATTTTGAGTAGCTGCAATCTTGATAAAACGAAAAAAAAATTTGTCGTTCGTCCTTGGTTTTGAACCAGGAACAGACGTGAGTGAACTAGCAGTCAACTTTTCCCCTAAGCTGAGCGAAATTTCCTTCAAGACTGCAGACGAAATAATTTAAAATATATTCATTTTCTTCAAGATAAACAGCTGTATACTTTGAAATCAGCCCTGCCGGCGGTCACAATAACTTTTACCTCTCATCATTTACTATGAATTCCTCGACTTTTTCCTTCATTATCTTCCTCCATTTTTTCTTTCATTATCTTGAGCCAATTGGTTAGTAAATTCGATCACCTAAAAATCATTGTCATAATGTACACCTCGTACTTTGCCCGCCTCAATCGTCCTTAAAATCACTTGAAATCTGCATGGGGCCAAACGGCCTCGGTAGTCACACCAAGCACCACTTTGGTTTCATCCCAAAATCAAAAAAAAAATCTCTGATACTTATCATAAGTCTAATAACTATCAGATACGGTGTGGTGTCAGTAACACTCAATTGAAGAAACACATAATATCATTCGGCATCATTAAGCACGTAAGTGTGTAAAATGAAAGAAAGCTGACAAAGTGAAGGCGACGGATTGGTCAAGTCTCGCAGATGAAATGTAGAAAGCTCGATGACATTTCTATTTTTTTACGATCGATTATTATTACTAGACGTTTTTGTATCCACACAGTGCATGCGCATGTGCATTGAACCACCGAGTAGGTTTCATATGTACAAATCATTAAGATAGCATTGAACGAATAATATGCCTGTGAATGTCATCTTTTCAAATCTTGATACAAGTATAATGATGACGATGATATCCAGTCGAGTCGAGGAGGCTACTCGAGAAATTGAACATTATCGATTACACTTGATTTTGGGACTAGCTCCCGGATTTCAAAGAGAGTCATGAGTAGATATTTTCAAAGAATACAAATTAACGGTAGGATGTGTATTAAATGAGAGAAAAAGTGAAATTGGACCAGTATCGATTCCATTCAATTTCCAGTGTTTATTTATTTGGCGCCAAAAAAACTTCGAGAAGGATTTTCTTATGCAAATGGAAATGATGTAAAAATAACTCAATGCCACCTACAATGCTTGACTAAATACACATTTAAAAGCATGTAATGAAACCTTTATATAATCTATCTTGCAATAGATTGTGAACTAAAAGTGAAATTGCAGTTTTAAGACTACAACAGAAATTCATCACAATATTCTTATGCTATAGTATCTTAAAAAAGCATCTGTTGACCGTATTCTTATCGTTTATATTGCATTCAGAAAACAATAATGCTTACAACTATTATTTCAAACTATACGGCTGTTATGATAATTTGCTAAAAACAGATGATTTAAAACGTGAATTTGGTTTCGAGCGTTATTGTTTCGAAAATAACATCACATAATTTCACGCTATACATTTCCCACATGTTCAAACACCTGAACGATTCGAATCAGCGTAAAAAAAAAAAACAGAAAACATATTGTCTGGGTCAAGTGTTTTAATATGATTACTAACAAACTGAGTATATTTAGATTTTTAGTTAGTATGTTGTGGGTGGAAATGATCGAATCTGAAGTAACCAAGCCAATTGTGGACCCTAGGTAACTTGCGATTCAACTTCATTCTACAGCATCGGTGGACTCATCCACAAAGTACCGACAGTAGGACGTTCTCACCATGCTAATTCTGCTAAGGTGCCTTCTGAAATAATCTTGCCCCGTTAGGAATTGGCACAGGTAGAAGTTTACCTTTCCGTGGCAACGGCTGACCCATGCGTTCTATCAGTCTCGTCGTCCAGCCAGCTTTGTTGCTTGCCCTCTAGCGTTGTTACGAAAGCTGAAGAGTCCACGCACGTACCCTAGAGCTCATGTTCTATGCGGCTTAGAGCGTTTGACATATTCTTCTCTGTGATTTCGCGCACCTTAATTTCCCGGGGTTACTCCTCATACCATCTTGAGACACCATCCATACACGGATACGCAGGGCACCTTTACGCCGGACGATGGCAATCTGGACTTTAAAGTTCTTCATTTGAAGTGCTCCGCCTGAATCCGATTGTTGCCATTAGCAACCTCCATCCCGTTACACTGGGCCCCACTTATGTTGGACATCAGCCTACTTAAAGAACCGATAGCTCTCAGAGCCCTATGAAATAACTTACAACTGTGGTCCCAGTAGGTCAGCATAACGTCCAGCATCACTTCTAGGTATGTACCTTACCGATTTACCGGTCTGGACCTCTGCGGACAGTCGGTATCCTCCCTTCGTGTTCGGCAGTGTTAGCTTTAGTCAATGGTTGATTATCCACTGTTCCATTCTCCTGATGACTTTGTTAAGTCGGCTTGGTTACCGCTACTACGTCATCAGCGTAACCCACCAAAAACATATCTATTAATATTTCTACGAGGGGACCCGGTAGCTCTGCTCGTTAAGGCGTCAGGCCGAAAAGTGGCGTGCTACGGGGTCTGCGGGTTCGAATCCCGCCAGTGCCATGGCTGTAACTGTGAATGCGTGTGATTGTCTATGAGGATGGCAAATGGGCCCAAACTGGTGGCCTAACGCTGGCCGCGATCCCGACAGCCCTCTTCACTAACTAACCTAACCTAACCTAACCTAATATTTCTAGGTGCAGCAGTGTATTGTATACGATATTAAAAAAGTCAGGTCTGAAAATTGATGTCCCTAAGGTGATAAACCTCCTTCTTCGAGCCCTTCGTCAGTGTCGAACAGCAGCCATTGGTCTCTGAAAGAATCACGCATCATGGCCAACAAGTAGTTAGGAATCCGGGAGCTAAGCTCCGGCATCCCAGTAAGTGGTACTTTCCAATTTCGCATTCAATTCTTTCGAGTGCCAAAAGAAGTGTTCCTGTGTCAGCGCCCTCCAAAAAAGCGTGAGTTCCTTGTGATGACAATGTCTGTATTCAACCCATTTGGCATGTCAGCCGATTTTTTGTTGTTTTTAAAAATCATGTTCTAAGAAACCTGGAAGACGAAAGTGAATTGGGACGATCGATTGCCTTATGACATGACCAAAAAGTGGTTTGCTTGGTGGAAAGAGTTCGAAGGAGCAAAAAGTTTTCAGACAGATGCTATTTGCTATATTTCATCAAAGCTGAAACCATCGAGCTTCACATGTTTTTTGGACGCGGTTGAATTTGGCGCATAGTACATCAAGATGGATTGGACTTATAGTTTCTTCCCCACAGAAATTGATGACGATATCTGGGCTCGAACGACAAGCTGCTGTTCTAGCCACTCATTTGCATGTCGCCATTACCAGCCAACACGACGCATTGTATTTTGGTCTGATCCGCGCACTGTTCTGGGCTATTTTCGTCAACCCGAAGATACCAACCGTTCGAAGTCCACTACATAGCGAATATTTTAATCTCCACATTCCCAGCACAGTGGAGATGAGTGCCTACCAAGGAAAACACAGCGAACGCGGCGACTCGTGCTTTAACAACGCCAAGGTTTATTCCCAGAATTCCGTAGTTAACGGGACCACAGATTTTGAGTCAACCTGAGGATAGTTGGCCAGCTTTGCCGTTCTTTTGAATACATCGAGACGGTAGAAGAAATTAAGTCGTCTCACATCCTTACCGAGGCAAGTACCAATTGGCTCAATTTTAACAGTTCTAGTTCCTTTTACAGGTTAAGAAGATCAGTTGCCTGTATGCTAAAAGAAATTCGGAAGTTTTTGGACAAGCTACCAGATCAAATTGTTAATGTGACATTCAGCTTATCTGTCAGTGGCTCAGACAGATATCGCAGAAAAGCGTGTCGTCAAAACAGTGCAAACAGAAGTATTTTCTACTGAGATAAGCTCTTTAACATTCAAGAGTCAACTAGATGAAAGAAGTCACCGATACAAACTTACACCTAACCTAGATGAGGAGGGAATTATCAGAGTTTGTGGTCGTATTGTGGACGCATCTTATCTACCATTCAACGTTAGACGACCAACAATCTTAGCAAAAAAGGGTGAGATTGGGTGGGTCTCTCATTTGATTGTGATTTATTTCCATAAAAGCTTTTATCATCCAAATGCGTCCGTGGTGTTGAACGAAGTCCGGCAAAGGTTCTGGATATTAGGCGTAAAAGCCATATTGAAGTCCGTTATCTTTAAGGGATCAAACTGTCAGCTTGATCGAGCCAAGCCATCACCGCCACAGATGGGCCAGCTGCCAATGGACCGCCTAGCGCCAATGGTTCTGGAAAAACGTGAAAACCGCTGGGCAGTTATCTTTATATGTATAATGATAAGAGTTGTCCATTTGGAACTTGCAGAAGACTTGTCAACAGACGCCTTCCTACTTTGTTAACGAAATTTCATTAATCGCCGAGAAACACCAATTCGCATTCGCAGTGACAATGGTACTAACTTTTTTGGTGCTAAAAAAAACTGACTATAGATGAAGCCAAATCATCAACTCTTTGCCACTTCACTCCTAACCACTTCGCTCCTGACTAATCCAAGTTGACGATATCGCCCTTATTTGCGATACTACTATAGCTCGCGGTCAGTGGTTGAAGGGCTGTGTGATCAAAACATTTCCATCTAACAGGCCAATTGAAAAGTCCCCGGTCTACCATAGTAAAACGCATTTTTTTTGGCAAAATTCGATTTTATTATTCAACATAGTTGCCTTCCAGGGCGATACAGCGATTATAGCGATCTTCCAACTTTTCGATACTATTTTTGTAGTACGATTTGTCTTTCGCTTCAAAATAAGCCTCCGTTTCGGCGATTACTTCTTCATTGGCGCTAAATTTCTTTCCAGTGAGATTTTTTTGAGGTCTGAGAACAGGAAAAAGTCGCTGGGGGCCAGATCTGGCGAATAAGGTGGATGCGGAAGCAATTCGAAGCCCAATTCATGCAATTTTGCCATTGTTTTCATTGATTTGTGACACGGTGCTTTGTCTTGATGAAACAGCACTTTTTTTTCTTCAAACGGGCCGTTTTTTAACGATTTCATCCTTTAAACGATCCAGTAACGCTATGTAATAATCGCTGTTGATGGTCTGGCCCTTTTGGAGGTAATCAATGAAGATTATACCTTGCGCATCCCAGAATTTTGATGCCATAACTTTGCCAGCTGACTGTTGTTTTTCCTCGCTTTGGATTCGGTTCATCGTAAGCAGTCCAATCACCTGACTGTCGATTGGACTCCGGAGTGAAATGATGGAGCCACGTTTTATCCATTGTCACATATCGACGCAAAAATTCAGGTTTATTGCGCTTAAACAGCTTCAAACACTGCTCAGAATCATCAACACGTTGTTGCTTTTGATCGATTGTGAGCTCGCGCGGCACCCATTTCACACACAGCTTTCTCATGTACAAATATTCGTGAATGATATGATGTACAAAAACATATGATATCTTCACAAAGTCTGCTATCTCGATCAACTTCACTTTACGATCATTCAAAATTACTTTGTGAACTTTTTTGATGTTTTCGTCGGTGACAGCCTCTTTTGGGCGTCCAATGCATTCGCCGTCTTCGGTGCTCATTTCACCACGTTTAAACTTAGCATACCAATCAATGATGGTTGATTTTCCTGGTGCAGATCCCGGAAACTCTTGATCAAGCCAAGATTTTGCTTCAACTATATTTTTTCCCTTCAAAAAGCAATATTTTATCAGCACACGAAATTCTTTTTTTTTCATCTTTTTTCAAATAACAAAAGTAGCTACACTCACAACGCAATATCTCACAAACTTATGGTCGGACTGCTGTCAAATTTTGACATGTATCGTTTGAAGGTTGGTACTAACTAAAAATTATATGGATTTAATACTAGCACCGCCATCTGTGTATCAGACCGGGGACTTTTCAATTTGCCTGTTAAAGAGGGGAAAGTAAGATTTGCAGACGTAAAGACAAAGTCAGGCGTGCTGAGGCTGCCCGCTACTAAATTATCTCTACTGACTGTTTATTGTGAATCGGAGACCGATTTACGGGGAGTGTTATGTTCATATTAGGTATGTTCCCATACTACGATTAATTGCGATTAATTGCAATGAAGCCGTTCCCGTACTCCGTTTCACTGAAAACTGAAAATTTCCCCTCTTTCAGTAAGTACGATGAAATTTCAGTAGGGTTTGAACTACTGAAAAATACTGAAAAGTGTCAAACGGTGTGGCGCGAGTAAATATTTTCAAATGTGCGCGGCAAGCAACATATTTTTTGCGTAATTTTGCTATGAAGGTTGAATATTTTTGTGGCGATAATTTATCACCGCTTAGGATGACTTTATAATCACTATTGTTCTTCCAAAAACCGAAAACTGACACGTTTGGTGGTAAATTTTCAGGAAATGCAGTGAGAGCGTTCCCGTACTTTCATGAATTTCCCCCGCCACATGATTCATGAAAATTCAGGAAAATTCAGTGACTGAAAGTACGGGAACAGACCTATTATTACTGTAAGACTAGCAAGTCTCGTTTCGCTGGCGAACCGAGTAGGCCTTGATTTTCCTTTTGACATAAAAAAACGATGGAAAACAGTTACAAAAGTGAAGCAAACAGATCTGATATTATTATTAAATAAATGTATTTAAAAACAAATGTATTTTAAAATAGATTAAGCCTTGTCTGCCGCCGCTATAGTATCTAGCGTCACCAGTGGTCTGGCATGCCTCTTTCGCTCTTGCTTCTGCTCGTATCACTGCCGACATAACATCAACAGATGAATGACCTTTATCGGAAGCCACGCTGTCTGCCAGATAAAGAAAAAAGAAGCAGAGAGATAAACAAAGAAGAAGAGAGATAAACAAAAAAGAAAGAGTATACAAAAAAAAACACATAGCCACTCGTCACAACTTTCGTGGGGACGACCCATCCTGATAAGGGTTTCAAAGTGGCGGGCAAAAAAGGAGTAAAAGTTCCAAAATGAAGAGAATAGAAGTGAAAAAACCCAAACAGCTCATCAAGTGCCTATATCCTTCACATGAAAGACACCCATAATTTTCCCGTCTCCATCGGTCCTCACCGATGTAAGAGGGTTGGGTCTAGCATTCAGAGCGGAGAGGATTATTTGAGCCTTCTCTTCGCTTGTAGATCAAAAATAATCACGAGACTTTTCATCGCGACGGAAAGCCACCTCAAAATTAAAAAAAAAAATATAAATAACTCCAGTTGTATCCACAGTTGGCTCTTTATTACAACCTTAAGTGCTTCGACCCACATTCAATCAGGGCCCAGGGTCTTCTTATTCTTCCCTCGAAGATGCTTGTGTGTGTTTGTTTATACAGTTTAAAAATTGTGATTTTGACTCATTAAGACAAAGAACGACCGGGCCTTGGTGAATTGCAGGCACAGTTGGACAAAAAGCGAATGGCAGAGAGATTACATGTCACTCGCCAAATCATTTTCGATCATTTGCATGCCATGGAAAAAATCCGGAAGGTAGAAAAGTGGGTACCACATCATCTGAACGACAGACAAATGACAAAGAGAAAAACGGCGTGCGCAATATAAGGCATAAAAAAAATCTTCCTTGCATCGGATCGTGTCTCGAGACGAAAAATGGATCGACCGAATCGCTTCGGAAGAAAGACAATACTGTACGGTCGGTGGGGTCAGAAGAGTGCCTTTCATTTAGAGCTTCTTAAACTAGATGAAACAAGGTATACCGTTCACCAAAGGCCACAAATGATCAATTCAAACCAGGTATCATCTTGTAATACAAAGAATGAATAAAATTTTTACTTTCCTACATTTTGAAACTCATGCGAATGGTAACCCTGGACTCCTTTCTTCCCTATGGTTTTATTAAGGAGCACGTTCGGTAGAACTTTCATTTAAAATCTCCAAAATTCCTCTACTTTATTTCGAAAATTAGTGTTTCTAGCGCTTCCTATGCACTGGATTTTATTGATTGTTGTGGTTCATAATAGGCAGGTTACTAAGGCCTCAGCAAACAGATGAAGAATTTTCAAATCCCAGCTAGCATCATACATAAAACCACGTGCAAATAATTACTCAGCCCGGAACATTCGAAAACTCAAACAATGACTATAATAACAACATCTCCCGCCTACAATAACTTCCCGAAAAAAATCTAAATTAATCTCACGTTCTACGAAAAATTATTACTCGCTCCGCGTACTATCTTTCGTTCAAAAAATAAAAATTCCCAACATAGTAATCTCGTATCTTCCTGAAGGTGTGAATCACGCGTATTTTAATTTCATTCACTCTCTTCATTAGTGTCGCGAATTACAATTTTTTTCCAAACTTACATTCATCTCCATCTCAGGCATCATCTCATTGTGCCCGCATGCAGTATCTTTCAGTATCAGATAAATATACTTTTCACGGTGTCGTGTGATAAATTAGGTGATAGTTGGCCTATAATTTGTATAGTAGTAGCGTTAAAGGAATCGATGCTGGTTGTTGGAGGTGTTATAACGAGCAGCATTGGACGGGACATACAGTAGTTGTTCACGTAACAACTGAAATAATATAAAAGAGTCGTGTAACGATAAAAGATATCGCTATGTTGGATTTTTTTTTCATTTTGTTTTATGATGGCGTCTACGCGTTTTCATTTACTTTTTTGCTGAACTGTAGGAAAAGTCATTGAAGGTACATTGAACGTTGACATGATGTATGCGACGTTGGTGAAGTGAAGAAGTTGTTGTTTGCGCGACTGATGGCATAGAAGTGGCGCTAGCGGTAGTGCAATATGTTCGTATGGCAGCTTGAACCGCACATTCATCTTGTGGCCAAATGTATGCGGAAATGTATGACGCTCAGGAGTAGTAATGCGATCATTTCCTTTTGATAAATGTCGGATTTTATAATACGAGTCGTAATGCAATATCTCAGATGACTGGTGGGATGAAATATGGCTAGTAAGGAATATTTGTTTCTATAGGGAACAATAACTTTAATGCACCGTTTGCTTGGTTGCAGATTATGGGATTTATTTAACCAGGAAATTTGTATCGTTTTATGATTTTTTGTCGGTAAATATGGTAAATGAGCACATTACACGTCCACGTGATGCTAGATCCAGACTATTAACGAGTGATTACGAGCATTGACGAGTACAAGAGTCGGCTCCAAACATTTTTTTGTTCTGCCAGCGTGGCTTTTTCGCATTATAACTACACGAGGGTTGATCCAAAAGTAATGATAATGAATATGAACCAAAGTGATTAAACTTAAAAAAAGTATTTATCCTTCAACACAGTCTCCTAACAAATTAATACATTTAATTTTTCTTTTTTCGAAACCCAAGATACTCTTAGAAAAAAGGATTTGTCTCTACTCTCCCAAAACGCCTCAACAGCGGCCATCAATTCACTATCATCTTCAAATTTTTTGCCCCGAAGGTGTTCCTTGTGCCGAGGAAAGAGGTAGAAGTCACTGGGTCACTATCCAATACTACGGCGACGTTTATAATATTATCGAACCTATTCAATTCGATATTGTTAAAGCAGTAAGATTGGATTCTTACGGGAAAAACTTATTACATGGCACCACTGTAGAAAAGTAGCGTTAAATTTCGTGGTTATGATTTGGTAGATTTTTAAGTCATGTGCATGGAAGAGATGGTGTTTATCAATCAATATCTCAGACACATGAGAAACGAATATTTTAAAAAGCAAGGGATCTAGAGGACTACCTTGTGGTATTCCAGAAGATGCGAAAAACTCTTTTAGGCCTTGTAATTTGACCAGTTGAGTTCGATGGCAAAGATAATATTGGAGCCAATTAAGAAGAGACCTGGATATATCTCTAAGTTAAACATTTTTTGTGTGAGTTAAACAAAGTTAAACATTTTTCGCATATATAATTTTTTTTTTGTATAAGAGTTTGATGGTCAACCCGATCCAAAGCTTTATTAAAGGCCTTGTAGACCGTGCCAATTCGACTTTTCTTTTCCTTCCACACAGCAAGTCATAAACTTGGATCATGAAATTGATGGAAGTCGATCTACTTCTACGAAATCCATGTTATTGCTTATTCAGAAGAGGGTAGACAATGTGAGTTAGTCACAAAATAGTTGCTCAAAGAGTTTGGCGATACAAGACAAAACATGGAAGTTTTAATAGTTATCGAAAGATCGTCGATCACCGTTTTTGAAAGAAAAAAAAAGATGTAAGTTATGAGAATTTCTAGAAAGACAGGAAAACAGCAAAAGAAAGAGCATTATGCGCAAAGAAATTACCATTGGTTTGCTCATTGGGCCAGAAAGCAAAGACAAAACAAGTCAGAATCTGGTCTTTTGCCGGTCTTTAGTTCATTAATAGTTTCGATTTTGCGGTGATTCCAGCACATATGGTTTTAGTAGGGATTTAAGGTGAGTAACAAGTATTTTGAAAATAGCGAAAAAGTCGCATATGATTGCTAGACCGGAAGAAATTGTGTTGTCTCGGAATTTATACAAAAGATAACTACTAGTCTTACTTTCTAAATTCACAAAATCAAAGAACTTTCTCGAGACAGAAATAATTCTTCTCGTGGCATGTGACGGGGACAAGGGTGGAACATGTACTCCTGGCATACGCCTACAGACGCACAGGATGAATAAAGTGCTGCGCATAGGAACGGACATACCGTCTGCGGCAGGAAGGACATTAACGAAAGAATTCAGTCTGTACTCAGCTTTATCATTAACCACAATCTGGTCGTAACCAATCGGGAGAATATCTCTGCCTATAGAGGCTTTCCCAGCGAAATAGGCAAAACAAACAATTGATAGAGAACTGAAAATTCCTTGAAGGACTGAAAAGCCTTTGAAAGCTCCTGTACCAGAGTCTGTCCTAAATGCAACCGTAAGCCACCCTTGGTGGAACAGCGATCTAAAATGTCGCAGAATTCAAGCACGGAACTGTTAAAATCAGCCAAAGTAGCTGATTGCCAGGAATGATGGGACGAATAATATGACGTTCTAAAATCTATAAATATGAAATTCATAAGGGCAGGTGGACGTCATCGAAGGGGCTGTGCGATAGAATTGAAGCTACTTTGAAAACAGTGAGACTAAGGAAATTACTTGCTAAACGAGATGGGGAATCGACAAGCAGGAGCTTGGATTCGTTGAAGATCCTCGCAAATGCTAATTTTTGATTTCTTTAGTTTCAAGCCTTTCAAGTTCTCAATTCTTCTTGCCATGCTCTAGGGGTTAGCTATTTTCACCATATTCTGGCTTGTGCATATTTGCAAAGATTACTTAGTGCTATGTCAAGTATCTGCAGCCGAAAGACTGCAGGCCAATTAGCCTAATTTCTTTTCTTCTCAAGGTATTCGAAAGACTTTTGGACCTCCATATCAAGAAGAGACTTGGATCGCAATCCCTATCAAGAGCCTGAAACACGTTCACGAAAGGAAAACCTGTGAAGACGGCTCGTCACAAGGAAGTTCTTGAAATAGAAAAAGCATTCCGTTACAGGGAGCACGCGTTTGGGGCCTTTTTGGACATCGAGGATGCCTTCATAATGTGCATGCAACAGCCAATATGGAAAGCCTCCGTGCAACCAACACCCAATCTGGTATATGCAGCTGGGTAAATAGCATGTTGATGCAAAGGTTCATATCAGCGAAATGGGTTGTTTGCGCGAATCACCAAAGAAGGTTCACAGAGTCACACCTCAAGGGGGAGCTTTATCTCATCCCTTGAGGAACCTGGCGACAAAACAATTTTAAAGAGGTTGGAGAGCTAGATCCTCACGGTTGTGGCTTAGGTCCATGACATCACGATCATAGTCTCGGGTAGATTTCCGCATATCCTTGGCCGGCTTATAGAGTTTACTCTGGGACTGGTTAATGAGTGGACATACACCGTGGGTCTAAGCTTCAGCTCCGATAAAATCGATATTATACTCTTCCCGAGGAAATACAAGATTCCTGAGATGGATCCAATCAGGTTGAGCGGCGCAAGGTCAGGTCTCAAGTTGCACAACAAGTACTTGGAGCTTATACAGGACAGCAAGCTTACCTGACAGGTAAACCATAGGAAAGAGCAAAGAGGACAACCAACGCGATCTACGCCAGGCAAGAGCATGTTGGGTAAAACGTGGAGCCTAAACCCTGATGTAATACACTGGATCTATACGTGCCCGATCTACTGGCCGGTAATGGGTGAAGCCCCCTTTGCTGACATGACGAACAGAGTTCAACGAGTAGCGGCTCTCTTTATTACAGATGCATAAACTACGATTCTTTCGTCTGCGTTGAATTGCCTACTTTATCTTCCTTCGTTGATAAAATGATATGAGAGGTAGAAACCTTACCAGATATCCTATTTTAATTTATTACCGTAAGCAGTGGAATATTCATACTTATGATTCAATCGAACTCCGATAGGGAAAATCAACCCTCCTTATCTCATAATTATAATCAAATTTTTTTCCAATCATGCTAACAATCCTGAACTATTTTCCACAATAGCACAACATCGTCTCATTAATGACAACTTCAAACGACACAATTCGATCCACCTATTATTCCAATTTTCTATGAAAACGATGAAACGAGTACTATCTTCATAAATCCATTCATGCAATTGCATGGCCTAACAAGAAAATAATTTGCCGAGTTCCCATTGTTTCGTAAAGATTCAACCCATTTTTCCAGGCGAACGAAACCTTCGCATCAGACACAACAGTAGTAGTTTCTCTGCCCCGTATTTTTCATATCAATTACTGAACAAAAAAGAACAACCAATTTACCAGTTCATTCATAGAACCAACCGAAATTTCGAATGATACCATCTGAAGCCAACCAAACCAAATCCAACTGCAATTTAAACTTCACATACCGTATTACAGACACATACACACATACACTCCTTAAGCATACCGAGCTGATATGTTGTATGGAACATGGGCCATCAATAAAAAGTTTTTCTATAATTATTTCTCAAGAAATTCTCTCCCCATTATCTATTGAACTAGTAAAAAGTATTTTGAACTGCTGACATAGAGACATTGTGGGTCGTTGGCTGGCTAGCTAGCTGGCTAGAACAACAAGCCGACTGGAATGCGTCCGCTAAAGCAATCAATTTGTTGCACGCTAGCTTCGCAGCGCAACAAGAAAAATTAGGGAACGGAACTTTGGCACATTCTTTACGATACAAGATACTTAGTAGAAGAATTTTTTTTTTGTGGTGATCGTAGCATCAATCTCATTGATGATGATGATGATGAGGTTGACGGTGGACAATGATAGCCACCCGAGACTTGAAAATGACGATGACCGAAAAACAGGGCAAAATTCACGCAAATCACCGTTTAGAAAAGAATCAAGTCACCGTTACTGGTGAATGAGAGCCTCCTCGTCTCCGCCCAGATGAAGACCGCTCAGTGGATTGTTGTTTGTTCGTTCGAATGACGTCCGAAACGTGCGACTTAATTATCTTGCGGCGCGGGAAGATGAGCCAGCTGTAATTTACACTTTGCCTATTCGGGACGGATGTTTTGCGCGGTGGTGGTCAAGGTGTTCCCGGAAGTTCTAAGAGAGTCGAGATAATTGCATTAATTCAATAACTCAAATTATTACATGTCCAGATATGAATGCGTGAATGTATCTATTATGGCGCGAACTTATTAGAATCGGCATTGAGAACGCTGAAGGTGTCGGAGCGATAAATAATAGCGCGCCAAGTTTCGAATGGCTCTTCGTGCAGCAACTGCTATATTACAGCCGTGCAATGTGGGTCAAACTGTTTCTTTTAGTTTGCAGCTTTTTTTTCGGGAGATCTAATCGCAGAATTTTGATAGATTGCTATCGTGACTATCCATTCTCCATTCTCTTCTGTCTGTACGAGTTCGGGCGCAGTGGCCTGATGGGATCAGATGATTCGAGAGTCATCCAAATCGCCACCCTGACATCCATCGACCAAACCAGTGAGGTCGCCATCGACTATTGTCGCTTGCATAGCGACTTTGAGGCTAACTGGTTAAACGCTTAGATAATGTTTCGGACAATAAATAGATACAATACGACATCAATAATGCTTGTCGGTCGTCATCATAACGTAAGGTAATGTCAATTTCTAAACAATACACCTTGAGCTTTTTTTTTCTCTCGATTTCTCTATAACGACAACCACGACAACGACGACGACTATACTCGAATCTGATGACTATGACGACAACTATGACACGACTTGCTGCTTTTATTCGGTTATTGTGTAAGCGATTATGGAATAAATGTTTAGGGCCTCATAATTTTTGGCAAGCTATTTCGCGGTAACGGTCAGCGCTTTGTATAATGGGAAACATAGATGATAGATTTGATTGTGAGCCTGGCCAAGTTTCATTATGATGGAATGGGAAATGGAACAAACTATTATAGACGCTTCTGCGAGAAATGTCGGCGCGTGTTCAGATGACGTGCAGAATATCAGATTTCTGAAAAATGATATAATTCTTCAACATGAAAAGATGCGATTCGATGCAGATGAGGGCGTTGTTGATGCATGAGCATAATGAAATATTTAAAAAAAAAAATCATAGCTGCTTTTGAATGGCAATCGAATTTGCATTAACGAGTCATAACACTGAATAAGTGGAACGAATGGAATAAGCATATTAGTTTTGAAAAACTGGTTTGGAATTCGTATATTATTAGTGGAGTATTAGTATTTTGCGCTTGGATGAGGAGAAAAGTTTATATTTCACCTTACTTCCACAGTATATCTTTAATCCAAAGATTCTGTGAAGCTTTCTAACTACGCAGAACTCGAGAAGGTCCATTCAAATGCGGTCACCTGCAACATGTTTGCATTAACTTTTGTTAATTCAATGACAACGTTACATGTTAAAACTAATAATAATGTTAATAGAGGGAAATGCGGCAAATGTAACGAATACCGTACTGTCAACTCTGGCTGATGATGATAGACGCATGTTTATGAAACTAGAAACTTACCCCGGGTTGGAACATGTTTACGTCAATTTGGTAGTTTAGAAATTAATATGCTGTCTATAATCATCAATACAATTTATTGGACCTATACATTAACAAGTAGAATTACCTGAAATGTACTAAAAAGACGTAATTACGCACATACAAGTGATTAGGATGGAAACTTTAGTGAAATATATCAAAGTTATTTGTGATACTAGAGCGTTATCAAACTCAAACTGAATGATGAGGAATGAGGTTAAAAATGTCTCCGAAGAAACATTTTCAAAATTCCAAAAGAGGAATTCTCCAGGTGTCGGGTTTTCGCTCGAAATATAATTGACATTGAAACAAGGATTTTAAGATTTGACAGAAAATCGTGAAAAAAGTTGTGAGGTTGAATTTGAATTATTTGGAAATACTATACAGACAATAATGGAAATAAAACAAAAATAAATGAAAAGTTACTTTATTGCAGTTTCAGCTTAATATTCGCCGATATTTACTAATGTCTGTAGTGGTAATTCAACAAACGTCCCCAGAAAATATTGAGCTAAGGAGAGAAAAAGAGGGTTGAAAGAAAGAGTAAAGGTGAAAGAAAAAGCAGAGAATAAAATAGAAAGGAGAAAAAGTACAGAATAAAATAGAAAGGAGAAAGAAATGCAAATAGGGAAATAAAGTAAAGAAGATATAATAGATTATCACAGCTATCACACAAAATTTAAAGATAATCTCAGGCTTGATATCTCTAGAACGAATAGAAAACATAAAGATCCTATTAGATTAGCTATGGAAATCTTAAACAATTTACCTAACTCTTTGAAGAATGCTAGATCTTTTCCCGTCTTTAAAAGGCTGCTGAAGAATCACATTAGAAAGATGTAAAGTAAATCTCGTATTGTTCACTACTAGTGCTTTTCCTGATTGCTGATTTTTTTTTTAAATTTAATAAAAAATTTCTTTTTGCATCCCTAATATTCTAATAATAACATTCTTGTTTTGTTTTCTTCTTAAAAATCCTTTAATTTATCTTTTTTATATTATAAAAGAGCTTCTTCTTCTTCTTCTTTGCATGTTTTTTTTTTATTTTTCATCTTTTCCACTAACTTCCCATCAACTAACTCTATCTTACTTTCTTTATTCTCTATTTATCCTATTTATGTTTTCTTTTTAATTATTATATAATTTAATTTCAATTTAAATGTGTCGAGAGTGTGGTTTGGGATTCCTTTCCTATCCTATTCCCTTTCGGGGATTGATGATAATTTTAATTGCGTGTTTCTTGACTAGGCGGCTTACTGCTGCTAGGAAGAAGGGGTTCTGCAAGGAAGCTGACCCCATTGTGTTATTGTGTTGTTGTGTAAAGAAGAGAATAAAGAAGAGAATAAAGAAGAGAATAAAGAAGAGAAAAAAGAAGAGAAAAAAGAAGAGAAAAAAGAAGAGAAAAAAGAAGAGAAAAAAGAAGAGAAAAAAGAAGAGAAAAAAGAAGAGAAAAAAGAAGAGAAAAAAGAAGAGAAAAAAGAAGAGAAATAAGAATAAAAAAAGGATATAGAACTCAAGAGAAGGCAAAGAAAAGAAGAAGTAGGAGAGAGAGAGAGCTTGAAGAAAGAATTTGAAGAAAGAACTCAAAGAAAGAACCCAAAGAGAGAGCTTGAAGAAAGAACTTGAAGCGCAACAAAGAGAGAGAAAATTAGGAAGAAAATGAGAGAGAATACGAGGGAGAAAATGATAGAGAAAAGAAGGAAGAAAATGATAGAGAAAAGGAGGGAGAAAATAAGAAATATAAGGAGGGAATAAAAGAGAGAGCAAATGAGAGAGAAAACGAGGGAGAAAACGAGGGAGAAAACGAGGGAGCAAATGAGAGAGAAAAGGAGTGTAAAAAAGAGGGGGGTACGAGGAAAGCAACGAGAAAAAAGGAGGGTAATAGAGAGAAATTAGGAAAGACAAACGGAAAAAAGGAAAGCAGAACCGAAATAAGGAAAGACAAACAGAAAAAAAAGCAAACGGAAAAAAGAAAAGACAAACCGAAAAAAGGAAAAACAAACCGAAAAAAGGAGAGACAACCCGAAAAAAGGAAAAACAAACCGAAAAAAGGAAAGACAAACCGACAAAAGGAAACACAAACGGTAAAAAGGAAAAACAAAAGGAAAAAAGGAAAAACAAACCGGAAAAAAGGAAAACGAAACCGGAAAAAAGGAAAAACCAACCGGAAAATTATGAAAAACAAACCGGAAAAAAAGGAAAAACAAACCGGAAAAAAAGGAAAGACAAACCGAAAAAATATCCAAAAAAGGAAAGAAACCGAAAAAGGAGAAAAAAAACACAAGATGAAAAGACGAAAGAGAAAAATAGAAAAAATTACGAGAAAGAAAAAAGGCGAACGAAAAATAGAAAATATGATAGAAGAAGAAGATAATGAAAACGAGAGAGATTAAAGAAAAAGAAATGAGTTTTAAAAATAAAACAAAAAAAAAACAGAAACAGTTTTGAAATAAAAAAATTTAAAAAAAAATAAAGTTTCAAAAGATAGTTTAAAGATAAAAGGAATAAATAGGGATAAAAGAAACATGTAAAAGCTAAAATGAGGTATTAAAGAAAAAAGGAGTTTAAAAGAAAAGATTATTAGCAGGCAGATTAAAGAAAAGAGTAGCGTTAGAGATTTAAAAAAAAAAGAGTTAAAAACTTAAAAGAGTTAAAAACTTAAAAAAAAAGAGTTAAAAACTTAAAAAGACTGTTTCAAGCATAATAGAATGAACAAAAAGGAGATTAAATAAAAAGAGAATAAATAAAAAGAGTCACTATAGGTAAAAAATACACTATAGAAAAAGAGTCACTAAAGGAAAAAGAGTCACTAAAGGAAAAAGAGACACTAAAGGAAAAAGAGACACTAAAGGAAAAAGAGACACTAAAGGAAAAAGAGACACTAAAGGAAAAAGAGACACTAAAGGAAAAAGAGACACTAAAGGAAAAAGAGACACTAAAGGAAAACGAGAGAATAAAGGGAGAAAAGCGATTATAGATGAAAGGGGAGGTAAGAAAGTAAAAGAAAGATTAGAGGGGAAAAGCTAGACTAAAGGGGGAAAAGAGAGATTATAGATGAAAAAGAGAGCTTAGATATAAAAAGCTAGATTGAAGGGAAAAGAGAGAATAAAGGGAAAACAAGAGATTAAAGAGAAAACGAGAGATTAAAAGGAAAACGAGAGATTAAAGGGGAAAAAAGAGATTAAACGGAAAAAAAGAGATTAAAGGGAAAAAAGAGATTAAAGGGAAAAAAAGAGATTAAAGGGAAAAAAAGAGATTAAAGGGAAAAAAAGAGATTAAAGGGAAAAAAGAGATTAAAGGAAAACATGAGGTTCAGGAGAAAAAGAGAGAATAAAGGGAAAAGAGAGAATAAAGAGAAAAGAGAGATTCAAGCGAAAATAGAGACAATTCACAGACAAACAAACAAGGCTTAAGAAAACAACAGACAAATTCAAGAGAAAAAAAAAGGCAGATTCTAAAGAGATACAGGAGATAGATAGATTGAAGAAGAGCAAGCACAATAATTTCAAATAATGATTTTAAAAAAAAGAAATGAATGACAGAAAGTAGGAGACTATAGTGAAAAGGGAGGAAGATTATAGAAAAAAGAGATAGATATAGGAGGTTATATAATATGGATCTTCCTGATTTCGAACGCAGTCTCTACGCGACTAAGAAGACTGTTTTGGATATATATCTTGGGAATAAATCGATTTTTTATTACATTTCTTTCAATTAGTATCGTAAGGCATTATGATTATGAATAAGTTTTCTCTTCGGTCTGAGCTCAAAAGAACCAACCTCATATCGCCTGTCACGTTTAACACATTGTGGAAGATTTTGTTCCTTTTAAGTGCTGCACGTAATACTTACGTTTTGCATACTTCATCAAGGTTCTTAACTGTGTGTAAGGAAAATATAGGTATATGAAAGGGTTATGATAGGGTGATAAAGTGAAAAATATAATACCAAGTTTTTATTCATATTGGCAACTTTTAGCATGGAAAAGGGAAATAACATGAAATAATGTATGATAAATTCTGCAAAAACAAAATGTAAAACAACGTATTATCTAAACTATTCCGAAGTCACGTTATCGTTTTTCACAAAAATTGAATAACCCGCTGTTTAAAACAAATTAACTCCAAATATAGGACGCAAACCACTTAAGTCACCTTTTCCCAACAAACTTCCATCGCACTAACTGCCAGAAAATCAGAGAATATCATAAATTACCTCAACCGCTATTAGTTCAAATCTAATTAAATGCAAATATCGTGTAGCGATGACACGAAACACATGAACCAAATTAGGTTCTCAATCACCAAAATCAGACAAATTGACGTAGCTACGGCATATCTATGACAGCGACTACGAACGTCTGGATTTCACTCCGCCACGACATCTCTCAACACGCAGCCTAATTAATGACCAGCTCTCAAAAGAATTAAAGTTAATTATCGAACTGCAAAAAGACACACAGCTCATTAGCACTCATCGGCCGTATATGGTTGCGTTGTTGGCTTGGTCTCATAGATTGTAGTAGGAACGAAAGCAGCTATCGTCCAAATAAACCTGCCGGGCAGCTTGTCTGTCAATCGGGGGGCCAATCAGCCCAGTGTTGGTCCCACAAGCTTTTCCATACACGTTTTCGACCTAATATATCGAAACTAAACACGTAATTCATAATTTCGAGATGTTGGCAGGCACACGCTGCCCCAAGCAACTAGCCAACCTGTTGACGAGTTCTATTCTAGATTACTTAGCTCGGATTACAAAGATTTTGTTGTGATCCTGTGACAGCCGGAAATGTTCTTCCCATTCGCGTTCCAGTTTTTAATGAAATATGCAAATTTTACGAATCCGAATTATATGATTACGATGTAGTTGAAATTGATTTTTTTCGCAATTGCTCTACCTATCAATTCACATCGATCAATTAAGTTCTCCAACTGGAGACTAATTCAACTCGATATGACGGTCATCGATTGTTTAGATATCGTTTGTTCTATTATGATTTGCTTGTAAAGTGTTTTGACATTGAACGCTTGTGAGAAACAGACTGATTCATCGGATGAAGAATAGGATCCGATCAGCAGACACAACGGTGACAATTGGCATATACATACAAGAAGAAATACGAAATAGGCCAGACGTAATCTACATCTAATTTAAAGGAAATTAGAGCTTAAGTGCTGATTAGTATGGATAAGGGTACAAATATGGAAACTGTACGTTTTCACGTGTTAAAAGTGATTAGATGGTTACAAGGTTATAGCGGAACAATATGCCTTTTGGGACTTTGTTTTAAAGAAGAGTGATCAGTTGAGAAAATCACAAACTCTTCACAGAGCCAGGGTGCGGATACATAATTTGAACAATAATTTAAATGTCGAGGTTCTTGAAAAAATTCATATATAACTTTCCCTTCGACGATCTGCCAGGAAAGGAGACCTCGGGGAAGGTGACCCCGAACCAAAAACTAATAATAGAGGACAAGAAAGGGGAGAAAGTTACGGTGCAGGAAGCCGGATGTCCAGTACCAAGGATGAGCAAACAGGCCTCAGGACGTCGATATCCAGCGACTGCAATGCTATGGAGGTTGACCACTTGCCCACTTTAGCAGACATAATTATAAGTCGTGCTACTCGAAATAATGAACTGGTGGATTCGGTGGTGGACCTTTTCAGGAGGACCTCTAAGCTACAACAGTCCCCATGCCAAACAGGAACAAGAAAGAAAGTAAACACCTCCGCTGGGCAACATTCAAGACCCGTGAAGCTAATGAGCACTTCTGTCAGAGTACTCGCAGATTCGGACTCGGGGAGTATGGTTTCGATCGAAGCGAAGGAAGAAACCCTTAAATCTCCTGAGCGAGGCAAAGGTGCTGGACCTCAGAAGAGGAACAAGCCCAAGCCAAACAAAGACGGTAGAAAAGCACTCGCGGAATATATGGCGGTTTGGCCGCCCATTGTCGACAGACTCGATGGCAAACCATCCCACTACACGGATGAGATGGATCGGCTAAGCTGGGCTCAGACAGCAGTGGCGAAAGGCTGCGAACATTTTTCCGGAAAGGAAAAACGAACGTTTAAGGGCTCTGTCTTCCATAAAAAGATAGAGCAGAGCTTGTCTAGGATAGCGGGAAAAAGTAGAAGTCCGCTGAGAGTAAATAACCAGCGAACAAGATGTCCAAAAATGACAGCAGTCGATTAGAGGTCAAATAGCTCTTCACCTCTGATGTGAGAAGGATAATGAAAGCCAGCGTTGTGGCTGAAAGGTCGTAGAGTCAGGCCGGCTCAATTCGATAATTGACCGAATGGAGAAGCACCCTGAACTGACTATGCTCCCGTTTGACCGGGCGGGCTGGATCAGGTGTGTTAAAATCATTAAGTACAACGAACAGCTCACGCTGCACTGGTGTGAAACTGTAGTCCAGGAAGGAGCTCGACTGGAAATAGTCGACAGAGCGAGCAACCCAATACTGCTTAGAGCGTAGGTGAGTAGTGGAACTGGAGGTGGCCCTCAAATTACTGCAGAGGCAGAATCCGGACGTTCAAACGCAGGACTGGAAGATACAGAATGTTAAGAAGCTGGTAGCACAACGCGGGGTCTGGTGTATACAGTACAGATTAACAAGAACTCTGACGACCCGCTCTACCCGCGTTTTAGAAAGATGGCATGGGCAGTGTTTCCTGCACCTAAAGAAGAACCACCCAAAGGATGGTAATGAAAGCCCAGTGCAGACCTGCATGATCGAGAGGGATTTGGGCATAGTTGACCCGTAAGGAACTACGGCAAATATCCAGACAGACGAGTCGCACTTTGACGAGGATGTCACAGTCGGCGCTAAAAATATTGCAGATCAATATGCATGCTTACCTTCTCTCTCATTTCAGCACGGATGATCTGCGGTCGTAGCATATGAGGAGACATGGCAGCTGATAGAGCCGATCCGCCAGAGGAAGCTACAAAATTCATCGTGAAGGCGCTTAGCAATAAATATTTGCTGCTCTTTGGGGGCCGATACCAACGTGCATCACCATTTGGGGCACCAAGGATATTAACGACCCAAGTTGAGCCTTTACTCTGTTTTATTATTAATTATAATTTAGTCTTAGCAAGAAGATTGAGTAACCTAGTGGGTACTAGTGGGCACTGGATTCTTGTGTGTGAGGTCCTTGGTTCGAATCCAGATTCAGACGAGAAACCGTGCACCAACCTTTGAGTTTACCTAACTCGGAATAAGTGTCTGATCTAAAAACAGAAAAAAGTGAGTCGTGGAACTAATCACTCCACACTCGTATTCGCATTGTGGTGCAGGTGTGCACGAACACGTAAATCAAATCACTGAGATTCTAATAACGTTTATGAAGCAAATAATTTGAAAGTAAAAATTAATATGAACAAGTAAAATGGGAGACTAGCGCGTGAGCGATCTGAACGATTGGAGAGTCGTGAATGAATAGAACGAAATCCAGTGAGATATGATTTTTGTAGGCCTGTTAGTTGCTCGATTCCTTTGATGTTTTCAAGGATTGATGTTTGAAGTTGGTCGCACTTCGTATCGTTACAGCATTGACTGTAAATTTGTGAATGGCTCTACCAGCTTCGATCCCTAGACCTGTCGAAAGATTGCCGTGGAATTATTTTACTTCTTTTTAGCCTTGGCAAATCGGGCAGGTGTCAGACCTTCTTAATATAAAAGGCATCTGCGAAGCTGTCACCAAGCAGAAGCTGGTCTGAGCAATTGACAGCTTCAAGTCCTTCAAGTCCCCGAGTCCGGATGAAATGCTGCATGCCATGCTTCAAAAGACAGGAATCCGCACCGTTTTCTGGCTTATACAAATTTACAAAAGTTACCTAGTGCTAAGTCTTTTACATGCAGCCTGGTTGCATTTTTTCTCCAAGCCAGGTAAAATTAACCATGCGTATCCGATAGACTACAGGGCAACTAGCCTGACTTCCTTCCTGTTTTTCTTCCTCGAAAGATTATAAGACCTTCACATCAAGCAGAGACTTGAATCGCGAGCCCTATCGAGAGCCCAAAATGCATACATAAAAGAGAAATCTAGTGAGACGGCTCTGCATAAAGAAGTAGATAAATGCACAATTTTACTATCCAATTTCTGAATTTGTCGAGGTTCGTTGAGTTCGACCGTCGACCGTCTTTCACTCTTTTTTCTACAAGTTTTTAAGACTCCAATCCTTTTTTCCACATGCATTACAATTCAATAGAATCGGAGAGCAAATTCTGACTCCATTAACAGTCACATGACCTCAGAACTCTTCTGTAGCGAATCAGTTAACATTTTTAGCCGGTGTCAGTCAATTAATTTACTGGCCAGCAAATCAATTGATCGCAAATATCAAAAGCCCGCAAAACCTTAATTTATGCTAATCAATGTTGTCTCCATATAAGTCCGTCTGTCTCGGCAGTGATTAACTAACTGTTGTCTTCCAAAAACTATACCACAGCCTTTTCACTTCTTTCCGATCATGCTGAATCAAACGGGAAGACCTCAAAGCACTTCCTTTGTAAAAGCCACCGGTCTAGTGTCAATATATCTTTCATTAAGCTCATGGCGAAATTTGGCAAGAGGTCACGATAAAAATAAGCCGATAGCTATTTACGGAGCGAAAATCATTGAACTTGGAATTCTCTAAAAGATATACTCGCATATATTCACCTACATACATATATGGTACTTCTGGGGATAACTGCTTCGTTATGGATATCAGAACAAAGAATTAATCTTAGCTTGAAAGAAGTATTCATTAAAAAAAACGCGATCGGTAGCAGCCACGACCATTGGATCAGCTAAAGGTGCAAAAAGTCGCCAAACACTATGGGACCGCGGAGAGAGGAAAAGCACAAGATATGCTAACAGAAAAGAAAATCGAACCAGTTTGTTGGAGTGGCTGTGATTAGTGAAAAAATATTGTGCCTGCCTTGTGTACGTATGGGTATGTGAATGTGGTGCGATTTCATTTTTTCTGCTTTGATATGAAAAGGTCATTGAATTCAGATTTCAATTTGAGTTAGTAAAAATCGAAATTAATACAAGTCACCTACGCCGAATCGCTGCCTGATCGAGAAGGATTAAGCCGAATTTGGCTTTGGGGTTATCCAGCCGCCGAGCGTTGCTTGAGTTTTGCGGTTGAGTTGAAGGTGCCACAGTCACACGTGCCGAATACTTTGATTGGATGCGGCGGAAGTGCGATTGAAATATGATCTTATTTTTCTAGTAGATAATATGATTGTAGAAAAATTGAATTTGAATGATTAAATCGATTAAGAGCTTTTTAGTTATCGGAGGTCCGACTTTTGCGGTGTTTTTGATGCAATAAAGAAGTAAGCTCATGAAACTATTTAATTTATTTTGATGTTAGGCTTGACTGTTGCGAATAGTACTTAAATAAACGTTGTGTACTCCTGCTTAGATTATCTAATGAATGCTTACTTACTCGTGTAAACGATGATTAGCTTACCTGGAAAAGAAAAAAAATGTATATTAGCGTATTCGATACTATACAAATAAATGATATGAGGTAAATTAAGCACCATATAACAAGTTTGTGAAGATAATTATTAAATAAAGTAGTAACGATTAGATCGATACTTTGATCGATGTAATGCGAATTGTGTTCGGCCCTATATTGTCCTCTATTTAAGTAAGTACATATATACGTCACATCGTTATATACTAGGCTTATATGCTAACCTTTAGAAAAAATAAATATGAAAAATGTTAATGGAGACGACTGAATCCAGTCTGGTATTCATTTCAGATTTTTCCCGGTTTCTTCGAAAAGCGGATAATGTGTGTCTTAAAAGCTTTAGTAGCTTCTAGATGAAGAAGCTATTGAAATTTATAAGTTGATCATCTTCAAACCTTTCGATACATCCTCTTGAAATGATTTCCCGAGTCATACGCACTGACGAAGTCGGCTTTGCGAACAACTGGATAAAAGTAGTTCGTTCCGTCATCTTCCATGAAACTGACTCAAAAAAAGTCTAAGCTATCTTTTTACTAACTCTACGCTTAAGCAGTTGCTATGTAAAAGATTTAGGATTGTTTTCCACATAATAATCACCCCTTAAAAAAAAAATTTACAATAAAGACGGTGCCCAAACCTGGAAATTCACTTCCTCTCTGACTGAGTGAACATTTCAAAGAGATACATAGCCTCGATACATAAGACCAAGGCAGGTGTCCCGCAAGCATGTGCTATGGGTCCACTATTATTAATGATTCTTAATTCGAACCTACCACCAGTTGTAAAAGCTATCTTAGCAGGATTCGTGCGAAGTCCCAAGAGCACCCAAAATGCAACCAGCTGCCGGGAACATACGATAAGCACAAACACGCTTTGGGAGAAATACAAACACGCACTTACAGCCATGGTAGCGTTATTTTAATAGAGTTTTTTTTTCTATGATAATGCCAAAGCTCAGGGGATTGCCCTTTGAAGCAATTGCTTAGCGATGGCAGTAGGGAAACACATATGGGAGAATTCTTTTAAGTGCCACATTTATTTCTAAAGCTACTAAAGCCTTTAATGTGGCGCTTAATTAATGGAGTGCTGGTATTATGCCCAGTCGCCGACTGTTAAGACAACGCAAGACGAACAAATACAGCCATGGACACGGCGGGATTCGAACCCGCGGGCAGAAGATCGCTGTTTCGGACTGACGCGTTAGCGAACTAAGCTACTGACCCCCCACTGGACTTCAGCCGGAAACTCCATTACGACTCGGAAATTTGAACCGCGATTAGGTTTGCGAATTCCCCCAAAAAATGAAGCTATATAACTTTTTGACAGATTGCCACCGATTTTTATGGATTCGCATTTTCCGGATGTTTCTAGTTGAGAAGTAACATATAGTTAAACAAATTTTATCAAAATTTTTGGAGATCACCATTGCGGTTGGTCATGGTATTCCCGATTTTTATTGTTATTTAATTAATTGCTTGTGAATTGACGAAATGCGAGTGATATTTCAAACTTCGATTCAAAAAGTTTGAAACTTGATCAATTAATAAATGCAATACATTTTAAAAAGTATTTAATGAAATTATTTTATGGAACGTTGTACAAAAAATGTTTTTCTCAGCCAGCGCTATTTTTAAGTGTTGCGTGGTTGATAAAATCATTTGTCTACCTTGTTCTTAGGTTGATCATGCTATGAGTGGATTCAGTTTGAAGGGCATTAATAATTAAAAAATTGAGTGTTGAATCCATTTACCATTCAATTTCAGATCAACAGTTCTTTGAAGGATGGCCTAGATGATGAGGAGATCACAGAGAAAGTTACGAATGCGCTCGAGGAAGCGAAGGTAACGATGAACGATCCAAAAAATAAAAAACACCCCGACCAAGTGCTATCGAACTCATCGCGAATTCAAGATGTCTGCCACTAATTTGTTCATGCCTTATTATCCTTCGTTGAAAACTCAACGCAGCTAAATAAAGAGACTAATCCCCATACAAATAATAAGACCAACATTATTTCTACAGTATCTTTCCTGGGTTGCTAGGATCTTCACTCTTCTATGGCGCTTTCGCCACAATGATATACACTACCACTCAGAAGTATTTGCTCACCCACATATTTTGGGGTTTTCGGTACTTATAGGTAAATTTGTTTCGTAAATTGATCTTAATATTGCCTAATAAGAACAGTTCATTATAATGTTAAAAAAATTCAAGACCAGTGGAACTATCCAGAGTAAAAAACGTAGTGGACGGCCCAGGGTCACCTCTTCAGTCGAAAATAGAAAGATTGTGGTGACTAGCAAACGCAATAGACACCTTACTTCTCCGAAAATTGCAGCACAAGTGAATGTGGAGAGGTCTGAGCCCCCCAGTGTTTCAACGATCAAACACAGACTTCAAGGAGCAGCTCTTGATGGTCGGATAGCTGTTAGGAAAACATTGTTACGTGCCAAAAATAAGAATGGTCTAGACAACACAAAAAAGTTCTGTGGAGTGACGAGTCAAAGTTGGAAGTTTTCAGCTCGATACGAAAGGTCTTTATTTGCAGATCAGCAGGAGAGAGAACATCGGATCAATGTTTAGTGTCTTCCGTCAAACATGGTGGTGGTTCTGTTATGATATGAGGCTATTTTGGTGGAGATAGAGTCGGTAACACCTGCAGAATCCAAGGAATAATGAAGAAAGAGCACTATCGGCATATTCTCGAAAACGAAATGTTACCATCTGGACTGCGTATTTTAGGAAGAAGATTCATATTTCAGCATGACAATGACCCGAAGCATTCTTCAAAAATTTGCAGAGAGTATTTAAACCAGAGAGTATTTAATCAACTGAGGGAGCCCTTAAAGTTATGGTTTGGTCATCACAGTCACCTGATCTCAAACCCATAGAGCTCTTATGGGATGAGCTGGACAGAAACGTCTAAAAAGTCTGCTCTACATCTGCTGAACATCTGTGGAAGCAGAATGGGGCAAAATCTCATCAGAGACCTTGACAAAATTACTTCGTAGTCTGCCAAAACTCTATGAAGTGGTTATTACGAAGAAGGGTAGACACATTTATGAGACGAAGATTTGATAATAATTTTACCGTTTCGTTGCTTTCTTCTAAAAATAATGAGTATTCTAAATATACTTTAGATACTAATTATAAGAACTTGTTTTTCTAAATCCCAATCGTTTGAAATAGTAAATTTAGTACAAATACTTTTGAGCGGTAGTGTACATAATGATCTCCGAGCTGACAACTTGGACTTCTTGTCGTATAAATGAAACATGTGAAAAAAATCGACGGACACAACTATAGTTCCGAAGCACGTGGAATGTCCTTCACTTGAGGAAACTTATGAAATAGTGCGGATCATATACATTTTGCATTAAGCATCAAAGCTGTACGGATATTTTAATTGGCCAGAAGATTGCTCGATTAATAGAATAAAATGAGTGCAGAAATTAAGAAATGAGAAATTTGGTTCGAGATCCTGCATATAAATGTGGTATCTCCAATCTTGAGTCAAATTGACAAATCACCAAGAAGAAATTTCTTACTTAAGTTCAAAAAATGGACTGACAATGAACAAATTTTTTATCAGAAACTAAATATAGTTCATTCTTAGTTTAAACGCCTCTATAATTATTTGATACATTGTATACATGAAAACTAAAATATACTCTTTCTGTTTTTTTGATCAGTCAGAATGTGGTCGTCTTCTTCACTGCTATAGGTATTTTTTTACAACTCAAATATTTTTTTCTAGGTTTGTCATATATTTTTTATGACTTATGTGTTATAATATTGTGTTTTTTCAGTAATCGGGTTTGTCCATGTCCTAAACTTATAAGTTTGAAGCAGTAATTACTGTTTTCGTAATAAGTCTATGATTAATGACTCAAGGCTTATACGCCGTCATCTCATTATGTGCGATACAGCCGGAGTCTAATTCTGGCCTCTCTCAACAAGTCAATCCACAGAACCCGATGTATTCCAGTTAGGCACATCTAATCTCTAAGCGTATTAATCAACGTCATCCTTCCAGTGTAAGCAAGGTCTTCACTGCTTTTGTATGTAATAAATATTACTTGGTCTTTCTTGGACTCGTCCGTGCTTCTATTAAATGTACACATCAAATTACTTCTGTGATTCTCTTAAGGCAAAGTCTATCGTTGGCCAATTGCTTTCACTTGCAGTTAGTGCATTCACATGAAATACAAAAAATTATACTCTCAGACATTGGAATCTGTGTAATCTCAGTATACAATTTCACAACAGAATCTACACACTGATCTTTGAAGTTGCTGTTGTAAGATGTCTAAGCCAACTTTTACATAGTTCCTACCATGAATCGCAGCATTACTCGCACACTTAGGATGATATTGTTTTTCTAGTCTCGCCAAAAATCTAAAATTTCCTGGAACTTTTGTTCAAACTAACCAGTGATTCCCGTGTGTTTCTTTATTAATAGTTTAAACATAGAAATAAGCAAATCTGTTTTACAGACCAAACTATTTGTTATTAATTTCGGCCCTCTCAGATATCTTTATCAGGTAACATTTACTGCAATATTGTAAAACGACATGCAATATTGTAAATTCATGCAATATTGTAAAACGACACCACATAGTATCGATCAATGCATTCTTCGGGTGCTTGTGCTCAGCTATTTGCCTTTGATGCATACTGCACATGAATGGGAAATCGGAGTCAAATCATGGGATCGAAAAAGTGCAATTGGACAATTTGTAATACAATGCAACAAACTCAATAAGCAAACGCAAGGAATGGGAAGCTAGGCCAGGTTCAACTAAACCACGTTAGCAACTAGTGGTCTAACTCCACACCCAAGCCTGCATGCGGGCATATCGATATCGCAGATATCTTCTTGCCTTATTCTGCCGCCCTATCGTTACCCTGGCTTATTATTCTTCACCTTCTCGATTTGATTTTTCACATCGCGACAAATACGCCAAGTCGTAAGAAGCAAATGCTGAGCTATGCTTGGTAAGATACTAAAATATGTCAAACGTTGCGGTATTCGGTGAGGGTCGAGTCTATGTCGCTGCTGCTGCAGTTGCTGTTACTGTTACCGTTTTTGCTGGCCCTCAGTTGGTTATTGCTGTGGCATTCATTCGAACCATGCAAGATATTATTCTCCACGTAACCGCATATGTGAACCAATCTCCTCCACTCACACAACATAGAATCATGGACAACATTCCATCGAATGTAAAGCGATATCACCCCTTGAATTTGAAGGTTGCAATCTGTTGTAGCAGCTCAATCTGTTACTGCTGCCGTTGCTGGCGCTCTCCGATAACCATTTCAACAAAAATTTATGTATGCAAACGATTTGGAAAGCTGCAGCAGACAGACATGTGTTGGGTTAGGCTTAAGGAGGAGGACCTATGGCACTGGAGCGAAACTGTTGCTATCGAGGCAAAGTAAGACTGTTGCTGGTTGCTCGGGGTTGATTTCGATAGCATATGAGCAATAGTCTGGTTTCACTTTGATTGAAAGAATCCCGAGTTCTTGACCAGAACCACGAATCGTGCTGGCCTAGGGTACCCTGTGACAGTTTGCCTCGACTCTTTTGGAATTCTTTTATTGTTGCGACAGAGTATTGTATTTAGCGGGAATCGGTGTGATGATATTTTAGATTGTATATGAATTGAGTGAATGAGTAATGGAGCGTGAGGGTTTCAATGAGACGAGCGGGGGAGGAGTATAGAATGTTAGATAATATGAGATTTATGGTATTGCTGTTTGAATAGATTCATACAAAGTCATTCGATGGAATGTTCAATGGTGGAGAGTGGTAGAATATGAGCTTCTCAAATTACAATGACATGGTTTGCATTCAAACTAAGAAATATGGGAGCAAATATGTTGTGCAAATTAAAAAAAATTTCCAATTCTCGATAAGAATTATCTGAGTTTATTAACAATAAGTAGAGGGGGGCCCGGTAGCTCTGCTCACTAAGGGTACGGACAAAACGGAGCGACGAGAGCGTCGAGTCGAGCATAGCGTCGAGTCAAGCATGGAACAGCTCATTGAATTGTGTTCATGTAAACGCGACGAGACGCCAAATTGTAAACGAAATTTTACAGTGGCAGTCGAAATAATGAGTTCTTCAGTGTTGGATGAAGAGTCTTTCTCACCACAATACACCAAATTGAAATCAATAGACTGCTGATATATATATTCCTAATTCCTGGTAGAAATCTAATTGACTGTGTGCAATTCCGCACCGTTCAATCATAAAAAAAATGTACCCAAAATTTCGAATTACCCACGAAAAACCCATTGACGCAATTCGTCTACTTACTGTATGCCATCGAAACAGATTTTGCAACAACAACATACATTACTGCTGCGAGCAGTCGAGCAACGAAATCGGTTCGAATCGATGTCGTCGCTACTATCAAATTTTCACTCTTTGGTCGCTGCTTCGACATGGCCACTTCCATTTGAAAGCATAGGACCGATTTCGGCGCGTTGCTTGACTCGACGCTCGCGACGCTCTCGTCGCTCCGTCTTGTCCGTACCCTAAGGCGTCAGGCCGAAAAGCGGCGTGCTACGGGGCCTGCGGGTTCGAATCCCGTCAGTGCCATGGTTGTAAGTGTGAATGCGTGTGATTGTCCATGAGGGTGGCAAATGGGCCCAAATTGGTGGCCTAATGCTGGCCGCGTTCCCGGCAGCCCTCTTCACTAACCTAACTTAACAATAAGTAGAGTGAATGCTCCTAATGTCGGTCTGCTCCAAAATTACGAGTAGGCCATCCAATGCTTTTTGGTCTCATAAAAAGAATTATAATTGTAAAGAAATCTAAAGTTTCATATTTGGAATTTTTACTTACTTTAGTTGTACTTTAAGATGTTACTTTTTAAGGTAGGAAAGGATTGGCAAAAAAGAGTTGCAGCAGGTCAACTTAAGGATCAAGGTGGCCGACTTTTGGAATAACCACCCTACCCAGTCTTGCGTTTTTTGCTAACATTTTAACGAGAGAGCTAGATTTAAAGGTTCTGATTATGCAGAACACACTCAGCTGTTTTGGAAATTAAGCTCTATAGCTGATAGTGAAATTGATTCAAAGTGAGAAAATAGCAATGATAATGCATAGAAACACAAAACATATCTCTGAAACCATTTGCTAGCAATCCGTTATTAAAGGGCAAATATCAAAGAAGTGAAAAAGAGTTTTAGATCTTATTCGTAGATTGGAGAATTCAACACCATTCTCTAAGAAAATTTTTGGACAAATTAGCCGTGGAAGGAGCAGCTTGCAGATAGCTAGAGCAGTTTGACGCTCACATGCATAGTTTTTTAAAAGTTTCATAATTTGGTTTCATTATTGGCAAGTATCAATACTGACACCACGGTATCTTTGAAATCTCTCACGAAAAATGGTAACGAATAGAGTGCAATATTTAAAAAGTTCGTGACATGAGAATAGATAGGGAACTTTCTAAAAAAAAAAAAAACAACAACAGTGAACTAGACTCCCAGACATCTGGAGAATCGCCTTATCTTGCTTGTTCGTAGTCGATCGCTTCAAGTCCCGTTCAGAAAAGTAATTAACATTTTTGTAGATTTGCTTTACTTATACTTCAGCTATATATAATCTATATAAGCTATATATAAACACCTTTCTCTGAGATTCTTTTAAGACAAAGTCTATCGTTGGGCAAATGCTTTCACTTGCACTTAGCGCATTTACATGAGATGCAGCAAATAATACCCTCAGATACTTCTAATACAAGGTTTTGGCGATTTTGCAACAGAATCTGCATTTATTTTTGAAGGTGAATTTGTAGGATGCAACCCTGCAAGCGCACTATGGACGACATTGTTTCTATGGTCTCGTCAAATAAATGTAAAATTTCACAGATCTTTTAGTCTAGACTCCCAAACTGCGATATGGAGGTCAGTTGCTCTGCTCGATAAGGCTCCAGTGCATTAACGAAAATGTTAAAAACGTTAAAAGGCGACCCAGAAACAAATTAGAATCATATTAAAGGGGATGTTTTGCATGTGAATGATATTTTGTACATTGATAGCGAACCATGTATTGAAAGCACTAAAACCCTTTTAAACGAGCCTTTTGCATACATAAATTTATTTTACATTTAAGAAGAAAACACACTTTATAGATATTTGTCTACATAGTTACCCTCCTTAGTAATTCATTTTTCCCATCGAATAGGTAGTTGGTTCGAAGAATGACTTAAGTTGGGTATCCAACCAACTGCGCAAAAACTGTTCAGCATGTTGATCGTTCGCAAAACGCTCTCCTTCAAGTGCTTCCTTGAGAGAAATCGCAAGGTAAAAGGTCTGGGCTGTAGGGAGGATGATCGAGTGTAGTCCAATGCATTTCATCCAATTTTTGGGGTGTTCGAGCTGCAATGTGGGGCCTTACAATGTTATGCAAGGGCAGGACGTCTCGGTTGGGTTGACGGCGCCTTTTTGACCGATATGTGGCTCGAACCTGGTCGAAAAGTTCACAGTCGTAAGCAGAGTTTATTGTGCGATGATTGTGTAGAAAATTAACGAGCAACACTCCTTGAGAGTCCCAAAAAACTCTTTACATCATCTTACCGGCTAACAAGCAAGATTTGGCTTTTAATGGTCCTGGCTCCCATTTTTTCTCCACTCCATAGAGGCCTTTTTTGATTCGGGAGTGTAATGGTGAACCCAAGTTTCATCGCATGTCACAATGCGTTGCAAAGAAAATCCTGCCCCTCATTTTAAAACCGAGCAAGAAGCGTTTAACAAACTTCAATTCTCGCATTTTTGTTCTCTTGTGTAAGCAAACGTGGAATCCACCTCGCCGAGATTTTTCGGAATTCACGGTGGTATCGGATGATGGTATGTACACTTCCAACACTGATTCCCGTTTTCCTTGATGATTCCTACTTTTTCAATGAGCTCGCGAACAGCTGCGACATTGCCAGGCGTAATGCTGGAGCGGGGGCATCTTCGATAACTCACATTTTCTACTTTCTCACACCCTTTTTTGAACTCGGCACACCAGGCTTTCATTGCTTTCGGCCCAAACTGTGCACGCACTTTGTCCCGACAGCTAGTTTAACGCTTTCGTTCATTAAAAACTTTATTTAAACTGAAGGATGAATCTCTCTTTCGCTCATTGACAACTAAACAAACCAGTCGGGCGGTCGGCTTGGGCTTGAGTCATCTAGACGGGTTCACCCCCCCTACACTTTCAGACGCTTTAATAATAATTAATTTTAAAATTGTCAGCATACAAGAGATAAAGAGAGCGGATAAGTGAAGGGAGAGGACAGAAATTGACAGTTACAATACCGGGACGACCATGAATACAAAAGATCCGAGAGGATAGGAGAGGAAACATTATACCAGCATTATTTAGTTTCTGGAGGAGCTGGTTATGGTTGACGAAATAAAAGCCTTTGGAGAGAAGTCACAGTAGATGCAACTGTATGTATGGATTTGCCTTTGACGAAGCCGTGCTGTTTATGAGGTATACGAGACTCAGCAAAAAGCAAACTCTTCCGGAAACCACTTTCTTAAGGAGTTTGCTAAAATAGGGAAGTAGGGAACTGGCAGGGAATTCACCAGTTTTATGTAGAGGAAAGATATTGGCAAATTTCCAACGAGAGACAGAGAGACAGAGAGAAGAGAGGGGTGTACAGGGATGAGAGAACTGATTTGGTCATTCCTTCTGCATCAATTTTTTCGTTCATAGTCAGTAACTGTGGTACTTTCAGGACAGATAGATTAATTGGGGTAATCATTACATCAATTAAATGAAGTGGGAAGAGTAGATTTGATGCTCATGTCGCAAAGCCGGTCAAAACATATTTGGAAACATTGAAATGGGTAGGACTCCAGTCGTTGTTCCCTCTGACTATCTTCTATGTTTCGATTATTGGGACATGCCCTGGCTGATCAGCAATTCCTTTCATATGAACAAGTCAAAAATTGGATCAGTGCATTAATCGCCTTAAAAGATTACCAATTTTTTTGACACGGGACTCGTCTGCTGCTCGAAACATGGAAGATACTAGTGGTCACCGATGAAAAATTCTTTGAATCTTAAATGTATTAGGTTACTGCAGATTAAATGGCCGATTTAGCAATGGCATAAAGTTGGCTGCAATTTTAGTGTATTATGTTGGCACAAGGCGGCGCAAATGATATGAAATATTGAAGTATAAATACTGCTACCTTGGTTTATGGAGTCATTTCTGTTTTGCACTTCATAGTTATCGTAAAAATAAAAAGATAAAGTGAACATGGAAGTGAATCAAAAACGACTACTTTTACTATACGAATTTAAATTAGAGCACAACGCAACGGAAGCAACGAGGAATATCAACAACGCATTCGGGCCTGATACAGTTAGCGAACGAACCACTCGGCGGTGGTTCGAAAAATTTCGATCCGGAGATATGAACCTTGGAAGTGAGCCACGTGGACACCCAGGATCATCGATCGATAGCGACGAGCTGCGTGCATTAATGGAGTCTGACCGCCGCCAAATCATAAGGGATCTTGCCGAGAAATTGGGCGTTCACAATTCGACAGTTTGTCGCCACTTGCAACAGCTTGGAAAAGTGAAAAAGCTTGACAAATGGGTTCCGCATGATCTTACCGAGCAAAACATGACATATTGAATGGAGATTTCAAGTTATCTTCTCTCCCGCAATAAAAAGAAACTGTTCTTGCACCGAATTGTGACCTGCGATAAAAAGTGGGTTTTATACGATAATCGTCGGCGATCGGCCCAATGGCTAGATGCCGATGAAGCGTCAAGACACATGCCAAAACCAAGTCTTCATCCAAAGAAAATAATGGTAACTGTTTGACGGTATGTAGCTGGAGTTATCCACTATTCATTCCTGCAACCTGGCGAAACCATCAATGCTGAGAAATACTATGCTCAGCTGGATGAAATGCATCAGAAATTGATAGTCCAACGACGTAGGCTTGTCAACAGGGATGGAGTGATACTGCTTCATGATAACGCGCGACCTCATATATCGAGAACAACGGTCCAAAAATTAAACAAGTTGTGCTATGAGACTCTTCCTCACCCTCCATATTCACCAGACCTCTCACCAACAGATTACCATTTCTTTAAACATTTGGATCAATTTTTGACAGGAAAAAGATTTAATAATGAAGCTGCTGTCAAAAAATGCCTTCGAGGAGTTTCTTCGAACCAGAAACTCGGACTTCTACAAAACTGAAATAAATATACTTGTATCTCGTTGAAAAAAGTGTGTTGCATCTATTGGTACATATTTTGATTAAATAAATTGTCTTTATAAAAAGTTACAGCTGTTTAAAAATTATTACTAAATCGGCCATTTCATCTGCAGCAACCTAATATAACCAGTTTTTTTTACCACCAAGCTTCCAATTTCGGGTTGAAACGGAGAATATAGATATTTCGATATAAATTCTATTCACATATCCTAGTGTGTATAGTTCAGTGATCCTACAACTAGTTTTCCTACATGTAGATACCATAAGTCATCAATATTTAAGTCTGACAATAAATTGACCCTTGCTGGAGACAAGAGACAGTTTAAAGTTAGCTTAGCAAATGCAGGCCTAGCACTCTATCTCCTCTTTTTCCAATAATCATTTCAAAAGTTGGCATTGCTTTGCAACACGTGCCTAACTTCTAAAAGCCCACACACTTGACATTGATTGAATTGCACAACCGTTTTCGTTTAAGGGGTTACCCCCACTTGTGGCGTAATTAAATAGGTCATTTTCATGAATTTTTTTTGACGAAACTACGAAATGTTTTTAAACGACTATTATATTTTCTTAAAGTACATACATTGAACACCTTTCAGTAATTTTTTTGTTGAAAAATATTACATGATTTAATTACAAATGGCCGTCAAAACAATGGAATTTTAATTTTCACCTTTTGCGGTGACCAAAATTGTGTCGAACTGGATCATCTGAAACAATCAATAGCGATGGACTTAGTTAAATAACAGTATAAACTAGTGTTTAATCGAAGGATTTAAAACAATATCCATTTTTCACAAAATGGCGGACAGTCAAAGTTAATATTTCGATTTTCACTTAAAAAAATGGTCGCCTTTTGGCTATAAAACGGCCATTTTTTATTTAAAAAAAAAATCGAACGATCAAACACTACATTTTTATATATTAAATAAGCTTGCTAAGTTTCAAAAAGATTGGTTCAGTAGTTTTCGAGTAATTTTGGTCACCGACTTCAAAGATGTCATTTCGAGAAAAACACGTTTATAAGTATAAGTAGCGGTTGTATAAGCAACAGTTTCTTCTCTTTCAACGCTCATATCTCGGTTTATTATGCTTGGATCGACTTGAAATTTGAAGGACGTAGTCTCAGATAGTTATACTTAATAAAAATGCAACAAAAAAAAAACGAAAAACTTCAAAGTTACAAGTGGGGGTAACCCCTTAAAGAAAATTACGGCGACGACACCACAAACGAAATCGAAAATGCAAACACACTCCCAACCATCAAATGGTCTGAAGTTCGAAAGCACCTCCAATTCATACTGTCGTACGATAATCCTCTCTAACCAATGCAATATTATTCAGTGCTTTGTATACGATTGGATTTCAGCTTAAGTCATTTTAATTTGCCAAATGATGACTTCATTCTTTTTCCCCCATGCAACGTCGACTTTATAGACAGATGGGTCTTCAGGCTTTGATCAACTACCGATCCAGTGACTTTGTCACTAGCTCCAGGAGACTCATATGGCCGGCTCAATTCTTAATAAACTAGTCCCCGTAATACGATTACACGTGAAATCGGAACCATTGATTTTTTGCATTTTATTTTCTGACCGCGATTCGCCATGACTTCCGTCGGTTCATTGTGAACAGATAAGAAGTGTTTCATCCGAAGCAATTCATAAAGAAGCGACTTCTTGCTTGCTCTGCTCGATGATTTCGTGCTTTTTCTACCCGCCGTCACAAGCGCATTTTCCCGGAGAAAACAGCCATTTGCGTCTTCCTCGTTTTGCGGTCGCCATCGCCGTTGTCGTCATATCAATGCGGCTTTTGTTGTTTCTTCGATTGCTATTGTCGATATTTCCTTGTACATCAAGAAGCCAGACCACATGCAACACGATGCCTTTCTTTAATCCAACCATCGACACGCGACTCAAAGAAATCGGAAAAATCGAAACAAATTCAATTGAGGGACAATGAAACGAAAATAAAATCCAAGGATTTTCAAGCTTTCGACAAATAATAGTCACGAAATGTCTTGCCGCAAGCGTGGGTTGCTCCAATATTTAATTTAGTGTCTCCAGCACCAGCCAGCATCATATACATCATTTCGAGGAGCATCAATTATTTAGTTTGTCAATATTTTGTAACATGCCGCTGTCAAAATATTTGTGTGCACAAGCACTTGTCGTTTGAAGCATGGATGAATTTCCGAATATCGTTTTGTGGCCCGACAAGAGGGTACTGCCACTCGAGTTCGATACAAAAGCCTACCGCGACGACGACGATGAAACCGAGTGGGTTGAGCATATTCGTTGTACGACGATTTGTTTGCCCATTAATATTTGGCGTTCTTCTCTGGCATTTTCATTTTTTTTCGCTCACTAGATTTCGCTTTTTGGCAGATTTCATTTTTTTTTAAATAATTGAACGATTGCCAGTGATTGAATGGTTTTTATAGATAATTTACAGATTAGGAACGATCGGTCTGACACCAATTCACTTGAGAGGATATGGGACCCAAATGATTTGGAATTATATTTTCGATGCGAATAAGAGCACCCGCCTGCCGACGATTAAACATAAGCCCGGGTATGGGTTTCGGGTATGAAATTCAGCGATTGGACTACTTTCTGGGTATTTAAACGAGTGCGTTACGGAACTGATATTAGGGTCAACAGAAAACCCCTGAAATCTTAGTCACCTTGGCTCTGTCTCGCTGAACGATTAGTCTAGAGGAATGTCCGATATTATCATAATCTTTTGAATGCCGAAAGCTCGACACTTGTCGTTCGACCCATCCAGCCAATACAAAACTAATCAGTTTTCGTTTCCATTTGTCACGTCAACATGAGTCACACCCGACTAGAAAGTCACTTTCCGATCATGTGCAGACCAGCTCTTCAACTTGTTCCCAAACATTTACGCCAATCTGCTGCTGCCTTTCTTCATCTTCGACCCGACGAAAACTTGCATTGGTGACTTGCATCCACCACGATACAAATCACCGTATTGATTTCGGTGCAACGGTCAACACGAAACGTCTCCAAACCGACGCAATACACTTTGAATTTTATCACCCGGATGACTCACACTCGATTTCAATCTACCCAGTTATTATTACCTTGTCCAGCCAGTCCCAATCGCCGTCCAGTTTCCCACCAGATCCACTCTATTACAAAAATTGGCTTGTCATATTCGTACAGGTTCTAGTGACACCACTTCTCATGCACTCACGGTGTTCTTTAAAGTGTCTGAGAGACTTTCGAAATCCAACCACATTTAGTTGAACAATTAGTATGCAAAGTGAGTTACAAATGCATGTTTAGCCTCTTTTTCGCAGATCTAAGTCGTACGACTGATGTAATTTTCGTTACACTAAATGTATTATAATAGGCAGTGCATTGCGCAAGACGAGATAAGCCCGTTAAGGTCGACAGTAATTAAAAGTAGTTAAGTGCGATGCGTTTGAATGCGATAGGTTTGTACGAGGCCAGGCGAGGGAGATTTGATTGTCTCGAAATGATTTAAGTGATTTTCAATGAAGAGGAAATATCATAAGCAATTACGAATTGATGACTAATCATTATGTATCAACGGAATATAATGTGAATGATTCAGTATGCAAATTGACCAAATTGGTAGCTTGTAAGTTGTTTTTCTCAGCTATTGCTTTGGTATTTCGATATCTACCGAATTGATCATAGCCACAAGTTGCAAATTCGAACCTGTAGATATTCAAATAGACTTCCTCAAAAACGATCTCCACAGGCTTTCGCAAGTATCCCGGTAAAATCTGTATAGCCCTAAAGCTCGTGTAATTAGTTGGTAGAGCACTGGCTCCTAGTGTGTAGTGTCCCTGGTTCGAATCCAAGTACGAACGAGTAATCGCAAAATAAGTAGATATCTGAATTAAATCAAGGATACGAGGGGCATTCAAATACAAACGAAAATTTTGTTCTAGAAGATATGATAATGAAAGAAAGAGGATAGGAGCGTCAGTATGCAGTGGTGGGGATATGATAAGACTGGCCAGTCCCTCGTATAACCATCCGAGTCTTGCCAAAGTCAAATAGCGCAATAAGTGAGGTCGAAGTCAAACCACCTGTTGCGCTACGCATCATAATAAAATTTCTAGTGCACGACCCCTTGAAATTACTATAACACTTTTTTTCTCAGTTTGGTGAACAACTTTATCAAGGGCCCGAGTGTTTGCTTGGGCCAAACAATTTGCTGATGGACGCGAAAGAATCGAAAACGAGTTTCATGATCGACGACCTTGGAGCAGCATTAGGAAAGACAGTATTCGTGCCGTAAGAGAAATCATCGAAGCCGATCGGCGTCAAAAGGTTCATGAAATCTGTTTAAAAATTAAAATAAGTAATGGGAGTATACAAACCATAATCACTGAAGAGCTACATTTTCGTAAAGTTTCAGAAAGATGGGTTTCACGGCTCCTTACCGAAGATCAGAAAAACAATCGATCCGAAATTTAAAGAAAGTCTTCTTGAGAGCTTTTAGATGATGCTTTGACAAAAACTTTGGAGAAGTTGAGCCAAGCATATAAGGATATCCAAATTTCACTGGAAGTCGAAAACAATAAGAAACTACCCTTCTTGGATTCGATGGCCATCAGCAAAGAAGGTCTTCTTAGGTTTAACATCTACCGGAAGCCAACACACACCCAAAAACAACACCATCCACGTCTGATCATTGGCATTCCCAAGAAATGGCGCCCTTTAACTTTAAACAGGAAAAACAAAACACTGCCATAAGAATCCCAATTATTTTTTCGTCAATATTCAAAAAAGTTCAGGAGCTTCTTGAACGCTTTGATATAAAACCAGTTCCAACCAGTAGGGTTAAAAAATTATCTACTAAATTATGTCATGTGAAGGACAAAAAGGATAAAAAGAAAAATGTGGAATATATAAAATTACTTGCCCAGAATGCGACAAAATATACATTGGTCAAACGAAACGGTTAGTTGGTGTTAGACTAACGGAGCTTCAGCGAGGAAACACAAACATAAGGACGATCAGCAGTAGCAGAACACATCCTGGATGAGGAGCACAACATAACATGGGACAACGTGGAGGTGATTAACGAGGTACAGCAGGTATGAAAACTGGATGCATACGAAAGCCTCAACATATGGAAAACCCCGATGAATAGACGAATAAACACACGCCAAAGAAACTGTGCATCACCATTGTTCAGGTCAATTTATTAATTCGGCAATCATTTTTCAAAATTATTTTTCAAATACTAAAAAATTATTTTTAAAACTAAGGGTCCACTTTTTCGGTTCAGGGTTTTTTTCCAGGATTCACATTGACTATTATTTCGTTCTTCTATCAGTCTGAAAATTGGTACAAAATATTGCATCAGGTACCCTGATGGGGATTTTTTAATCGGTTCGTTTCATTGGGCTGTGCACGGAGGACAATTTAAATCAATGTTTTCCTCCCTTCCTGGGTATAGTTGGATAAGACGAAGAGTGGAGCAATTCAATGTGATGTCCAGAAATGATATGTCTCATGACTTGTAACTCACTCAGTTGTCGAAGTCTCTGTAAGTAAGTACCTCTTTATCTGACCTTTTTTCTATATTTTTCGCTTACGACTCCTTGAATTTATAATTTGTAATTTACACTACACCGTATGGTGTTTTTGCAAATTACACCACCAACCATATTCTTTAATAAAAAAATATTTCTATGAAGAAAAAACTTACTTTCAGAGCTCATTCCATTCAACTTCTTTTGTCTTCATCAACGTCACCTTATCTAATCATTAAATCATTTCGCATATCAATCTCATACATTCCTTTGCGAAAGCATCAACATCTAAACTTATCATTTTCGTGCTCATCACAACCATCTCACTTAAAGCAGTTGCATAAAACACCCAGCAGTTTGTTGTCTTATCGCTTTCGATCGTAAAACAAGATAAATATTGATTCACAAACTGCTACTAATTAGGCAACAGGCTTCAGCAAACAACATGGCCGATAGACAATTATATCATTACCGCTGTCGCGATGATCATGGAATAAAACGAAGAATTTTCGCCTGGAATTCCTTTGGACTCATTAAACTACAACGACCATACATTATCGCTTTTTATCGTGAATAATAATATTCCAGTTGCACTTATGGGCTCTGATATACACGGACCGCATCGTATCTTTGAACGTTGCTAAATATGCTGCACACGACAAATTATGACATGCAAGTGACAGGGATCAGTTCTCGTATTACCAAGATATGCATGTAAATAATTGTTTTGAATAATTGCGCGACATGAGAATACCGGAGATGCAACCGACCATTGCTTGAACGTTCTCTTTTCGCCGGACGACCTGAAGTCTACTTCATTTATATGGGAATGGATCAATGTCAACTATTATAGTATGATTCGATGCAGATTTACGTGCAAAGAATCGAGTTCCAGGTGAAGGTGTCATTCTATTGTCACGACACTGACGCTATATGTTCGATGTTTGTGATGCCGACACGTGCGTGATGACAGTCATACGCCTCCAAAAGTCCATCGTTCCAATGTGTACCTGGGCTAGTTTGATATGCTTTCATATTACTCGATTTAGTATCGACGCAATCTGAAGTTTATTTTTAGATGGTAATAACTATTGTTCCTGGAACCGTGACTCGGAATTCTTTTCAACCCCCGAGCGCCGCGTTGTGAAGGTGTTATAACAGAATTATTATTTCCATGTTTGTTCCAGTGGATTAAAAATATCTTGCTGATATGGCAGAATTAGTCAAATATAGAGAACAACATGATGAATTTTCGCCTAAATAGATTGTAGTATATACATTCAGCTGTTATCTTGTGAGTTGTGATTAGCGTGTGAGCAAGCAAGGTTGACTGATAACAACGAAGAGTATATTGTCTATGTTGTAAGTTCAATATTTTTCATAAGCAGATTATTTTTCAGATAGCTAGTTTGCGTTCAGGATAATAGACTTGGCACCATATGGATATGGAAAACGTGCGCAACGAGCCAATTAGTTTTCTTCCATTTTTTTTTTTGGTACCAGCTTGGTAGTTAATTTATGAATTTCTTTTGCTTTACTTCCTTTTAGATAAAATGCTGAGATCATATCCGGACAGCTTGTCATTCCCACAGTTATTTGTATTTTAAAAAGCTTTTGTTGTTCCACCATAACCTACTTTGGACCTTTTAGGGAGTTAGGAAAGTAGAGGTGTCATTGAATAATCAATTGTGGAGTAATTAGTTTAACGATTTACTCGAACTAAAATTAATTTAAGTGTCTAGTGATAGATAGGTTGTCGAGACTATGGAATCGAATTACTAACAGCACAAGCTTGAGTAGATCCTATAGAGCTACTCACTAGATCCTATAGAGTTTTTTGTTTAAACAAAAAAGGTAACCTCGCTTTTTGGACAAGACTCTAATTATGATATATATCATGACGAATGAAATTCATCACATTCATCAGCAAGTTAGACATAAATACGCTAGAGCCCCAGGTATAAGATTCCATCAGTTTTGAAGGTATCTCTGGTAACACAAATAATGTTAACGCAAAGATAATCCGGAGAAAACAATCCATGCCGAAAAATCAACCTGCAGTTGAGTA
The DNA here is from genome assembly GCA_947369275.1 of Nemotelus nigrinus. Classification (NCBI taxonomy): domain Eukaryota; kingdom Metazoa; phylum Arthropoda; class Insecta; order Diptera; family Stratiomyidae; genus Nemotelus; species Nemotelus nigrinus. The sequence continues at coordinate 10,635,688 of OX376374.1, forward strand.
TAAAATATTTTCCCAAGAAAATAGTTACCCAACACGTTGATGATGTAGGTGTTTCTAAATCAATCTTGTTAAACCTATTAGGTCTCCAGCAAACTCAAACGAACCGGCCACATTTTCCAAATTGCGAAAAATGCCACGAGATGGCTGGATTCAGAATGATAATAAAATACTTGACTCCATTAGACACAGCGCCCATTTACAGAATCTCATAAGACGAAGACTTGACTCATATATGGGCTGCAGCAGCCTCCATTGCTTTAACGGAACTAGACAAAAGCTTTCAAGCTTACTTGCGGTGAAACTATTACATACTTAATGGAATCCCTTATGGACTATGGAATCCCTTATGGAAACCTAATGGAATCCCTTGGAGAAAAATGGAGTTCACCTTACATCCAGGTGAACTCCATTTTTCTTCTGTATTATTCGTCAGGACTCCCGCCAGAAATTTTCGTTCCAGACCTTCGAACAAAAACAGAACATGAACCGACCTCTGAAAATATATTACCAGAAAGTTCGTGGTCTGAGGACCAAGGTTAATTATGTTAATATCTCTTCTGTAATCCAGGGCTGTGGAGTCGGAGTCGGAGTCAGGAGTCGGAGTCGAGGAGTCGAACAATTTTTAATGGAGTCGGAGTCGGAGTCGAAGCTAATTTTCATCAGCCGACTCCGTCGGAGTCGAAGCTAATTTTCATCAGCCGACTCCGACTCCGACTCTGGAATTCATCACCAAGCCTAAAAATTGGTGGACTATTTTCCAATTTTTGACTGGATTGGGAAGAATCTAGAAAACTTCTAGAGTTGCTATATCAACCTTATATAATGAGGAATGAAATTCAGGCAGATGCAATTACACCTGTTTTTTTTTTTTACAAAAATGGAAAAGTCTTATATTTCGCCTTTCAAAAATGAATGGAAACTTGGTCGATGCATTAAAAAATTCACTACTTCGTAGAGAAATTTGTCTCTTAGATAATGAAGTCCTTTTAGCTGCTATATATGTAGATCCTTCAGTCCAGGTTATCCTGACAGAAGATCAACAAGCGCGTGCTAAAATTGCGTTATGCGAATTAACTATTCGGATGAAAAGATTGCATACGGAAAGTGAAGCCATGGCTAGACCACAGCAGAGAACCATTCAGTCGTCATCACTTCCCCCAAGTACTGAAGTTGATGATGAAAATGAATTCGAAAAATATCTTGACGAACAAGAATGAGCAAAGCGGCAGCGCTTAAGCTTGGAAAAGAGTAACGAAGGAGGAAATTCATCGCAACTGGAAGCCTTGAAATTGGATTTTTATAGGGCACTGAATGATGTTGAGTTGTTTGACCGAAGTTCAGTTTTGGAAGTAGAAGATGCCATAACGAAGTATCCCGAAATCGTCTAAAATGCACCATTACTCGTTACGGCATTGCCCCGACTCAAGTATTTGTGGAATGCTTGTTTTCTACCCTTAGAATAATTAAATCGGATTTAAGAGTAGCGATGATGTCAGATCTGATTGAAGCAATATTATTTTTAAGAACTAACTCGAATTAAGTGTTTTCGGTGTTTTTATATTAGTGTGTGAAATGCAATAGGAATATTTTCTATTTCGAAACAAATCTCTTTGACAATATAGCGTAACATTATAATTTAATGTTACTAAAGGAAACAAACTAGTAGGAAAATATGATCTAATTGTAAGACGAAAAACGATTTTAACCTTCTGGCTTTAACTGTATATTAGAGCTACGAATGCTTGGGGTAGAAGTACGGAGTCGGAGTCGTTATTCGGGAGTCGGAGTCGGAGTCGCAAATATTAGAAGGCTTATCATTGGAGTCGGAGTCGCAAGTTTTTCTTCCCGACTCCACAGCCCTGCTGTAATTGCGTCTGATGATATTGTCTGTCTAACAGAAACCTGGTTGTCTGGGGATATATTTAGCAATGGAATTTTGCCCCTTCACACTGTTTTTCGCTTCTGTGAGTAATCTTTCATTAGTGGGTGGTGTTTTAATTGGTGTACATAAATCTCTGAACGGAACGCTCTGCAGAGACTTCATTCCTTCCGCCCCGGTTGAATGATTGTCCGTATTTCTCCTTCACCATCCTCAGTGTTGCTTGTTTTCTCAATCTACATCTCTTGTAGTAGCCCCATTCTAGTATATGAATGTTTCTTTGTGGAAATTTCATCCTATCTCAATGGCTACTTCCCTTCTACTTCCTTACTGTTATGTGGTGATTTTAATATGCCGTCGCTGGATTGGGATGATACTTTCTCATGTATTCTATTTTCAAGCAATATTTATCTCGCTACTTCTTCCTTTATGTTCCTTTGTTCACTTTCCCAATTCAACAACGTACCTAATACTAACGACAGAATTCTCCTTCTTCCTTCTTTCTTTTGCTTGAGTCCTTTTCTATCTCCGTATGTGCGCCCCGATCCTCACCATCCTCCTCTTTATATGGAATTAACTCTAAACCGTTCGTCTAAAGACAAATCTGCCTCTACTCTTCGTTTGAATTTGAAAAAAGAAAACTATTCCGCTCTGTCCAATGAAATAAACGGTACTAACCGGTATAATTTTTTCAGAGAGCTAAGTGTGGATGATGCTCTCTACAAATTTTATTCCTTCTTGTCCAACTTAATTTCCTGCTACACTCCTTCCTTTCGCTGTAAAAGAAGTTCCGACCCTCCGTGGTTCACCGTTGATGTCGCGATTGCTCTTAGATCCAAAGATGTAGCGCGTAGCAAATGCAAAAGAACTGGCTCACTTGATGACCTTTTGAAGTTTAAAAGGTTAAGAGCTATTGCTAAAAGGGCAGCCAATGGCGCAATGCGTGTTTACCTGGAGTATGTCGAAACTTTTATTACTTCTGACAATCCTAAGCCTTTTTGGTTCTATATCAAATCCCTTAAAACTTCCTCTGGCATTCTTTCTTTTATGTATCTCCATGATAAGTCTGCGTCTTCACCTCAAGATTCTTGTGAACTCTTTGCTCAATTTTTCTCTTCTTCGCCATCAACCTTTTTTCCCGCTTTTGATTGTACCCCTTACTAATCCCTTAGAAGTCGAATCGTTAATGTTTTTTCTCGACGCAAGCACTAGCTTCGATGCTGACGGCATTCCAAATTTTTTCACCAAATCACATTCATCTTTCTTGTGTGTTCCTTTGTCAATAATTTTTAACATCAGCATCTCAACCGGGACCTTTCCATCCCTTTGGAAATCCGCCAATATATTTCCCATCCATAAAGCTGGTGATATTTCTTCCATCTCTAATTACCGTCCCATATCCCTTTTGTCATGTTTTAGTAAGCTCCTCGAAAGAGTCGTTTACAATAGAGTATACCCTTTCGTCCAGCCCCTGCTGGCCAGTGAACAGCATGGATTCATCAAAGGTAAGTCAACGGTTACAAACCTATTGTCTTTCACAAACACTGCTGCTTCCGCAATCGACCAGCTAAAACCAGTAGATGTCTTCTATACAGACTTTGCCAAGGCCTTCGATTCTGTGAACTATGATATTCTTCTGTCAAAGTTAGCAGGGTTTGGTCTCTTCGGTGCCCTTGTTTGTTGGTTCGCCTCCTACGTTTGTTATCGCTCTTGTGTTGTTACTGTTAACTCTTGCTCCTCTACACCTTTTTTTCCTACCTCAGGAGTTCCGCAAGGATCCATTCTTGACCCTTTATTGTTCCTTTTGTTTATTAACGATCTTCCTTCCCTCGTTAACTCATCCTGCCTTTTGTACGCTGATGATCTTAAAATTTTCAGAGTGATTAAATCCGCTAGTGACTGTACCATATTGCAGAGTAATTTGGATGCTTTGGCTAACTGGTGCACTGCTAATTCCCTCACTTCGAATGTTGTGAAGTGTCATCAAATGTCTTTCACCCACAAAATATCCCCTTTGCTCTTCTCCTACTGTGTCCTTGGCTCTCCTCTCAATGTTGTTTCTAGTATCAAGGACCTTGGCGTGATTTTCGATTCTAAATTGAAGTTCGACTTACATATTCTTCACATCACTGCCAAAACTTCTCGTTTTTCTGGCTTCATCATCAGATCCTCTAAACGTTATGTTAATCTTTCCGCTTCTCTATATCAGTTTTTTTTCCTTCGTCCGTAGTGTTCTTGAATACTGTTGCCAAATTTGGTGTCCACATTACGGATACTTCATCGATGCGGTTGAATCCGTGCAACGCCGATTCACCCGCTCCTTGTTCTATAAGTACAGTATTCCGTATTGTGATTACAGTATGCGCCTCTCCATCCTTCAAATTCCTTCCCTTGAGTCACGTAGAGTGTTCCTTGTGCCTCCTTTTTAAACTTTTTAACGGCAGTATATTGGTTGACCCCATCATTCAACTTTCTGTTAGAGAATCGAGTCGTTCTAGTAGAATATTATTTAACTTTAATGTTACATTCGCCCGTACCGACATCTATTTCTTTTCCCCCCTTTTCGCGTTTGCCTCGTCAGCACAATAGCCTTAACCTTGGTCCTCTGCCTCGAACGTTATCAGTGTTTAAAAATACTTTATAAAATAACGTTCTTTCATATACTTGGAATATGTCCCAATTTACTCAATTTGTTTGTTTCTTTATCGGTCGATTAGCTTTTTATTCTTTTTTTTTTTTTGTATTATTATTCCATTTTGAATTTATTAATTTTCTTAGTTTTTATGTTATTTTTTTTCTTTTTCTTATTTATATTTATAAATGTATGTTTTTTTTTTATTTTTTCTTCTTGTCTAATCTATAATTGGATTTGTGCTGTGGATTTGGAAAATAATAAATAAAGAGCATGAGAAAAAGGTAATATAGCCTGAAGGTTTGTAGCAATAGCATCATGAAGATACGTAGAATGAGACATAGACCCAACGGCCGAACCTGTAGATTTTTCGGTAAATACATTGGTAGCATTTAAAAACATCTCTTTTGAGTTTAAATCTTTAATGTCACAAGAACAGGCTGCATTCGAATTGGCTACTCCCATAGATGTATAATTTCGGTCTTAGTAGACAGTTTGAAGAGTATGAGTGAAACTTACAATAGGTGCGTTTTTTGTTCCGATACAGAACAGAATAGAAGTATGCCGCAAAAACAACGATCTAGTATAAAACAGCAGTGCATTCGCTAAGACTGACATAGGTTGCTGTATTCGCTGTGGTAGCACAAAACAGCTGAAAATAAAGGGAGGAAATAACGAATATAAACTCCCAGAATCGATAGAAAATAGAAAAAGAACTAACAGAAAATTACCTCTTTTAACTTTCTACACATTATGGGAGCTTTTTCTAATTTCTTAGCTACCAAAACATTTAACATAACCTTGAAAAACTCTAGCGCACCTGAACCGCTAGTAAACTAATTTTCGAATAAATTGTCTTTGAGTGACAAAAAAGTGTGGAAAGACGTAATACAGTGTTTTGTAGAATCATATCAACCATTCCTTATCCAAAGCAACAAAACTCAACTATAACACAAATGATGAAAATATTCAGTGCTGGCAACACTTTCCGAACGAAGCAACAATTTCATGGATTTCATCGAAAGTTTCAGCGGTTAAACGTTGTTTGAGGCTGCCATCCGAAAAATGTTCAAAACTCGAAAAATTTAAAAATTGATTCCTTATTTTTATTGCAAATGCTTTGCATATGAGAACGTAATTTGAAGCATCTGTTGGTGCAATATTTACGGAAATGGCTAATGCTGGTTAGCCTGTGTCAGCAGCAAAGCAAAATATATACCAAATCTGCTTCACGTTAAGTTAAACCCAACCAGTAAATTTCGTTTCGATTGAATCACTGCGCTGGAAGTTCTACGGGTGAAAAGAATTTTAGGGTTGACACCCTCAAAACTTTATTGTATATTTGTTGTTAATTTTCATTGCAGGATCATTTCCATTTGCAAATCTAATGACATAATCGATAATCATAAATGACATAAATTAAACAAAATTACAAAAATGGTCATAGCTGGCAGTCCTTTCATGATTTATGTACGAAATTCCTAAAACATTTGGTTCACATTAAGATCTATTAACTGCATGCACTTTGTTTTGATTTCATGCCTGGAACCGAAGTTATAGGGAAAAAAGCTTTATTTTACTGAGCAAATTTGCAAGATTTGGGAGACAAAAATCACAATAGCTGGCAACTCTATTCTAATTATTCAGCCAAATTTTCACCAAATGTTATCTTAAATAAGATCCAAATATTGTGTGAATTTCGTTTAAATGTAATGGCTGAATCGGAAGTTATAGGCCGAAAACCGGTTTTTTTTCTCAGTGATTTTTCAAGATGGTACCACTGCCACAAGGTTGCCCGCATTTCAAAATCACTTCTATCAGACCTGGTCCTAGTTAATGCCAACATGTCCTGTAAATTTCATTATGATCGAATAATCCGGTCGTCAGTTCTCGTGAACAGAACTTTCGAGTACTAAAAATCAGTGGCGGCTCGTCAGGGTGGGTCCGGCCCGCCTGGCCCACCCTGACGAGCCGCCACTGAGTTAAAGTAAAGTAGATATATCTTGTTGGTATCCGCGTATACCTAATAATAGTGTTTTTGTGTCGAGCGGGCCCAGTGGCGGAAAAAATAGAGGTAATTTGGTGATGGATTGCCGTTCTTGTGCAAATCGGAATTTTGAAAATTTCAATTTGACGTGATGGACAAAGGTTAAAATTTATCAATGAATTGAATTTTTTGTCAAAAATCAAAAATTTTTCAGGAGGGTCAATGATTTGAAAGATTTTTTTTCAGGAGCCTGCCGTAGCTACAGGGTTACCCACACTACCTTGGAAATCCATGTGTATTAAGTTTTAGTCAAGACCAATACGCTCTGCAAATTTCACGATGATCCAATGTTTTCGTCAGAAGTAATGACAAATAAAAATTTGAAAAAAAATCCTTATCTCTATTAATCAATTTGCTGATATATATATATATATATATATATATATATATATATATATATATATATATATATATATATATATATATATACATATATATATAAATAAATATGAATTTTCGGCGAAGTGAGTTTAATACTAATTTTCTTCGAAAATTAGTAAAAAACCAAGGTCTCCTCACAAAAAAAAACGACAGCTTCGCATGAGCTTTTCTTTTTTCTATCAGCACATTCTATAGTTCAGCACGTGAACTACCAATGAGGAATAGAATTTCGGTACTAGTGAGTTCACTGGTACAGGAGTGTTGTTGTTCCCAATGCGTATACATACTCTGTTGAGGAGCAAAAAACACGCCTAATGAATCATTGTTTTTTTCCAGCTAGGATGTGTAAAATTAAATTAAAATATAGGATATTTTGGCAAGCGGCAACGCAATTTACGAAAAAGGCTATCAATCTTATGAATCCACTGGTCTTCAAAACATGATAAAGGACTTCCAAACGCACAATTTCCTTACTTGCTACAAAAAGTGGTGTTGGAAAATACTAAGATCCCAAATGCTACAGGAAACATAATACCTAGAAGAACGAATAGTGAAATGTTTGTTGACAGTATTCGAGATTTATCAAAAAGCCATGTCTGCGCAGACCTAACGCTCGTCTGATCCAAAACAAACAAAACGCACACGCCCTAGTTCTTAAAACAACAAATGCACACATGCTACTGAGTTGAGAAGAAAGTTGAACCGGAAGCAGGTGCTCCCTATTTTCGTAATTTATACGTTTTATTTGATTTTGAAGCGAAAGGCATTTGTCACTCAATTTAATAGTCGAAGATATTAATTCGATGTTAACAATTTTTCTAGACTGGTTTCAGGAAAATTTTAGTAACACTCATATCCAACTACGATTGTAAATACGAAACAAAACTTTCAAACACAATTCAGTGCAAATTCGCAGCAACGCAGTCCCAAGGCCAAAGCATTTACTACCTATGAATGTTTTACAAGTTCATTACTGTTGGTGTATTAATCTAAACATAGGACCACCCAGCCTCATAAAATATAACCAAAATCCTTTGCAGTAATTGATTTTTCTTTCAACCTGGAACGTAGTATTGCCACGACCCCTCATAAACCGCTTAAATACGTGCGAAAAGATAACCACACGCAACTACCAAGGATTATTCGGGACACAGGTAAAAGGATCTCTTCTTCGGTTTTAGTACTCTGCGCACATGCTGACCCGTTGTCTTTATCAAGATAATTTATGAATGTGCGGCTCTTGAAAGACGGTCAGCCTGCGTTCCACGGAACTTTAAATTATCCGTTGTAGATCTTTCCTAGATCTCTGAATCATTTCACTGATGGTTTTTCCCAAAAATGAACCGACCGTACTTTGAAGTATGAATGGGAAGATGAGAAACGAAGAAGAACTCTTGTCTGCGTCTTATCAGCAGAAAGAAAACAATAAATCACAAGTAAATAGTCTGCATCCCTTAATTTTGGTTTTTTTCAGAAGGTCTGGCTTGCAACATGTTCATCCCAGTGACCGACACAAGACAACACAGAAGACGTAGACTTTATGCAAATAACAATTTTCTTTCAGTGGGTAGTGTGTTATGCCCGATTTATACATTGTGCCCGATTTATACATTGGAACGAGCGTCTCGGGTACAAGAGTAAACAAGACTCAACAAGACATTGGACGAGACTCAACAAGACATAGGGTGTATTGTTTACTTAGGATATTGCACCGTACAACACGGACCATACACCATGCACCTTTCATAGGGTGAATTGTTTACTTAGGATATTGCACTTTGCATCTTTCGACAGTTGTGAGCTGTTTTGTTCAGTTCAGTGAACGATGACTGACGTACGGGCTGTGGCTATTGCAACTGCCTGGTGTGCGTTGAGTTATTTCAATCTGGGACACGCAAACACATGTTTGAAGTCCCGGCGAAAAATTCGAAAATTTAAATGAGCACATGCTACCCTCTCGAATCCCTTTGACTTGATGCATAAAACCGACTTCGCTTCCAGCGGCTTCGAACTCGGACGAGACGGTCATAAACACTCAGGCACAGCAGTAAAAGGATCATTATCCCTTCGTAAAACAAACAAGAGCCGACGAGCAAACCATTTACACACGCGTGCTTGCCATGAAAAACACAGCCGAGACTAGACAAGGAGACCGTTTACACACTCACCCTGTCTTCATTTGGCATTACTCGGCGAGCATGTAATTCCGGCTTTAAATATTTTCATATCCGTTGAAATTAGTTTATTTTGTGTCTGGACCTAGAACGGTGCTTTTATCTACTACACACAAGACCCGCTTAAAGTTTGACAAGCACAACAAATAATGAATAATAATAATACGGGAAATTGTTTCAGATAAACTATGCATGACTAATCCCTTCGAGTGTTGTTGAGGCAACATCATAATTGCTACGAGAGTGGTAATTACGTTTTTTTTTCTCATATCTGAAAACGACCAGCGAAATAAATGGGCACAATGTGTTAAATGTTGATAAAAGCGCAATTTTATCGTTTTATTGGTGTGTACTGAAGATTTAGTGAATGCGATGTGTCTTATCAAAGCACCAGCCTACATTTCTACGCAATAAATACATCCAAGTAAAAATTCATATATGTCTGGAGTTTTTATCAGGGGAATAACGTGGAAGTGAATTGCACGCTATTACTAACTTCTAGAATGCCATGCTATCAGGCGGTGGATGATAACAAATGTGTACAAATCTACACACATACACGATTTACATACACGCCTACACATGCAACAAAGCTATAGAATACTCAATCGTATATTGCCTTGAACACTCAACTCGTTATTGTCTCCGCTATCTTATCAGCTACTTTTCTATTAAATATTTTGGTTTTAATTCGACATTATTTGTACAGTCGGGCTTGGCGACGTCACAGCGACGGAATGTTTTACGGTTCGATTGGAAAAGGGCGGGCTATTTTTATGAATTTCATATGTATGACATTGAGGGTCAAGTTGACTATAATGTGAGATAGTAAAGCCAAATTCCAATGGGCTTAGTAGTTTGTCATGGAGTAAATATGTGGACTGTTGCGCAATTTTATGTGTCTATAGTTGAATTTATTTGGTTTTATTATTGGATTTTTACCAGAGTTGATTCAAAAGTAATGATAATCAATATAAACAATAAAACTTGAAAAATATATTTATTTTTCAACATAGTTTCCTAACAAGTTAATTCATTTAGTCTATCTTTTTTCCAAACCCAAGATACCCATAGAAAAAAATTCTTGGTCTCTACTCTCCCAAAACCTCAACAGCGGCCATCACTTCGCTTTCATATTCAAATTTCTTGCCCCGAAGGTGGTGTTCCTTGAGCCGAGGAAAGAGGTAGTAGTCACTGGGAGCTGTGTCTGGCGAATAGCGCGGATTTTCAATCAGTCCGAATCCTGTTTCTTGCATTGCAGCCATCGCAACTGCAGCCTTGTTAACCGGTGCGTTGTCTTGATAAAACAGCACTCCGGCTCGCAGTTTGCCGCGTCTTTTTTTTTCGTAACAGTCTCCCGCAATCTTCTTATTTGGTCTGCGTAGTAAAAGACTGATATAGTGGCTCCCTTTTCGAAATATTCCATCATAATAATTCCTTCGAAATATTCCATCATAATAATTCCTTCGAAATATTCCATCATAATAAAACCTTCGAAATATTCCATCATAATAAAACCTTCCCTGCCGAACTCGGAATTTTGAATTTCTTCGGCGTCGGTGAAGAGGGTCGCTTCCAGGTCATCGATTGCATTTTGGTTTCTGGAATAAAATGGTGGATCCAGGTCTGGTCCATGAAACGTGACAAAAATTCTCCTGATCTGCCTGGAACTTTTCAAGATTCACCCTCGAAATGTTGACTCGTTTCTTCTTTTGCTCGTCGGGTACCATTCTCGACCCCCAACGCGCAGAGACCTTCTTCATATGTAGTTCGTGGGCAACAATTCTTTGAACACTGCCATTCGAGATTCCTGTGGCCTCAGCTACTTGCCTGATGGTCACTCTTCGATCTACCAACATTACATCTTTGATTTTTTTCACATTGTCTTCAGTGAGGGACGTGGTTGGACGTCCTTCGCGGTGTTCATCTTCAGTGAATGTTCGTCCCAGCTTAAACTCCTTGGCCCAGCGTGTAACGATTGAATATGTAGGAGCAGAGTCCCTTAGTGTTTCCATCAAGTCGCTGTCTATGTCTTTGGTTGATATTTTTTCAAATACAGGTACTTAATGAAAATTCTAATTTCGTTTTTCTCCATTTCAATTTTCTCTCTGCGACTATTCGTATTCAAATGAATGTACCTTCCTGTTCTGCAGGAAGGTTTTGTGGTAGTGAAGTGGGGAAGAATTTGAAATAGATGGCCTAAAACTATTTCCTTAACATAATAGATGGACGTTTGAGCTTTGCTTTAGTGGCTTTGTGGCTCGAAGCTCTAACCTTTTTGGAGTTTTTTCAAACACGATATATGTTTGTAGCTAAGCTCATCTACTTAGTTACCATGGAAGTTTTTAGGAAAAAAAAGTGAGAGAAAGTCGGTTCGTGTCTGGATTTAAGGTGTCTTAAAAGCGGAATGTGGAATGTAAGAGATGATTGGATTTGGTCAATAAAAACAAACAAATTCACTGAGAACTTCATTTGTGGTGAGTGAAGCTCATTGCATATGCGCTATTCTTAAGATGAAGGACTGATCGTTAAGATCCGGGTCTAGGATGAAGTGATTGGATAATGGGGTTGGGGTGCTCTATAGCGCGTCGAATAGAATTGTTTTTTAGATGAACCAAGTAAGAGGAAAGAGGTGCTATTTTTGATTGGTGGTATAGGTCACTATTCCTATAGTAGTGGCCATTTGCCTTAAAGTAGAGTGACGTGATATTTCGGAGAATGCGGAGATCAAATTTTGCCAGCTTTCAGGACAAGATAGGGGCACCGTAAGTGAGGATAGGTCTTATCAATTGTTTATAGGCGATTGTTTTTGCTCGAGTAATAGAGTTCGGCTTGAAGATACAGCCTATTTGGTGGTATGCGCCGGCTGCCTTGTTTAAGCTTGTCTGGACGTGTTGACTACAGCTCCAGGGACGGTCGAGCTTTATGCCAAGGTATTTACCGGTTTTTGAAGGGGTGATTGACTGCCCATTCTTCTCTTGAAATCAGCATGGGTGCCTCTGAAAAATATCAACTCGCTTTTGTTGGCATTTATATTGAAGCCCCATTTTGAGTAATATGCAACGAGCTGATTCGCGTACCTTTGTAGCACCGCTGTTACAAAGTGTGGATTATGCTGCTAGTTCCAGAAGAGGAGATCATCTGCGTATAGATTGACAGAAACATCTATGGGAGAATTATTTGAAATTCCTGGGATATCTGCTGTGAAAATGTTGATTAAGATAGGTCCGAGAACGGAGCCTTGAGGTTCACCTGAGTCGATTGAAAATTCGTCCGAAAGAGCCCCTTTGAAGGTGACGAAAGCCTTTCTGCCACATAGAAAGCTATCAACAAATTTAATTAATTATGATGGGAAACCAATATTGATCATTTTATACAGTGAAACTAATCATTCCATATTCATGAATATTTCGATTATGAAAATGGAGTCGCAGCCATCTCAATTCACCCAGACCCCAAATGAGTTGTAGCGGGACAACTTTGCTTCGAAGATTGTCTCTCTGGAAGTCCTATCTTTTAGAATGCTCTTTAATGACTGCTTTAGCGAAGGAGGAATGCTCCAAGACCATAAGAAATCTTGCAGTATATAAAAGAACGTTATTTTTTAAAGTATTTTTAAACACAGATAACGTTCGAGGCAGAAGATCAATGTTAAAGCTATTGTGCTGACGAGGCAAACACAAAAGGGAAGAAAAGAAGTAGGTGTCGGTACGGGCAAATATAACATTAAAGTTAAATAATGTTCTATTGGGACGGCCCGATTATGTAACAGAAAGTTGAATGCTGGGGTCAACCAATATGCTGCCGTTAAAAAGTTTAAAAAGGAGGCACTCGTCGAAGAACACTCTACGTAATTCAACGGAAGGAATTTGAAGAATGGAGAGGCGCATATTGTAAACACAAAACGGAGTACTGTATTTATAGAACAACGAGCATGTGAATCGGCGTTGTACGGATTCAACCGCATCGATTAAATATCCGTAATGTGAACACGCTTTACGTTTTTCACAGAAAGAGATTTAATTTCGACTTAATTATTATTCTGTTTAAACAATGATAAACAATAAAAACATATAGTCATTGATGATGTTTTTCGATGCACCTAACAGTAAAGAACCACTCGCTATATGGGCAGAATAGTTTTTAACCTCAGATCAATCAAACAGTCAGACAGCCAACAAACTAATCAGGTCAAGTTTATACAGTTCGAATCGAACAGCATGCTGAGTTTTCGTTGGTCGGAAGACAAAAAAACAGAACATTTCAACATCGCACAGTGGTAGATAAATGTGTCAATGCTACAGTCTAGCATGGCCCATTCATTAAATCGACACATTTACACGTTCTTCTAAAAGCCAAATCCGGATATTGCTGCACACATGCCGTACCGGCACTGCTGCGGTCACTCACTGTAAGTATGTCTTACAAACATCTGGAAAATTGTATTTCTTTTTCTTTCGCAGTTTTTATTCGGTTCGTTGAAATACAACAATTATCCCCATTACTCGTGTGCTAAATACGTCGTCGTCGAAAGACAGGGCGCCATAATTGATAATTTCCAAGCAACTCCGCGTAGAAAAAACTAGTTCGAGGCGGCCACAATTGCAACTCTACTCCCCAGGCACTCTAAGCCAATTAAAAGAGTACGAAACAAACAACCTTGAGTGTTCTATTGCATGCATGCAGCTTAAGACAGAGACCGGGACACAGAAACAGCACGGCAAAGACATGTGTCTATGACCATATTGTCGTCATTCAGTATGTGAAATTATCCGCGAAGACTGAATATAAGCAGTTTCCGTTTGGAATGCGTTGCAACGTTCAAGAGCCACGCCGTACAAACATATTAATTGACTTTGGTTGGGCCTTCCGTCGCAGAACAATTCATTCATCACAACAATGATGACCAAAAAGTCTGCGTCAAGATGCCAGCGTTTCATCGGAATTTCTCCGAATATTAATTGCAGAATTTTCGTTCGAAGTTGGAGAAGCGTCGATGGAATGGCGATAGAAGCAGCGACGGCGTCGTGCAACGCAGCAGCAGCCACATCCGTTCGCCGTGCGAGATTCAAGTACAGCATCGCATGAATTGTGTTACTTTATGCCATTAGATTATAGATGCCGTGCAAGAAACATGAATACCAGCGGAAAAAGGCACGACACGACTGACTTTCTATAGGTTGGATTGAGTCGCCCCGTTGTAGTCTTTTGTCGCTGCCGCGCTGTTGCCTTGCCATTCCTGGCTATCGTCGCTCGCCAGCACACTCCAACGAAGCAAGTTTTCTCGCGTTATGGTAGAACCGAGCCGAGGCCTCGGCGGTCTCGCGTATTTGCACAAACATTTGCTTTAGGAATTCTTCAGAGCTGTTATAGTTAGCCATAATAATGCTGCGATGCGACCACTGCTGGCCAGTCTCGCTTGACCAAGTCTTAAGTTGCACGAGCTGAAGAATCGAGTCGAGGCAAGCAAACGACCTTCATACTTTTTCATCACACGGAACGGAATCGAGAGGAAAGGCTTTTGCTCCACAAAACGAGAAAAGCGAAAGAAAACAACTACCGCCACCGCTGCTGCTGCTGCCGTCGACCCGACGTAGTGATAGAGTTGCAAGCAAGCAAAGCAAGTAAGCCGCAGCCTGTGCTGCTACAGATGTCGGCCGAATCTAAGTGAAGGGGACTGAGGTCCCTACGTTGCAGCAGCCATAGTTGAAGAAACACATAGGAGACATACTATCGCAGCTGCATCTCAAAATTACCACAGCTGGCTGACTAGTTGCCGACTGACTGGCTTTTCTAGCTCTCCTCGCCAGCAAGCCAGAAAGCAAGCAGTCAGCAGGCCCCTTTAGACACGGTCCCGGCCCGGTTCGCCATTTGCTTAGCAAACCAGTGTGCTCGCTTCAACACTGCTACGAAGACTTCTTTCTTTCTTGGATCTCCGGAGGCTAGCGCTGGTACGTACTACGAACCACAACCGTAGCTGCTCTGGCTCAAGATGATTTCCCATTTTCAGTTCCCCCGCGTTCCCGTTTTGGCGACTTGCAAACAACAAGCCGGCCAGCAGCAGATCAGATGACTTTCGACTCGCAAAGATGGGTCCGCCGAAACGTTTCAAGCAAACCGTAGCAATGTGGGTTCGATGTGGAAGGCCGCCGCCATCTCGTTCGACCGATAGACAGAAGAGACGATACTGACCTGGAGCGGCATGAGATGTGGGTATTAGTTCGTGTAACAGCAGGATGTGCGCGAAAGTGGGAATTAATAGAGTTTATGTAAATTAACAATTAAGGATGCTTTTAAAGAATCGAGACGCATTCTCATTTGACGACTGCACTGTTTACATCAAAATTAGCCAGGACGATGCTGATTTTAGAGAAATGATGGATGTGGAAAAAAGCCAAACTACCAAATTTATCTGAAGTTCATGTTGATTCTGAGATTTATACTTGCACGTCTATTTACAATTCAGTATTGTGATTATTAAGTTCGACTACAATTTGAAAAAAAACGCAGTAGCTGCTAAAAAGTTAAAGGCACATAGGTTCAGTTACTTGATAGCTCCATCTAAAATCGCAATTGATAGCTCCATCTAAAATCGCAAATGAATTATTACAGATACGAGCTGGTGTTGGATAAGACCTCATCATCATTATAGGAAAACTTGGATATATGAAGCAAAACGAATTATTCGGGTTGATTATGACTTTTTGCGACCCTTTGCAACAAGTAAGTGGGTCCTACTCCGTCAAGATTGCGCAAACATCGATCAAATTAGATAATAGAAGTAAAGAATTATTTAGTGTCCAGTGTGGCATCAGCACCAGTCGGGTACTTCGGACTAGAGGTCTTCACGCCCATTTCCAGGGTTCCCTACTTCAGAGGCAATTAAGTTTTTTCGACTCGTTGGTTACTGTCTATGACATTTGCGGCAGACTCTTTTCTGAAGTTCGGTCTAGTTCGATCTGGCAACGTTATGTTCGAGTTTCAACTCCGTATAACTAACACATTATTTTTGACAGCGCCATCAGTGAACTTGTGTTTTTGTTGTTTGTTACACAAATGGAGCATCTAAATTTAGAGCAACTTTGTGCAATCAAGTTGTGTGTTAAACTTGGTGAATCCGCGAGTGTGACTTTTGACAAGTTGAAACAGGACTATAGAGAACATTGATTATCAAGAGCACAAGTTTTCCGTTGGCACAAATCATTTTTGGAGGGCCCAGAACACGTTGAAGATCAACGTCGCTCAGGGAGACCTTCAACTTCAAAAACTGACGGAAATATTGAACGTGTGAGGGCTCTTGTGAGATCAGACCGTCGTTTAACGATAAGGATGATGAGAGAAGTGTTAAATTTAAAAGCTTTCACCGTACATCAAATTTTAGCAGACGATTTGGCATGCGAAAGATTTCTGCCAAAATGGTGCCGAAAAACCTCACAACTGAACAGAAGAACAATCGAAGAAAGGTGTGCGTTGATCTTCTTGAGCGGATTGGCAATTACCAAGAATACTTCCATCGTATGATCACATGTGATGAATCCTGGATATTTGAGTATGATCCTGAAACAAAGCGGCAAAGTGAAGAGTTTTTTGACAGTAAGGGTATCGTGCACAAAGAATTTGTTCCACCAGGACAAACCGTCAACAAATTGTTTTATAAAAGTTTCCTTGAAAGGCACAGGAAAAGCGTGATTCGTGTGAGACCAGACATTTCAGACATTTCATCATGACAATGCCCGTGTCACACGGGCATTTCCATATGTGAAATTTTAACCTCGAAACGCATTTCTGATGTTCCTTAACCCCCTATTCACCTGATTTGAGTTCTTGTGAATTTTTTCTTTTCTCAAAATTGAAACATGTCTAAAAAGGACGTCATTTTGAAACTCTGGAGAACATTCAAAAGACTATGGCCGACCAGTTAAAGGCCATACCGCTTGAAGACTTCCAGCGCTGCTACCAAGAGTGGGAACGACTTTGCTGGTGTATAGTTGCACAAGGGAACTACTTTAAAGGAGATAACATTGTTGTATGAAAAATATAAAAACTTCGGTAAATGAAAAATCAATCTCATTACTTTTCTCACACGGCTCGTATATATGTATGTATAGCGAGAAAAAACATAGCGTCAGATGCCGTAATTTATACACTTTTGACGCCTTATTCATAGTTGATTCCGGGATTCTGATAAATTATTTTTGCATAGGTGATATGTATTATACCATGGCCATATATTATAGCCCCCTATGCCATGTACTATAGTACCTGACGTCTGCCCGAAACTGGATTCAAATTAAGGACGCCCGACTAACTGCAGGAAAGCATTGTTCAGTTGCGGGTGTAGATATCGCTTAAGTGAGGAGCTGTTAAAAGTAGAAAGCACCGATTTGCATTGAACCAGTCACAATGCATGACAGCGTCCGAGTAAAGCGACAGCTACACATTGTGTTTCTGCAGTAAGAGTCGATACTCTACCAACTGGGCTACACGAAAATAATAAAATTCTAATATTACATAGTTTACTATAATGATATGCAGCCCGTCCAGACTATGGGTTTAGGAGAGTATCCTATAATGTATAGGAACTTTCGTTATGAAGCAAAGACTATTTTTTTATATCTTAATGTACTATGAACATAGCACATGCAACCATAATTGCGACATTTAATTATATAAGAGCTGGTACTATATCGACTTTACCAAGTATGCTATATTGTGAGCTATATTTTATAGCTCAGACTAGCATGTTTCCTTAATACACAGTTTTCTGGAAGACGTGTGCCAAATCTAGTCTCTTCGCTTTCAGTATTTATCTGACGCCATTGAATTAGTTCAGCGTAGATTCAGTCAGTCGATGTATTTCAAATTCAGCACCCTCTATTATTCCTACTCCTCTGGTCTTTCCATCCTTCCGATGTCCTCATTGGAAGCACGTAGATTGTTCTTCGATGAGTGTTTACTTTTCAAACTTCACCGTGGCTTTTTTTGGTCAGATCTTAGTTCTGAGATTAACGTGCGTTAATCGAGTCGTCCTAGCCGATAGCCTGAGGTTTTTTCTATTCCTTTTGCACGCAAGGAAGTCTACTTTCGTTCGCCTTTATTGCGTCTTCTTAGAATGTACAATGGTTTTAAGCCTGGTCTTCTCCCGCAGAAATTTTTAGAATCCAAGAACCTTCCAAAAATGCTATCATAGTTGCCCAGCTAAATTACATAGGGGTATAGATTATTTCAAGCTATCTTTTGAGCTATATTAGGTCATGTTGCCATAAACTCTGCGCTATGTTAGCTAGGAATTTGTTTATTAATTTTATTAATTATTTATTTATTTATTCAAGCAATCCATTTACAGCCAAAAAGCCCAATTACAAATAGAATACCATAGTACTAAAAAATTGAGAAAATTTAAGATATGAAAAACAAAGCCACGAATGACAAAAAAAAGATAAATAAAATTAATTATCAGCCAATATTGTGTTGCGAATACTTCTTTTAAAGGTGGCAGTAGAGTGTGGAAGAGGGCCAAGTTGGAGGCCATTATGGATACGTAATAGGCGCAAAACAGGAGAATGAAAGTAAGTATCAGTACGGGCCAATGGTACATCAAAGACAACGGAGGACCTAATTTGCCTCTCACACT
Source organism: Nemotelus nigrinus (assembly GCA_947369275.1). Classification (NCBI taxonomy): domain Eukaryota; kingdom Metazoa; phylum Arthropoda; class Insecta; order Diptera; family Stratiomyidae; genus Nemotelus; species Nemotelus nigrinus. The sequence continues at coordinate 10,654,435 of OX376374.1, forward strand.
GCCGTTCATTAATCAAGGATGCAATAGATGAATTCAGATGGCCACGGCAAATTTTGAAAAGAGAGCATTCATCAAGGTAAACTCTGCGCTTTGCTACAAGAGGGAGATTAAGGAGCGATAAGCGTTCATCATAAGGCATGTAGGGAAGATTATATTTAAAGAGTAAACATATGCAAAACGAGGAGGCCTAACTTGAGTACAGTATTCAAGTTTGGAACGAACAAGGGTAACAAATATCTTAACACATGTAAAAATGCTAAAAGAATTATGGCAGGAACGTATAGCAGGGCCAGCAATCCGCGAGGCACTCTTAGTAATGGTACACTTTATGTAGATTTTTTTCGGTGGATTTCCATAAAACCCCTTTCGAAGCATGTGATTCGGATTTTGGGCTCCTCCTTTATAGGGCCACCAAATGTACTTATATATCACTAATCGCCGCATTTTACTTTACCAGCAATTTATCTTTAAACTGCTTCTCTCAAACTATCTGAATTATGCCTTTAGAGGCCGTGCTAATTTTTGAAACAACTTTGTGATCCTTTTTAGTGTAATGTCGATTTTTGCGAAGTTTGAATTGATGCCGGATAATTTACAAAACATAAAAATACATTTTTTCGTTAAAATTGACCGTTAGCTACCGAAAATAATAAAATGTCGTTGTCGAGGTGATACAACACCTTTGCACATAAGAGATAGAGACATCGATTGGATACACCTAAAGATATTCTATAAGTTGTCAGCCTTTTACAACTTTTGTCGCTCCATTGTTTCTATGTTTCGAAAATTGCACAAAAGCTAGTTTTGCGGTTGCTTCTTTATTCTGAATTTATTTGACATCGATGGTTTTTTTCGAGAACTTTTTTTGGAAAACGTTTTTATCATCTCTTTGAGAATTATGTAATTTATCTTTCTATAAACAAAACCCTTTTCGAACTAGGGGCAATTTTCTTTTCAACAGTGAAAAGGATTGATTTTCCCATACTTTCTATCATTTCGCGCATTCGATTTTTTAAATAGATATTGAAGTTATTTCTGCGGAAGGAAATTCCATGTCGCTTGAATTACATCCTTTAGTTCGTTCAATTTCGTTCGTTCAAATTTTTGCTTTAACTGTAGTTTTAAAATTGCACGTTCTTCCCGTTGACTTAGAGCTTGTGGTCTGCCTTGGCTCCTCCTTTTCTACTATTTTCCAGGATCTCTGACAAGATTCGCTCCTGTACATCGAATTATTTAATAATTTTAGCGATTTTTGCCATACTATTATTGTCTTTTTTCAAATTTAATATTATTTGCATTTCTTCCGTAATTTTTCTTCGGTCCTTTTTTAATGAAAATTACTGAAACTTTCTTCACGCATTTTATTTCAAGAATCCAGGCTATTTGTATTTCACGATGCACACTCACCAAAACAAATTCTAAGACTACGATAATTTAAAATCTTACTCTTTTTTTTGCATCAGCCAATTATTAAGCATCTTTAAAAAAAAAAACTCATTAAGGAGTAATGACGAACCTCTTTTTAAATTGAAATTTCAATGACCACAATAATCCAAGAACTAGAGTTTTTCCGCTCTTCAAAACTTAAAAATATGGTGTTGTCTTACTATTTTGCAGTGGAGTAAAAAAATGTCATAGGTTGGTAGTCAAAACGACATTTTAAGTAATGGAGCCGTTGGGACAAAAATCGGTGATAAATATGCAAAATCCTGGGCTCACACTCTCAATGCGAATTCCGTATAATTGGGTGAAAATTACAACATAGATCGTTAAATCAATCACTTCTTCTGAAACACATTTATTTTTCCATCCTCTTGACTCACTTGACACTACTTCTTAAATACAAATAATAATAAAGAATTTTTTGTCAAAAGATATGCTACGAACTTAATAACTGTAAAATAAGATTATATATAGGTATCTCTAAAATTATTTCGTTTTCTAATTTATCTACCTAGACGAGATGGGAAAAAAAAACTTTGCAAAAACCAATGCCCTTAAAGCCCTTCATATCTCCAAAGCCCAAAGCCCCACGATACATGTCAAATTAACAAAACGCTGACACTTTTGCCGATAATGCAGCTCGCCCTTTGCATCACACACCACGGCAAGTCCATCATCGCTATCAGCAAACCCAGCGAAAACACACACACACAGCCCACTTTAAGTGCAATGCACACCGTATCCATTCACGAATGGTGCTTAGCTGAATACAATTGTACGATTCGTTTCTGACAGTGTGAGTGACCCATCGAGGGACCCCATTCAAAGTTAGCGCGAATTTTCCCAATTTCATAGCATTCAAAGAAAACTTTACTAATTGCCAAATTCTTACAATTATCCTTACCTTGCAAACGGTGTCTGCTCCACATCGTACACCTCATTGATATCCTGCGGAACGAGCAAGGCTCGTAAACGCTCCTCCTCCACATCCAAGAGCCCATCACCGATGGGACGGATTCCGTCTGACATTTTGGCGAACTTCTTTTTCTCAGAACTTTACAAAACTTCAAATGGATTTCTTGTAGATTATCAAAATTTCAATTCACCACCAACACTTCTTACTCGCTTTTCGCTTTAACGAACACTTCTAGTTTCGCGTTTTCCGGACACGTCCAGCAGGCCACTAATTCGCTCAACTTCCAGTCGGAATACAATTTAATTCACTGCTCGAACTTTGAGAACGTGAAACGTCTACGGGCGAGGAACAAACAATGCATCACACACACTTTTATTGTTGGCGCTAGGTTTTCGCTTCTTGAACGTAAATTTTTTCGACTTTTTCTTCGAAAACTCGAATCGACTAGCTAGCTCACTGCTCAATTAATACGGGGCCCATTTCACATTAGCACTGCACCTTTGCGACCGAATTGCACAATTTTCCGTCCAATTCTCAGTACGTTTGTCGTCCGACAATCGCCTTCATCTGGAGAATATCAACAAAAAAACGTTCGGATCCGTTCTCGTTCTCCAGGTTTCAAAATCCCAATCTGAATATCCCGGGATCTTTGATCTCTAATTTGTTTTCGAACACGGCACCACGCCCGCGAGCACTAGATTAAAAATTATCCCTTTTCAATGCGAGGAGCACTCTCGTACAGGAAACTGAAACTTGAATGGGAACGTTGCACTACACTGCCAACCAACCGTGTTTGCCCGAGCCCTCGAAAAACAGACACTCAACGAAAAGAAAATCTCCACTTCGCTCGACGGCGGACAACTTCCAACTTGCGATTCTGATTTCTAGTTTGTGTTTTCTGCCTTCTGTGCTGTCTTGTCTGCTGGGCTGTCTTGCCGTCTTGCTTGCTTCACTCGAACCCGAACTCAAACCCGAACCGTTCGGCTCGCACGAAACTTGCACTTGGCGAACACGAACTGTTTGAGCTGTGCGATTTCGACTAGAGATTGAGTTGAGATACTTCGCGATCGCGGGCTTGAAACTTGTTTTCCGCTTTTGTGCAATCTCAAGACGGTCTCCCCGTTGTCGATTTCGTGCCGTTCGTTGCCTTCAACGTCTTCGTTGCTCGTTCGCGTACTTGCCCCCTGACCCCGTTCTATTCATAAGCGACCGTCTTGTCTTGGGCAATTTTTTGCTCCTGCTTACCACCGCATGTACTTCTTCGTTTCTTTGCCTATACTATTCCGATTATCATCGAATGTCGTTATACGAACATTACCACCACTTATTTCTCGTCCGCTTTTGGCCACTTGTTTTCCTTTTCATTCAATTCTCATTTGAAATATGACCTGGGCTGCCAGGGCTCTGTGTGGCGAATGTCTTGTTGGTAACGATTGTGGATTCAGCGGATGACAGTAAGTGTGGAGCGTAGTTTGTGGATTAGCTGAATAATTTGTTTGAAAATTTGAACGGTTGTGATTGAAATTTTTGAAATTAGAATTTATTATCATGTTGATAAGAAATAGGGAGAAAATATTGAAATACGAGACTGGTTTAGAAGCAAAGAATGCAGGTGGTAATGCAAGGTTTATCTTAAAACCAGTCCGCACAACCTTTTTTCTACAGCTGAGAAAATGTGCGGCAATGAGAACCGACAAATACATCAGAAATACACGTCGACTTTTCCTTAACGTCAGCTGTTAGCAAAACGTGTTTGGGGTATTTTGGGAGACTTTGGTCAAATCAAAGAAACACTGCTGCAGGAAGATAACTATGATACGTGTAAGTAGTATTAGTAATTCTACCCAGAAATTTTATTTACGTTCAATCCTATTGGATTTGCGCCATTTTAGTCCTCTTTGATGTAGCTTGAAGAAGCTGCAGATAATTTAGTTCGTTGGCTAAGCTAGCTACTATTTTCATTCATTGGCAATAGTAGTCTTACTACAATATAAAAACACAGCCTGCGTCATGTTTATTTGAGGGAACAGCAGTAGCATTTTTCATTTAAGGGACGTTTGACATACATATATACAGCTATCTAACCTGTATAGTATTCATCAGCAAAAACATGATACTGTGACCAATCGATAAATTGATATTGTAAACTTATGTCCTAGTTAACTGCAAAAGTTGACAAAGTAACTGAAGAAAGGTTTTACTAAAATTGTTAAATTTCACAGTTATTATTTGGAAGGATCAATTTTCACTTTCAGAATCTGTACAGCTAGATTTAAATTTCTATAAAAAAAATTTTTGCAAAGATAATCCACACTCGTTTTGAGTCATTGAGGGCACTCAAACTATTCATCTTAAGGATATTAAGTTTTGAATATTCTAGAAATATTAAACACCATGTAATTTGGAAATAGATCACCGTGACTACTATTTTCTTTTCGTGATTAATCAATTTCTGTTAACTCATTTTATTTTATGTTTTTGTACACCAAAGACTTCTGAAATTGATAGCACATTTATGATTTAACTTAAGTGTTACACGTGAAACTTATGATTTACTTACACGTGAAACCTATGATTTACTTACACGTGAAACCTATCAAATGACATGAATTTCATCAAAATTGAATTTTAAATTATACTCTTTGACGTGAATCAATCTTGTTAAAACCGCAATTAAATTCTTGGCAATTTTATGACTTAAGATGATTTGAAATTCTATAAAATTATCTAGAATGGCATATGTGCAGTGAATTTAATTTCTAAACAATCTCTTTATGTTTAACGCTCTGAACAATGCCAAGGTTAATGTATAGAAATGTTTATGCGCTATATGAACCACAATATTGAAATTGATTATATAAAAAGTAGTTTGATTAATTGTATTCAGTCTTGTCGAAGTGATGGATTTATATTTTCCAAGTTATACGCATATTTTCGACATTCCACTGCCCATGACCTGCGTCATGTAAAGCAAACATCAACCTTGCTTTCAAAATGCAAACTGTGTAGGACATAAAACAATTCTTTGAACTTCCCCTTCAAGTTGTTGTCGTCGTAAAAACGCCTGGTTATTGCACCCCTCGAGGTGATATTGAAAAATTCAAAACAAGGAAAAATCAATCGACACAATAAATCTACAACGAACTAACGTGGTGCAAATGAGAAGTCCTTGCAGTGCTCACGTACAGGTCGTAATTCGAAATAGCTAAACAAGTAATTTCCATGATTACCGCCTAACCTTGAATGATTGTTTATAAATTTCCCGATAACAAGTACTTCAAACCCAAAACCAAATTATTTACGTCCGCATCCTCTGGATAATGTTCAGTTGCACATATTCTTACTTCATGGGCGCACTACTGGTAATTTCGAATAAATACTCTGACGAGTATTTCTCAATCAAAACGAACGATGCTGTTGCTGCTGATGATGATGATGATGGGAATGGTGATGATATCGTCGAACTCAAGCCCAAAAACACGCAGCAAACCTTCAACTCGAAGAACTAAAATTGTAATCGCCAAAAGTTTATTTATATCGTCAGAAATTCCAAAGTTAGTACGCGTTCTTGGTATGCCAGCAATTTCTAAAATCTTCATCTTTCCACATTTAGCTATTTCCTCTGCAATCTAATTTAAGTGTCCATTGGCCTGCCTCGCCGGCGTACAGTAGCATCCATCTATCGTCATCTCGTCGTCATGGTAAATGCGGTTGGTGTGGTACCGGCGATAGATGCGGCGGGAAAGCAAGAGCCCTCCCTTCGCTTTCATTTCATCAAACGTTGATGTCCATGTTGTATTATGCAGAATAGTTTGGCTATTGCAGCGCGAAATTTTGGCTCCGTAAGTGAATGAGCTGCTAACGAACACGACGTCGACAGGCTGCAAAGTTTCAGTTTCATCGGCTTCGGTGGCGAGGCGATGACCAAGGGATTACGTAATCCATCAGCACCGATGCATTCTTGCATTCCGATTCCCGCTCTGGTTGAAGTTAGTATTGATTGAGTTTGACTGCATCTAAATCTAAGACGACATACTTCGAACGAATGGAAATGTGGATGGTACAGATGGTATCGATGGAGGAAGAATATCGATGTTCAATAATGATTTTGAACTGGTTCCTGAAATGCTAGAAAACAGTTTACATACTTTAAATAAATTCTAGTAGTAAGGTAGAAACTATTAAAACTAGAACACTGAAAGTGTTCGAAGGACATGAAAGTAAGCCCTGTTGAGCTACGCTCTAGCTATGTCCAAACAGCTCCATTGATGTAAACGCTAGGATTCCTGTGAATTCGATCTTGAGTATGATTACTTTATATAGACCTTAATTGTCGCACAACTCATTTAGTGTGAAATCGCCTGTGGACAAAGTTCCTATGACCTAAAAGGTTTGTCATATCGATGATAATTTGGCGAGTATTAAATCAAAGGTCCTGAAAAGCTCGCATACAGCCTACAATATACGAAAAACACCAAATATTAGACTGTGACAGAGTGGCAGGCATAATTTTATACAATTTTAATTGAAAAACCTTTTAGGTCTGTAAAGAATATGGTTTCAGAAAACTTCAACGAAAGATAATATATTCGTTAAGGTTACAGAACTTTTATAACTTCAACTAATTATATTTATTCTGAGTAACGAATACAAGTCACTTATCCTGTCATTAGTTAATATTTAGAATAATACACATAGTGTCCACCATCAAAAGTAAACTCGGTGCTAATTTCATGCCCATTGTGTGTTACTGTCCTAACGCAAATAGCAAGAATCTTGATATAATTGCTTCTTATTTGTCATCATCATCTCCCCCTTTTTAAATGTTGTGTTCTATTTTACTTTTTTTTTAATAGATTGACTTTAGTCGCTCAACTACCAATCTCAATTTTATTAAACGGTTGAGTTGCTTGATGTTGCTCTGCTACTTTTAAACTTTAACTTTACTCTTCTTGAATTGATCTCGCCACATACTTCATTTTTCCGTTCTCGTAAGCGTAACAAAGCACCTTGGGTTACCAAGAGTATGAAGCATACTCTTGAAGATAAAAATACTACTATAATATTTACGCGCTTTTCTGTTTCATGGCGTCCCGTAGACTGCTTCCATATCATCAATGGTCTTTCGACGTAGTCAACTATCTGAGCTTCCTCGATTGGATATGCCACAACGGGTGCCTGGCACATCTTCCTTTACAATGTCTCAAAGGCCATGTGATACTGCTTATCCCATACAAAATGGCGATTTTTTTTCGGTTAGTTCGTGTAGGCATATGGCTTTTCTGGCAAAGTCCTTGACGGATCTACAGTAATAATAACCCAAAAAAAAATATTCGTAGCTTGTGTCTGTTATTTGGTTCGACCCAATTTCGCAGCTTCTACTTCGAGATTCGTACATGTTCGTTCATAGTTTTTCCTATCATGGTGATGTCGTCCAGGTGTATCAAGCATGTCTTCCAGCTTAACCATCAAACTCTCGATGTTTCGCCAATTCAAGATTCGTTGGCCTAAGTCCAAAATGAACCCTTGCGGTCGTATGAAGTATATTCTTAGAATGCAGTCGTCCGTGATGCTACCGACCAGAAATTGATCCTTACAGATTAAAAGCCCTAAAGTCACTTGGCAATTTATGTCTTCGTAGACGGATATAGTTTCTCCGGTTGCAGTTCGTAAGAAAAATATCTTGTTCTAACATAGTGGATGTTTTTCACTAGGACGGTTCGTAGTATCGTTCTTTTTGCACCAATGTTAATAATTATGCTGCAATGTTTCCCGTTGACTTGCCCACTCAGACATAAGTCTGCTTCTTCACGATGTAGCCGGAAACGGTGATTGCGATGCTTAGAGCATCGGTAATCCTGGCCAATATCTGCACCTCAAAGTTGGCTCTTACATGTTTCCCATCGAAATTTTCGCATCGGCATCAGCATTTGCATCAGCACAATTCTCGGAGTTTTCACATCTTGCACCACTCTGTATGTTTGGAAACACGAATATTTCAGGTTCCAATCCTTCAATTATTAGCGCGTCGGTTCCGCAGGTAATTAATTTTACCTTATTACCTTGTGTAGAAACTTTCCGCTTTCCGAACTCCTCCTTTAGCTTAGTCAAATTCAGCTCATTAATTTTATGTTGTATTTTTCACACAAGAGTTCTGTTCGCTTAAAGTTCATTATTATGATTCACTAAAAACAAGATTTGCAGTTGACCTCTTTCAAGTCCAGAAAAACTCACAACAAATTAGTTCCACTGTATTTTACTGGCAGATAAAAGTGAACGACAGTAAGTCTTTCACTATCTCATAGTTTTAACTTTTAACTCACTGTTTTTAAATTGTATGTCTATGTTTTCAGCTTTTATCTCGCTGTTCTTCATTTTTGTCTCACTATTATTCACTCTTTTTACATCACTGTGGCGCTTTTCTGGTTCACGTCTTTTGAGCATTTTACTTATGGTTTTTGTTTTACAGGACAAAATTGTACTGCTTGACCTTGAATTCGTGAATGATTGATTCTTCACATAAATTTCTCGAACACTGGACAGAACAGTTTTTTTTGGACACCTCACAATATTTTGAAACTTTCGATCACCCGAAGATTATGCTGTTTTCTCTCGTTTATATTCTACCACCAATACGAAAATAAGACGTGCTATGGGTAAATATTTCGTATTTATTGAATCTTTTCTGAATGCGAATGACTCTTTAGGATTTGATCCTAAAAATAATAATACGTTATAATCAGAAATCTTATTTATTTAACAAATTCTAATTATTTTGTTGTTTAATGAATTCTAATTAATACATTTCCTCTTTTAAAAAAAAATCCCAACTATATTTCTTCTAATCATCAAAATCCAACTGACTTTATAATATTTAGAGAAAACAATTTTTTACTTAACTTTTACTTGTTAGGTAATATTTAGATGTATGTGGAAGTGCAAAGTGTTGGTGGAGAGTTGTGGATTGTATGTGGAAAAATGTATATTTTTACGGGTGAATCCACAGTGGTTACACTTACAAACGTATCAATCCACAACTCTAAAAATCTTTGTTATTTTGTTCGTTCTTTAAAATCCTCTGTCACTCGTCCTTACTCTCAATAATTTTATACTTCTACTGCTTCGTCCCTACGCAATGTTTGCTCTTCAATTTACTCTAGCCTTTTTGCTTCTAATAGCTTTTCTTTAAATTTTTTGGAGTGGGTTGCCTACATCCTGACTTGATTGAGTGCCTTTCACAATGCTCTGCTAGACCTAATGGCATTCCTAAAAACCTTTTTGAAAAACTTTGCGTCTTCTCTATTTGGCCCCTTAACCACCATTTTCAATTTCAGTCTTTGCGACTCCACCTTCCTTTCATTTTCCCCACTTACAAATCCGGCGAGCGTAACCTTGCTTAGAGTTATTGCCCCATCTTTATTTAACCATGCTTTTCTAAAATCTTAGCGTCGCTGCTTAACAACATGGCTTTGGAAAAATACAATGCACCTCTACTAGCCTAGTTGAATTCGTGCATGCAATTGCTTCTAGCATTGAGAGTAACTACCAAGTTGATGGACATTTTACTGATTTTTCCAAAGGTTTCGTCTCTGTTCATCCTGAGCTATTTCTTTACAAACTAGAACAGTATGGTATGTGCGAGCTGTTGCATGGCTCCCTTTTTGGCTTATCATCCTCACCTTGCTCCTGGTGTACCTGAAGGATCTATTCTTAGACAGCTCCTATTCAACCTTTTCATAAATAACTTTTCGGTTGTTTTTATGGGAGTCTTCGCTATTCAGGCTATTGAAATATCTTACGGTCATTCAGGAATTCTGCTGGCTATCTGTTTCTTCAGCGAGATATAAACGCTCTCCCTGCTTGTTTTAGCTTGAATTGCTTATCCTTAAGTATTTCCTAGTGTTTTACCATGTCTTTTCCCCTAAAAGGTTCACGTTCATGTCTTCTTTATTCGGATGCATCCTTATGTTATTGGCGGTGCCACCCTCATATCGGTTGAGAGTTTTACCGATCTCAACATAAACTTTGGTCGCTAACTTAAATTCGATATTCATATTCAAATCATGACCAAAAGGGTTTGTCGGATTACTGGCTTTGTGATACGATGTTGGTACAATTCCTTCAGTATTTTCTCATATGTTCGCTTCTTCACTACTTTAGTTTGTTGTATTCTATGTTCTAAACCTAACGGTTGCCGTTGAATGAGTTCGGCGGAGATTTACTCGTTTTATTTTAAATTATAGACTTCCTTATCTACCTTACAATGAACGCTTATCGTTTTTAAACATTCATCTCCTCGAGCAGCGCAGAGTTTTCTTTGATGAATGTATCTTCTTTTGCAGCATCATTGACTATTTAGCCGGAACATGTTAGGTGAACTAAATCCTCCATGATGCTTGAAGTACATATAGTTCCTTCTAGACTCCTAATTACAATAACATAGCAAGTAATCAAAGAAAAATCAATAATAATTTTCATATTCTGTAGCAATCTTCAACAATTAAGTTCGCTATACAATATTTTTGTTACTGATTATTATGGTTCTTAATTTTCACTATATATTATTACTGACTTTTATTTTACATGAATTGCCTTTTCCTGTATATTATTTTTTATCTATCCAAATTGTTATTTGGTCTTTGCTCTTGGCCAGAATAGTATTCTCCTTGCGTTTTCTTGGTTTATTTATTTACTCTATCATGTTTTCCATATTCGAACCGGATCATAAAACTTATTTCCTTTGTATTCTCTGCTCTAGAATCCGAGTGCTATGTTTTAGATTATACGAAATAATACCTATTCACGTTCCAAACTTCTAAAATTTATTCAATTCACTAATCATTTCATCTTTTAAACTGTTGTTAATGTTCACAAGCTGCCTCCATCCAACCTTTTCTTCACTTTTAGCTAGTATAGAATACTTTAAATATTCAAACGCAACCACGACCGAAATATCGATCCTCAATTGGAAGCAAGTGAAGATAATACAGCCCCTGTCTAACGCATATTTCACATTTTCTCTGAATGATTCTTGCATAGCGTAGCGGCTCCTCGATGGTGCGAAGACTGCTATTATTATTATTAGAATCGATATGCCGGTCTCTATAGCGTGTTCGCGTTCCTCAGCATCCATGTAAAGATCTACATATAGCCACGGTGCATATTTGCGTGCTGCATTCACGCAATGTGCATCCATTCCTAAGTATCTACACAAATCCATATGCGACAGATGTAAGTTTGTGTCTTTTAAATAGAAGCACGGAACAACGGAACGTTGGCGTATACCTTAGGGTCGGTTCGAATGTTTCTATTCTCGTAAGTAGAGTTCTTAATTTAGCTGCATGTCTCTTAATCAAGCCTACAAACACTAAGTGTTTATAGAAAGTCCCGCTACTGATTTCTACTTATTTCGGTCGTTGCAACCTTTATTCGGATGCATCGTGACTCGATTCGATCACAATACAAAATTAGAAATCGATCTGCAAGCCAAAAACGAACCACACTACGAATGCTTAAGTTGCAAGTGAACCTTGCTCACGAATGCTTAGTAAGCGATTATTGCTACTACTGATTGTCGCTGAGATGACGATACGACTGAAAAAGAACGGAAGAAAGAATTCTGGAAGCAATGACTTCGATTCTATTCGGGAAACTCTAATCGAAAATGATAGACATCGACATGCCTTTGATGAGCTATATTCGAAACAATCTGGCCGTGTATCTTTATTTATCGTTTCTTGACATCGCTTCTACCTCTTTGATTCGTTTTCAAGGTTTTATTTATTTCATTTCTCAAGAATTCGGAATTCCTTCAGTATAGCCGAAAGGAAATCAATGTTTATAATTAGAGTGTAAAATGCACAGCTCGATTTTATACGATGATAGAAAATGTCATCAAACTCCTCGGTGAACTTCCTGTTGGATATTTATTTTCGACTGAAAGTGTTTATTATTTACTGTTGCTCTTGGCAATGAAATGAGATTGATAGGTAGAGAAGATCAAATGATAATGCCAAGCATTTGATCATTTCTAAGTTAGGGCATTTCATGTTTACCTCCAGAGTTTGGTAGTTGAAACATCCAATGAATATGCTAAATCCGCTCTTAAATCGTTTTGGTATCTTATGACTAAAATAAAAACATTTAACATGCCAGAAATTAAAAGATATTCTCCTTACAATAAATGATGTTTATTCAACTTGTGTATTGCGTTTATTTTACGTACACAAACATATACCCTATTCATTAGTTTCATATAATAGATATTTATTTAAATCTAGTATAAATCATAATAAAAACCTAAATACAAGAAAATTCTCTTCATAATTATTTAATATTGTATGTATATTTATTTCATATTATAGACAAGATGAGATGATTTACTTTTCAAAAGTTATGTGTGATGCGAGTGTATGTGAATGTTTGTAATATTTCTACCAACAGTTTTATTTCTTTAAATTCAGTCAACTGAAAACCCCCCCAAAAAAAATCAGACTAGTCTAAATTCAGATATACCGGTTTATGGGAAATTTCAGTGATTGAATATTGTGAAAATATGTGAAAGTTTCTCAAAGAGGTTAATAATAATAATAAACAGATTCATATTGGAGATTTTGTTGCTTTAAAAGTCCAATATGCATCCGTGTGGATATATTAACGAAACTCACTTGGCTTCGTTTGCTTAATCAGCGAAACTGAAATCATAGCAATCCAATCTCAAAATTTAATCCCTCCGGAATAATCACGCAATCGTCATTTGTCTCCATAACTGCGTAGTGTGATTGTGAATATTCATGCTCCTTTGAAGGTCAAACGGTATATGAACGATTTTGAGATAAGTCTATAAAGTAAAACTCGCTTTTGCACTTTTCATTATAAATCCCGAAAAATCCATGCGACTGGCAGTATTTAACAGTGGACAATACCCATGCTTCTAGAACATATTGAAATCACACAAACTATTAAGTCCTAAAAACGTTTCGTCAACATAATTCATCCTCTCGATAGATTGCTATGATTCTCATCTGACTTCCACACTACCATGATCATCTCAAACATTTCAAAACGTTATTCATTCAATAAGTTTATGATTAAAAACAAAACTCCCATAAAGTGTATTACAGGTACTTTCGGTAATTTCTCATTTCCGAATCATCGGGACCCGTCACACTTTCGACGGCCGCTGCGGCCGATTCGAATGACGGCGGTTCGGACGTCGGGCCCGGACTAGGAGGATCTACATTACGGAATTCCCGTGGATTCTTGCGTCGTCCTCGTCCGCGGCCCGTTGCAGTTGCTGCACTTATTCGACTTTTTCTCGTGCTTTCGGTCATATGGGGCATTAGAGCTTTTTTGCCCGGTCGTCGTTTTCTTCGTTTCTTATTGCCATAGCGTGGATCATAGTCGTATTCATCGTCTGCTGGCGATTTGGGTTCCTCTAGGGCATCGATTTCATTCATATCCATTTCGTCGTAGAACCATTCTTTTGGCAAGTCTTCTTTCAAATGCTGTTGACTATCTTTGCTATCTGATGTATCGGCTCCGCCCAGCGAAGAGGATTCTTCGAGTAGTGTACCATTGAAGTCTGAATCGGCTGTTGTCTCGATGCCGGGCTCAACGCGTTTCAGTCCTTGGAACGGTCTATCCGAGTATCTGGAAGAAAGTATTTGTTGTTAGTCATCATCATGGGCAAGTTTTGAAAGTTTAAACTATTTAGCTGAGAAGTTGTCTCGCTAATTTTACGTGACGAATCAGAGTTTCGAATTCCCAACAAAATTACATATATAATAATTTGTTTATTGATTTCAAATTCGAATAAATATGGGAAACATAAGAAAACTGAAATATGGGAATCAAAAGAAGAAATGAAGTTTATCGCTTAGGTTGGTTTTAAATTACTAATAGATTTTCTATATAATAATATAATAATTATATAAAACAGATTGATATATAAAATAATTAAAACAGTCCGAAATTATAATTATTTAATATTTGGATAGAGTTTTTCAATTGGTGAAAATCATATTGTGTCCAAATTTCGCCAGTTTGAAACACTAATTACAGTTAGAGTGTATTTTCAACCGGTAAAAGTTCCTGTGTTTTTGACTCATTTTAGTGGAAAAGATAAAAGTGAGAAAATCTAAGGATATTAATGCGGATAAAGTCATTAATAATCTTCTAAATATGAGAAACTATTCCATTTGAGAAATAGCGAAGAGTGAAAGTGTCTGATGAAACAGTGGTGAGAATTAATAAAACTGTCTGCGAAAATCAAGCCCAAGTCAGGAACAAACGGTGGAATCGCGGCAGACAGCGGGGAACAACACCTCGAAATGACCGTAAAATTATCCAAAAGTCATTTAAAACCCGTTTCTAGTCGACGAGAAGCTTACATCAAGACTTACTGGCTGAATGGGTAGATATATCCTTAATGACTTTGAGAAGGTATTTGAAGGAGCCAATCTTAAGTAGAGGAGATCACCAAAAAGCCTAAACTGACAACTAAAATGCGACAAGCCAGGCTGCAGTTTGCTAGAGGTCATAAACATTTACCGCAACTAATGAGAAAAAGGTAGGAAATTAAAAGGGCGACGAGTGCAGGCTAGAAGCAATGACGCAGTGGCACCAATACGTTCGAAGAAAACCATTGAAGAAATACAATGATGATTGCGTCGTGAAAAGTATTGAACATCCACCAGCAACATTGATATGGTCCTGCATTTCAAACGATGGACCTGGACAGATCATCTTCGTTGAAAGAACTGTGGACAGCATCCAGTTTTATGTTCAGTTACAGGAAATTATAATCCCATATTTAAACTAGTTAAGCTGCAACCGAACAGTTAATACATTTTTGCGAGATGGTGCACCCTACCATCGCGCCCTTTGTGTAAAAAAATCTGTTATCCTTTGTAATATTGCAGTTTCACGATGGGCAGGAAATTCCTCCGACATTGATTATATAGAGAACATCTGAAGTCTTTTAAAATTTCTAGTATATTCTACTCCTGACCCTACCCTAGATATCCTGAAACAAAGCATTACAGATATATGGGAAATAGCGAAGAGATAAAAGAAATGATTGAACGATGTATGGAAAGTATGCCAGAGAGAATCTAGACTGTAATTGGTGCTAAGGAAGGTCTTACAAAAGACTGGCCCTAAGTAAAATTTGCATTAATTGATAGATAATAAATGGGCTCTAATATTAAAAAAAAAAACATTTTTAAATCATATTTCTATATTTCAAGGAGATGGATTATACGAAAAGAGAATGTTAAAAAAATGTTAGTTCTCCTAATTCAATGAATAGGGCCCATACACTTGTTCATTTAAGTATGAAATTCGATTTCATTCATATGACCTGAAATTTGCTGCGATGGATTTTTTGGAGCCAATTTTCCACTACTTTTCCACACATACCGGCCCGAACGTTTGCAATTTCGCGTTCGGTATTGTTCCAGAGCTCTGCTAACGGTGTTGATGTGTTGGCGAAAACCAACAATTTAACGTAGCCCCATAAAAAGAAATCCAGCGGCGTTAAGTCAACAGATATTGAAGTAGTAGATTCGAACTGTGGGTTTTCGTGCGGCACCAGTTCATATTAGGGTAAGACATTCTCTAACACAAACATAAATAACAAAGGAAGGTGATTTTGTATTTGTAATAAATTTGGGGGCAGGCAATAGGCGCACAAGTTTGAATTCTCATTTTTATGATGAATACATTTGAAATATAATGTTGGTGGAAACAAGCAATGCAGTAAATTTAATTTGGTTCATTCAGTAGTGTAAAAATAAAATTATCTTATTTAACATGAAAGAAAATCTTCGGAAATATTTTTAGCAGTTCATGATGAAAGTCCAAGAAAGAAAGTAGGAATGCGTTTCGCATACTGGCAGGCGTACGATACCAGGGAATGGGAACAATAAAACCATACTCTCAAAAAATGTATTGCTGTATATCATTTTAATTTTATCTCATTCTATCGTTAATATTAATTCAAACACATTACTTTATTTAATGTGGCTTTTGAAACCAAAAAAATTTAAATTTAAAATTAATTTTGCCTTCAGAATCTAGGGATGTGATAGACATCTATCTCTAAATTTAATTTTGTGTTTAAAGTATCAAGTAGCATTAGAGAGCGATTTGCACTAGTGTTTTCGTCTCACACTCCAAGCTTTCTTAAAAACCGCGCTTGTGACTGACTTCGGGGGAATTAAGGCTCTAACTTGAAAGCCCATCCTATTGCTCGAGGTCATAGAGATGCAAAGATATACAAGTAGGCACTTATGATTATTTTCAGATCATAGTACATTTTTTTTATGCACCTCCTTCCTTCCACACTCTCCGTTAAAATTATATTTCATAATTATATTCTCGTAGTAAGTATTCATCGTAACAAGTATTCATTTTAGTTTGGAAAAAAATCATTCAAAAATATTTGTGACTCCTAACAACCAAACTAATTGATGATCTATGAATTTGATCTCTGAATTTAGAGTTGCGTTAGTTCGATTTATAGTTTAATTATTAGTGCTGTTAGTTCGATTTTGAATTGAAAATCGCCAATCCGATTGCATAAGAGCCGATTGTAGTGGATCAACTCTCTACTATTCAGTTCATTTCCTATTTTAAGATGGATTTTTTCGATGCCGCTGTCTATCTTGCCTAATAAAGTAAGTAATCATGTTTAAACTGAACCATGAACCGAATTTTGTTAATGGGCCGCAATTTGAATTTGTAGATGCATTGGCAATCATTTGGACGCGTGCTGTGTTTACATAGATTTCTGAACATAAGTATTGTCAACGGCCAAACGAGGGAAGAGGGGATAGCATTCTGCAATAAGAACTGGTGCCAATGTAACGTAGATTTTCTTCTTTATCTGTTTATTTTTTTCCTATTAATTTTTGTTATTTAGACTTTAAATATTATTTATGCAAGAATTCTAATTGATTGTGCATAATTATGTTCTTAAAACTGCTAGTTTTAATATTTAATAATTTAATTGATTTGTAAATGGACTGGATCACTCGTTTTTTTTTATTGTAAAACTTGAAATGGAAATTTATTTACAACTCCTCACTCCTAACACAAGGTACTTTACCTTAAAAGGAGGAGTACTATATTAAATTTGAATTGTTAATCTGTAATAAACTGTCAAGATACGGAAATAAAGCACTATATATAAAAAAATCCCAATATCGCTAAATGAACCGAACGGTAGCACGGCGAAGTAACGCAATTTTTAACTGATCATTGGGAATGCGGAAAGTACCTACACCGATTTGGTCTCGATGACTCACCGAACTATAACGTTGAAGAGGACCCTTAAAGTCTCCTATTCTATTCCACTGCAGGCGAAGTAAAATGGAGAAGAAAAGTGAAGGAAATGACTGATGATCACCTGAGTGAGGAAAGTGTGATGTTAAGTGAGGTTAGCGTTATCTAGGAGCTTGACATAGATATATGCAGACACAAAAAGGAGAACAGAAAATCAAGCTAATGAAGTGGCCAGCTAAATGCTGACTAGCTCCGACGAAAGTTGATGTGCCATGGGGAAGTGTTTCGGCTAGTTTGCTGCAAGGAGGTGGTTTTAGTTGGTTGGATTCCTTCATGATTTAAGGTATCGCATCTTTGTGGGATGAAATAGCGTATACAGCAAGAGTCTTGAAAAATTATTCAGCCTATCAAACATATCCTATTTCTTGTTTCGTAGAATCAAATATAAAAACGAAAGATTTAACTTTGCATGATCCTCACGAAACAGACTTTTCAAACATGCAACCAATGGTGTGTAATGAACAAGCGAAATTAATAAATAAGAGACTAAACAAGAAACTGAATGGGCCATGTGTTATAAGAAGTGTTAAACAAATTACAAATACAGCCACCAGGTGGGCGAATAGTCTAGCGATTGAAGAGAGCTAGAACAGATTGCTTGGAAATGGCTGTTTTTGCTTTATTATCCTTACTTGGGGGCAAACGAAAATCAGCGAATTTGATTAAATTTAACAAAAATTTAGGATCATTCCTTACAAGACGATAATGAGGAACGGAAACCAGAGTTTTTTTTTTAATTTTGAATCAAATCATGACAAGTAACACCAGCTGCAATAGATAGGCGAACAAATGAATCGACGAAATGCGGAAGTCGAAAAGACATTCGAAGGTAGGTTCGAGGACCGAACATAATAGTTCACCAGAATGATCTGAATAGACTCGATTGGCAATACCGATCGGATTTAGAAATAGCAGAAATTGTTCGATTTATCAAGATACTTGAAAGCCATACAATCAGAGGGTCCTAAGATAAACTGTAGTACTTAACTTAGAAGCTTAAGCAATGAATATTATGAGACGTATACCAACTTAGTAACCGGCAGGAGAATAAGTTTACTTGGGTAAATTTATATTAAGAAGAGAAAATTATAAATCATTTATCGTAGCAGTAGAAGCCTAATTTGAAAACACCATGTTGACACGTTGCTCGTAGATAGCCTGTTTGAAAGATTTTCCATATTTGGGATTCTGTTCGTCAGTTTCGATCGGATTTGGATTTAATCACGCACACGCAAACATAAAAGATCAAAATTGAGCAAAATGAAACAAACGATCTTTTCAAACACAAGTATCACACTTCTAAACGATAGCTTATCAGTAACCATAACCCCAACCAACTTCCATCTCTTATCAATTTTGTCGTTTGATTCAATACACGCATTCGCTTCGATTTTGTAGCTAGCAAAACGTTCTACCCAAATATACAAGTCATCAAATTTCCAACAAAATTTGACCTAATTAGGCAATCTAAGTTACAATTTATCGACTTCCCAACTCCGCGTTACTTACCTGTACATTTTACTTAAATACTGACGTCGACTCTTTCGCCACCGGGCTGCCGGATATGAATAGATTTGTCCTTCCCGGAACGGTGGCAAACGCTGTCTCCGATCCATAAACAATTGGGAATGATTCTGTGCGACTCCTGTCTGAGGATCGATAAACGGCAAGCGTAGCCGGCGTTCGATACATAATCGCGTATTGAAATTCGCACTGAACTCGATCGTTTCGCGGTACATAGCATCCTTGAAAAAATTCTGGATTTTCTCCAAATTTGGCGGATTGACGATCTGAACATCCACGGCCGAAGTCATTTTCCTCCACTAAGTAGTTGGGTGACGATTGTGTACTATGATTTTCCTTACTCGTTGGCAAATTATCCGACAATAGATTTCATAAGCGGGAGCGAAAATACAACTTCATTGTTTCACCAACTCTAACTTTTTGGCAGAATCCTTCTAAGCTAAACTAGCACCTCAGCACCGTTGTGAATTCTCGTCGTGGTTTTTTTTTTTTTTTGGTCGTCAGGCACCCGCGATTTTTTCTGCAATCTTGAATGACACTTGCTTTCGCGATAATGAAGTTTTTCGTCTATGCGGCAATTTCGTATCGGAGCCGATAAGAATTCGCTTTGTGGACGATGAGCTGTCGGTTCGACGCATTTATTTGAAACTGATTTCAAAAGCCATGCTTTTGCATGTTTTCTAAGATTTCTCAAAGTAAAACACAACGAACTCTCAGAGGAAAAGCCTAGCCGATGACACAATTGACAGGATTACGGATTAGCTAGCGAATTGACAGAAGTGTTTACGAGGAATATGGTGGACGAAGGGAATTTTTTATGCAAATGGGAAATTTTTCGATGATGCGTTCGGAAATTACGAATTTGTTAATTTGTATGTGGGAAGTGGAAACGGATATGACGTTGAATTGTTGTAACGAATAAAATGTTTTATTCAGTGAAAGGTTAATTTTTTGGTAAAACTCGACTACGTGCCCCCCATAGCCGTTGGACAGTTTTACCGATTGTGTTTTTGTGATTGTGTGTTTAATTTTGGGGGTGTTTTTTGTTTGTTTTTGGGTGTATTTTTTGTTTGTTTATCTTCAGTGTGTTTTCTTCTCGTGCATTTTTGGTACAGTTTTGTTAGTAACTCTTGAATTTTCGATCTCTGCTCGAAGTAGGGCCAAAAACTTGAAAAAATATTGACAAATATACAGAAACTAGACAGCACGATGTTGATAAATAATAAGCCATCAAACAAAAGACACCCCCAAAAGAAAACACTCAATCGCAAAAACACTCTATAAAATTGGCTTAAGGCCTTGGGAGGCTGCGTAGTCGAGTTTAGTGACTATTTTCTATTGATTTTTAAACAGATAGCATGGTTTTATTTCAAAATGTATTCTATTTGGATAAAATAATCAGGGAAAGTTTTCTAATTTTCATATATTTTCGAATTAATTAAACTTTCTTCCTACTACGTTAGAAATAATCAATGTCATACAAACAGTGGCTCAAACGAATAATCGGACAATGTTAGCGCAGAAATATGGTGAAATAATTTCACCATGTTAATTATATACAGCTTAAGTCTTTTCACATTTTCCATACATGTAAAATATGCTGAAAAAATACCTGAATTTTAAATTCGACTACAAAAAGGTCAAATTTAATAATAGATGATTCCATAATTCAAGTCAAACAAATAATCGAACAAGGACGAGAAAGATAGCAGCACTGTTCGCTTTTTGTTTAAATTGAAATGTTAGCGCACTGTTCACTCCTTGCCTTTTCTGGTAACACTGCTAGACATTTCTGTGAATGGCAATCTTTCAAAGTTATGCATTATATTAGTTTTTCAATAGGAAAACATTTTTCTATTTTGAAGCAAACGCACTTTTCAACTTTTTATAATCTGTCAATGTTGAAATGGCAGTCAAAGTTAACATAATAAATTTCAGCCCGATATATCAATTATTCTGTGCTTTCTTTAAAAACAAAATTGTTATGCCCTTATAGAAAAACCCTGTATATTTCCAAAATTTGATTTCGTGGGTTCACCGAGGGCAGTTTGTTTCTAAATCCAACCAGAGATGCGTTTCATCAACAGACTCCAAATACATTTTTCGGTTTCTATTCCTTCCATCTACATATTCTTCATTTCGGAAGTGTTATGGATTTCTTCAGATGTTTCTTAGAGTGCAACTTCAGCACTCGCATCAAAATATAGATAAATTATTAGCTTTAGGATATGATTGCTCATGAAAGTTAGCTTTAGGTAAAGCCAGAATATAACATAAGATCTGTGCATCAATTATATTTCCCTTCCTCTTCGTTACCGATTTTCTTGAAATATTTCCTTTAAAGGAAATACATGTGCACTAGTCTTATCTGCTCTTAGGCCCACATCACTTGAACCATATCGTGAAGGAACATTCTGTTTATATTCTTTGGCTACCACTCAACTATTCCACATGTTCCCACTAACGAACCGGGTCTATACTCAATCTTTCACTCCCAACTGTTCCACGGAACATTATTGCACATCAATCTCTTTCAACAAATCAAAACACTTCAAATATTAAATCACTTTCTTTTAATATATTCATTTTAAGTACATTAGTGTTATTTGCTCTTGCGTTCCACTCAATATCAATATCTTCTATTTGTCTATTTTACTTTTTTCTCTTTCTATGAAAAATTAAATAACATATCGACACAATAAAAACAATAGAATATAATAAAAATAGATGCGTTAAGATGGATTTTTTTTCCCGTTTTAAAAGACAATTTCATTTGTTGTCTGCATATTTATATTGTTTAAGAGCTTAATAGTTTCTCGAATTGTATATTTTGATTTTGTTTTAAACAAATTTTCTTTAGAGTCATTTATCACCACGCTTTGCTTTCCTTATTCCATCTTTTCATTAAATCAACTACACAACATTACTGTCTCGGTCTGTCTGTTTCTCTTTTCTTATATAGCAAAATTTAATTGTTTAACATTCGCATATTTTTCCACACTGTATTTCAATAAAATAGAATAATATAATCAGTATAGCATTAAATTAAAAAAAAATTAATTGATTATCATTGTGAAGATGCCTTAACAAGGGTTTATTATCGCTAAAATAAAATACATTCAACTAGAGTAATTATACAAAAAAAAAAAGAATATTAATGGACTTAAGACGACATGTCTTTTTTACCGACGTCGGATTTCACTTGAAAACATTACGCCTACTTCTCAATCGTGATTAAAAAGAGCTTCGGCCCCGAAATGAGTTGACAGTATACAAAATTAAACGGAAACTGCATTCTCGTATTTTCATTGCGCATAGTTTTTTTTTGCGGTACGTAATATGAAGTCTATAGAAAATTGTAGATCAAATTGCTTCCAAAGATAAATACATAAATTTAATAATAATAATAATTATAATCATATTTTCGATTTTTTTCGTGGCGGTTTTTTTTAAATATTATACAGTGTTTCGGTTGTTTTGTATTCTGTTCTGTTTCTGTTTTAAATCGTTTTGTGTATGTATATTTATATAAAAGATATTTCCTTTTCTCATTTTAATTGCCTAAACAATACAATAGAGAAATAACAGCTTATTTAAAGTATAACCTATTCATTCATCGACGTTCTGCTTATGACAATAATAATGTTTCACTAATCGAAATAAGTCTCTGGGAATCCGCTTACTTCAGTTTGTTCCAAAACTGGTTGACCATCTAAAACGTATGATATGCGAAGTCTCATTCTAAGGACAGCCTGAAATTGAAAATATTCAAATTTAAACATGTTTCATATTTGAAATATGTCAGGAAATAGAGAGCATGTGATTGAGAATACCAAGTGGTGAAGAGATTATCTTGTAGCATGAGAAAAATCAGCAGCAAATTTTTCGATTTAAATAATTTCCCACCAAAAATTATTTGGGCAGTCAAATGGTAGCGTAGGCTACGGGGGCGTCATCGGGTGTTGGTTACCGAAGAAGCAATTGAAATCCCGAGAAATGCCTACTGGAAACAACCTCTACAGCTCTGCTACTGAATCCTACCTTCGGCCTCCGCGAAGATGTGATGTAATATTTTCACATCGGGCGGCTGGCATTTCCTTCATGACATTTCAGATCATGAATGTTGCCAACGACGGAGGGTGAGGGCGAGCTTTTCGCGCCTTAAATCGGGAACATTAACCAGACTGGCCCTCCAGGTTGGGGGTTGGACAATGGGCCAATAGCCCGTTCCCGTAAAATTTTACTCATTCAGAAACCGGATACCTCGCCTCGGATACTTGGATCTCTATTGGAACGTGCGAACCCTGTACAGACCAAGGGCCATTAAAGCCCTCCTGCTGGGTGACTTTAATGCAAAGGTTGGAAAGGAGGTAACACATCGCGGAACCACAGGTCAATTTAGTCTTCACGATCTCTGCAACGACAACGGACAACGACAACTAACACCACGTCTATCAAAGAAGTTTGGACTACCATCAAAAGCGCAGTGAAAGCAGCAGCAGAAAAAGTAGTGGGATATACAGCCCGACAAGGAGAAAAGCTCGACGAGGAGAAAATAATGCGGCCTACAAAATTCACATTGATCGACCGACAAGAACCAGGAAAGAAAAATATGACCATATTCGGAGAGTAGTTAATAGAATAATTAGATGTAAGAAACGATGGGATCCCCGCGGAGCATCCTGAAGAGAGGCGGGATTTCCGTTTTAAGGGCAGCCAATGTATTGGTGACAGCCATCTGGCAACAAGAAACGATCCCGAATGAGGCGAAAAACTGTTCTACGTCCCATTCACAAGAAAGGAGATAAATTACGGTGCGAAAACTACAGGGGCATATCACTACTTTGTACGTCGTACAAGCTCTTGACAAAGATGTTAGAGTTTAGAATTTCCCATCACGCTGAGAAAATTCTTGGCAAATATCAAGGCAGTTTCAGACGTGCAAGATCGACAACTGACCATCAAATGCCTTCAAATATTCGTCGAATTTTAACAAGCGTACGACACCATCAATCTAACTGCATAATATAACATCATGCTGCAATTAGGAATGCCAGCAAAGCTGGTACGATTGGTGAAAATGACCATGACCGACTCCACATCACAAGTGCTGATTCGGAATGACATGACCAACTGGTTTTCGACGAATACACGGCTAAAACAAGGGGATGGATTAGCTTCTGTACTCCTTAATTTAGCTCTTGAGTATGTCATTAGAAAAATCCCCGGTGACATGAGAGTGACTCTTTTATTTAAGTCGACACAGCTAGTAGCTTACGCTGATGACATCAATATTATGTCGCGTTCGATCAAACAACGCCAAGGAAGTATTTGTAAATCTAGACGAAATCGCCAAAAAAAAGTTGGTCTTCAAATTAACGAACATAAAACAAAAATTATGACCCAATCAAGGAAAAGGACGCCGGTAAAACAAAGCATAACGATAGGGGACTATAACCTTGAAAACGTAGGCAACTTCGTGTACCTAGGGACGAGCCTCGCGAAGGATGGGAATGAGCATGACGAATTCAAACGACGGAATCAATTAGCCAATAAGACATTCTTTTCGGTGCTTTCCACTTTGAAATTTCCATGCGTACACAGGAATACGAAGCTTCGCATCTATAAAACAATTATCAGACCTGTGCTATGTTACGGAAGCGAAACCTGGCATCTGAAAAAGCCTTATTGCGAAGAATCCTCGGTTTAATACGGGAAGAAGATCGATGGCGAATCCGATACAACGACGAGCCGGGAGTCTCTACCGTCATACGATTCCAAAAACTGCAATGGGCTGGCCACATCGAACGAATGGGGACAATCGAATCTCCAAGCGGTCTCTCAAGGGGTGAGCGAGCGGAGCCAGGCCAGTCGATAAGCCACGCAAGCGCTGGGAGGATTCGATAGACCACCAATGACCCTGAGCCCAAGTTAGGCTAATGACACACACGGCCGTTCAATCGAAGCGTTTAATGGGCCGGTTTTTAACGAGGGTGACACACAAAGCGGGCGTTTATCCTATGCATTCATCAATCTATCCTGAAAATTTGAGCTCGATCGGATTTCGCAGCTATGAGATCTATAAAAAACGCTCGAAGAACCGAGTCGGTGGGTCATTTCTTTCGTCTACCGACTCGGTTTGAAAACTGAGAGGCGGTCCAAACCGCGGTGTCTTGTATAACAATGTTAAAGTAATGCACGACTATACTGACACAGTTTTCCTCTCGGGAATCGCATCGGCCGAACCGCCGTGTGTGTCATTGGCCTTTTTTTCAGTCAAAAAATTAACAGAAACTCCATGAAGACATTTTTAACTGATAGAAATTATCTGTACAAATTCTAATTTGGTATACTTCGAGAAGTGACTATTAGCAATACAGATAATCTATATTTCATCATTGTATGGGACAAAACAGCATCAAACCTAGGAACTTGTTTAAATATTTTCGAAAAAAGTACTTCTTGCATATGAGTTGGCGAAAAATACTAGAAAAGGCTTGATTATCACATAACGCCAAACCGTTCTATATGAAGCAATATATCAATATGTATGAAAATATCAAAATGTAACTGTGCAACACTTATACCTATCAATCATAACATTTTAGCTAAATCAATATGACTACCAACTAGACTCACCTTCGATGTACTAACTACTCGTAATTCTTGTGTTATTGTTCCGCCAGGCGGCAGTAACGAGCCAGAAGGCGAAAGCATTTGCAAAGTAAAACTTCTAGGAACAGCAGCCTAAAATAAAATTAGAACGATTAAATAATCTATTCTCCGTAAAATCTAATGCCAAATCGAATCTTACCTGAAATAAATATTGTTCTATTGTGCTTAACGAACTGTTTGTTGTTGTCATGAATATTTGCAGACATCCGTTACCTTTCGCAGGCACTAACTGAACAGACAGACCATTCTTTTCTAAGGCTGTTATTTGCGGACCACATGGCTAAAACATAACGAAACATATTTAATTATGCGAATATCGTACATTTCGTGATTCCATTAACTCACCTGTACCGCAGTCTGGGTTAATGATAGATCATCTAAAAATGAGTTTGTTAACATACTAGTATCGACTGCGGGTTGTGTTATAGTGTTGAAATTTAATACATTCAATTGTGATGATATATCATTTCCATTTAAAGTGCTAATATTTTCTGCTGTCGTTACAATTGAATTAGTACTAGCCATCGGTGGAGGGACATTTAAGTCGATTCCACCCAGTAAGTCTAATAGATCTTGATTACTCGGTTCCGGAACAATTTGATTTGCATTTTTCGAATTCTTTCTTTGTATTGTTGTTGCGATAGTCTTATCCGAAACATCTGTACCACCTAATAGGTCTAGTAGAATATTCTGAAATTCACAAATTTTTTGTATAAGCATTAAAAATAAGATGAGAATCAATCTTATGCTTACAGATGAGTGATCCTCAGTAGGACTTTCTTCTTGAAGTCCATTTTCGATTAGATCATTGCCGATTTCGTCGGGTGGAGTGCCATTTTCTGGCGACACACGTGTGATTTGCATCGGTGGCATTTTTTCTAGTAGGGCACCACGTAGATTATTATTTGTTCCGAAGAGTTGCGTGAATTCGACGCCGCGCTGTTGAAGATCGACATTCAGATGCGTTCCGAACGATTCGACAATTGATTTGATTTCCCTATGTAGCAATATAAATAAATCCTTCAGTTAGATTTGTGATTAATTTTCGCTTCAAACAACTTACTCTTGTCCTGATTGAATTCGCGAACTGAGCTTCATAACTGACACAAGTGCATATTGCTTACTTGTTATAGAAACTTGTGTCGAAGATAAAAACTTATTGTATAATTCTATCACGTCAGATTCTTGCGGTCGTTCGAATTCTGTAAATAATGAAATAGTATGAACATATTCAATAGCATGGCTGAATCGAAACTACCTTCATTTCGTTCGGTATACAAAAACAGATCGCCATACTCTCCGATAGCCCATACGGCTACTTGCAGCAGAGGCTGTTTATCTTCGCAATGGTTTGATACTTGCAACGATTCCCACATTCGTAGCGCTATATACGATTGCTCACTGGGCGGACTACTTGAAATCAATTGGATTGTTGATGAAACTACATCATCGCGAACATAATTGCCAGCCTAAAATCATCATGTAATTTACGCAACCTCAATTTATTACTAAACATTCTTACAGCTATCAAAACAGCTAACAGTGTATCGAGATGCCATCGTTTCGAAGGCGAATACCGTTCCGCTGCCAGGACCATTCCCGAACTGCACTGCGCTTTAAACTCAGAGTCAGCCTTCTCCAGAAAAGTCAGCAGTTCTTTCGTCATCGTTCGAATGTTCTGGCCATTGATCAGTGCGAAAGACAGCTCCATGGCCCGCCGTCGAATCGACACATCAGGATCCTTCAGGCATTCCAAAATTGTCGTTCGGTGTCGTTGAACGGCAGATGTGTCGGCATGCACAGTGCGAAGTAACGTGTTCAAAGCCACATATCTAATATTCTTGTCACTGTTTAATAGGAATCGACCCAGGATATTCACGGCCAGAACTCGAAGGCCACCCTCAGATCTGCAATATATAAAAATTAACGATGGGTCAACAAACACTTGCACTCTTGCACGGTCCTCTTTTGAGGTAATTACCTTATGTCCATAATCGATATTACTGTTTCATACAAAATCGTATTGCCTACATTTTTACTAGTTTCTGTGTTAGTTGCAACTTGAGCTAAAATATCATTCATTGCCTCTGAAGCATCCGGATCATTATGTCCAAGAATACGGAGCAGTCGTAAGATCTTAACTTGCAAAAACGGATCACTGACACCACTTACATCATGTTCTGGCGAGTATCCGGCCAGTATTAGATTCTTCAAAATCCTCACTAAATTCGGTACGATCTGTGCATAATTTTTTTCGTTATTTTGCAAGGACAAGAATCAATGGAAAAACAGGATAGAGTGAAATTAGTAAATCGGTATGAGGGTTATTTTGAATATCGTTTGAATATGTGGTGGGAAAGTAAACGCACAACGTTTTATGCAGTAAATATGATACGAGCATTTGAATTGCTATAACGTTAAGTTTGTTTACTGCAATTTTGGATTATTTAGTATTAGAAGCTTTAAGAAGAAAATTATTTGAACTAAGACCGTTGTAAACATCCTAGAAGCAACACCAATAGAAAAGAGTTGCATCAAGTAAGTGTTCAACTTTTGAAAGTTGCACGCCCATTAAATTAAAAACAAAACTTTAATGACATTATTTTTTGTGTCAGAATTACAAATATATGCATAAACCCAATAACTGTAAGTGAGGTGTATCTAATATGTTAAAGTGATGGAAAAAATTGTTTGAATCATCCGATGATGAGATATTTAGCCAATGTGCTGTTCAAGGCTCGTTGATATCATTTGGCAAAGCACAACAAGTTTCAACAGTGATAACTTGTGAATGTTATAAATTGCAACAGTGCAACATAGTTCTTGTGCATTTACTTTCGTAAAACCAAACATTAAATAAATAAAAAAAAAAACAAACAAGTAAACTAATTCTAAACACAAAAGCTGTGATGGATATTTTTGCATTTGTTTTTTTTTACAGAAAAGCATAATGTATTTATAAAAGCTTTTATAGCGCTGCATACCTCTCGATTTCCACTATCCTGGCAAGCAACATACAAATTATTTTATTAAAAAAATGCGAATTCAACATAGCCATTATTAATTGCCAGAAAATCACATTTTCTTGCATCATGCATAATTATGTTCTCGTCAAAATGTTTTATTTCTGTCGCGTTTTTTTTTCTCTCTCAATTATTCTAATGTGCCAATTAGATGAATAGTTATTTCAAGAAAATCAATTTGCCAAAAAAAATTGGAAAAATTTTGAAGATGAACGGGTTTCCCCTGTTCAGTTAAAGTTTTGAAGTAAGTTGTTTTTTTTTTACGGTTGGTATCATTGAAATAACCAATAGCAAATAGGATCAACTAGCAATATAAAACTCAACAAGTAACTAGCAAAACTGATTTTGCAGTATTTATTTCGAATTTCGATCGAGAATGATTTGTGTAACTTACCTTCTTGAAGTGATTCAATGTATCTACACTGTTTTCGCACATTTCTGTGATTAGAGTTATGCCCGTTATAAGTATACCTGAAAATTAATATAAATTTTAAGGGAACACGGAAGGGAATTGAATTTTGAAAATTATAGAACACATTTTTCAAGTATTTTTATGTATTTTTAAGAACATTGGAATATAGAAAATTGCGTTTCTATAAACATTTATACAAAAGCTATGTCGGTAACAAACAAAGCAACCTTTTCGCTTAGGTTAGGTTAGGTAGTAAAGAAGGTTGCCGGGTATGCGGCTAGAATTAGGCCGCCAGTTTGGGAACATTTGTCACCCTCTGCTGACTTGTTAGACCTGCCAAGTGACCGCTTCGCCAAACTGAGTCAGCTGACTCAACGTGAAGGTACTAGCTACCTCTGCTAGCTCTTGAAATTGGTACGAACCAAAAATCTTGAGGCGTTTATTATTTAGGGCCAGCCAGCGCAGAGAGTGTGCCTCGATGTTGTCCTTGTTCATCTCGCACCTCTTGCATATATTACTGGATGTCAGTACCATTTTGTTCGCATGAGATGCGGTAAGGCAGTGCCCCGTGAGCAAGCCGACCGTCACTCTCAAGCAGCTTGAGCAATTTCCTGCTTTTGATTAGATCAGATGATGGCCATAATGTCCTGGCCACCCTGCAGTCCATCCTGCTTGCCCATTTGTACTTTAGTTTGGCCCATATGTCAGCATCTAGTTTGCTTGTTGTATCAGCAATTGACCGTGGCACAGTGATGCAGGGGCTATTACTAGCTCCTGAACCTTTCCTTGTCAATTCATCGGCATTTTCGTTGCCTTTGACCCCACTATGCACTGGCACCCACATAATCCGATTAGGAATATGCCTTGCCTTTTCATTAGGAGCCACTCTGCAAGCGTTAACAGTTTTTGAAGAACATCTGTAAGACGCAAGAGCGAAAATGGCTGCCCTGCTGTCGACGCAAATCGTCGTTGCTTTTGTCGATGTTCCGCTAATGGACTTAGCTGTCATGCGTATAGCATATACTTCAGACTGAAAGACAGTAGCATAGTCCGACAGTCTATACCAAAGATTATGGCCCAAATCCGTAGAAAAAACACTCGAGCCAACTCCTGTGTCCATCTTTGACCTGTTCATGTAAATCTAAACGCCACCAACGGCAGTCGCTCCCTTTTTCCTCCAGTTTGTTCTTGTGGGTATCTTGATCTAGAAAGGAATTGATCTTTCTGCTTTTTTTCATTCATAGAGAATTCGCTCTAAGGAATTTTGTGTCACGAGCTATTTTGGGCTAAAACGTGATCGGTTCAAAGAAGTTTATGTTGCACCGCAAACTTTCGCAGAAAGTGTGAACTGTGAAATAAAGCCCGCGGTTCGCAGGCTCCCTACAGGCGAAAAGTGTGTCACGTCAGACTGCGCTCTAATTTGTGTGAGTCCATTCAGTTTTGTTGTCCACAGGAAGTCATCGGAGATGCATATCATTTTGCGGCTAGCCTAAATATGAAATGTCTAAATGAGCATGAAGAACTGCCTGAGTTCAGTCTGAAACATCTTCTGCTCTTTGAATTGCTTTGAGCTGTTCTCCGACTGCACCCTCCTAACTAGGCGTTGTTTTTTGAGTGGATGGGAATGAAAAAGATTTTTTTACTGATGTGAGCCATGCAAATGTGAAATCTGAAAACTGCTATAGCTTCAACTATAAGCATAACGAACAGATCGCTAATCCGTTTTTGTTCAATATTTTATAAAAAATGTTAATTTTTTTCGAACTTTACACCAAAAATTGCTAGTTTGCAATTTTCGCACTTCTTTCATCAGTACTTACCATGATTCTTCTCACTCAACAACGACCTGGTTGCTGGTAAGAAAATTTCCATAAGTTCGGGTACTCGTCGAATTACACGAAACGCACATAGAATTGCTTTCTTTCTAATGTAAGTATTTGGAGATTTCATCAGTCGTTCAACTTCACTGGCTAAATCGCGTGCCATTTCTGGTGAAGCAATAGCACCCAAAGTGCATAGAGCTAGGCCGACCACGAATTGCGTAGAACTATTTAAGTCACTGTAAAAATAAAGGTGAACATTAATTTGCAACATAACGTAATGCCTGTTTGAAGTAAGACAAAGCTTTCAAATCTTAATTCATCTGAAATGAAGGTCGATAATAATAAACATACTTTTTTAAGCAATTCGTAATAAGTAGATGAACATCTTGTCTTTCGTCCAATAACAGCATAGCACCCAGATATCCTATTCGTTTATCTGTAAATCGTGTACTTGTTGTCAGTTTTAAACATTCTAGCTGACCGAAATGTGCCGGATAACCGAGCATGTGTATGTAGAGTAATTTTGCAATGTTCCGGCATCTGAAATGAAGATGAAATGTGTGTTTTTTATTTGGAAGTACTTCTGCTAATTATTTATTATTTTAATATGTCTATCTGTCTGATTATTCGTTTTGGTTTAGTATTGTTTCGAAGTAAAACTTGAATAAACGGGAAACCTTTGTTTCCAAAGACAAATGTATAATCTCAATTTTTTTAAGCTCTGTTTTTAACCTGGATAGCCAGGAATATGTCTAACGCAGACTCAGTATAAAAAAACGCTTTAAATTTTGACCACTTATATATAAAATTGTCCCACATAACCCAGAAAGTTTATACAAATGGGAGAAACGGACTTTTTTATATATATTTTCTTATCTCTCATTCTGCGAGTAGTTCGAAGTCGATAGGTTAATGCTGAAACTCACCGTGTACAAGTAGCAAAGGCAATGTCTAGTATATTCCAGCTAGCTTGAATTTATGGGTGTGGAACTTCACACTTGTTTTGCTTACTCTTCTTCATTCTCAGTTGTGATAAGTTGGTTGGGCATTTTTTATGCTTCAGGTGAGTTCGAGTGTTGAAATTATTTGGATAAGGTTATTTTTTAAATTTTAGATGGGACCTTTATGGGACCTTTATTTGTTTAAATAGACAAGAAGATTTTAACTTTGAAAGAAAAAAATTCAAGATGCTGATGCAAATTACATCACTATAAAACAGTTGCAGGTAACATATAAAAATCATGTTATACCCAAATCTACAATATCTTTAAGAGAAATGGCGAAAAATTTGCAAAAATGCGCGAATGAAAAACACTGAGAATATTAAATTATAACAAACGCGTAGCGGCTGGAGCAAATAAATCTTCTCATTGGCGGCACAATTTCGCAACGGAAAGCATAAGTAGCTTTAAAGCTTCTAATGGGTGATTACAGAGTTTTCCAAAAAGACATTAGTTGACATATCCAAAAAAAAATTCAGATAATCTTGTGACATGTTATACAATGAAGTAGAAAGCTGGAACTAAGTTGTGCGATTTAATTACAAAGAAAGATGAGGTAAGAGGTATCTTTAGCCGCCCTCTTTCTGATGAAACGCTCTAAATAAAAGGTGAAGAGAGATTGACTGGATGGAAATGTCTAGATGGGTGCGTGCATCCACTGAAAAACCGCTAGTTTTAGGCAAGACCAGAAAACGAATTCGCTTCGGAATAAGTGTTCAAGACAGTTCCCAGTGAAATCGAGGTCTAACAGAAAAGCACGGACGACTTTTTTTTAAATTGAGGATTGGTTATTTGACCTAAACGAAAAATATAACATTTGAAGGAGAGAATGAGTGTAACCTTTGATTTTTTTGACAAACCATTTTTACATCCAAAAGTTTATTTATTTTTGAACGGGTTTCGAAAAACCTTCATAAGGTTTCCCGCGAACGAAGCAGGATTTATGTGAGATTCCTACTCCCTAAAAGCATCGCCCGCTGATCACGGGGTTCCAAGCCGCTTTCGCATTACTTCGGCTAAGCCGGGTCAATAGCACCTATCAGGTGCCTCCTTGACTACTTTCGTTCTATCAAGAGTGTGTAAGAACCCCCTTACATGGTCAATATTATTGTCGCAGTATCAATATTAGTAAATATATTGATCGTCTGAGACGTATATTGTTACAATAATATTGATGGGAAAAATATTGAACAAAATAAATCGATTTAATTTTTATTGAAGGCGTGTCAATATGTTAAGACGGAGTCAATGTGCGTTTTCATGTGTAAAGAATGAGACAGTGCATTACACGTTTCTCGAACTATTTCACTGATAGTTTTTGCAGCAATGTAAGATGAAGCTGATCCCTGTAGCTAGAAATAGCAGAGTGCCGGTTAGTCTGTCCACTAGTGAAATAACCTCCGTCATCATTGTAATTTGTTTTTTTTTTTTTTTTAACTGATAAAACCAATGCAACTAACTGCTGAAATATTTATTCACGAATTCGCAAAAAATCGGCAATCATCCCGCCTTTCAGTGAGTTCTCTGAGTAGATTTGCATGCCCATGAGTAGAACGACTTTTTCAACAACTCTTCATCCACCACACTTTTCACTATCTTTTTCTTCAGTGCCACCGTCAATGAAATTAATTTAATATCACATTCAGGATTACTTGAAAAAACATGCTTGAGATTTGTCTCTGTTCAAAGTAATAACGCAAGTGACACTATATAGTTCAGTATTATTGAGTCGTGTGAGAGGTGTCAATTTTTTAGCATATATTATTCTAATTTACTACATCATATTGGTTCAATAGTATTGACTGTGTTAAGCAGGTCTAAAGCGTTTTCTTTTCAGCCCCAATACCATCTATGCATGTGCCGGAGCAAAAACACGAGCATTCTCTGAATGAAGCATGTCTTGAACAATCGTCCATGTTTTCTTTACATTTGAAGTTTAGAATTTCTCCCAAAGCTCAAGCATTTGCGCTCGTGCTTGAGTCATTGTTACCTCTCTTCCCACTTCTGAGTTATTCAGTAAGACCTCCCTAAGCTCGTTTGCCAGTAAGTCAACTGAAATAACTCCTGCTATGGCCAGCACGGTGTTTTCCGATACCAGTCGGTAACTACTTGATACCAGTCGTAGAGCTCCTTTGCGTTTAATGCTTGCCATCCTAGCTCGATTTTTTTTAAATTTTAGGATGGTGGCCTAAATCTCGGCACCATACGGCAGCCTTGAATGAGTCGCTGCCATAAGTTATTTTCTTTTACTTGCACTGCGACTGCTCGCCATGAGTCTGTTCAGTGAAGTTACAATCTCCTATGCCCTATCGCATGTTTTTCCGATGTGCTTCCCGTCAGTCAGCTTCGAGTCAAGAGTCAGCTTCGAGTCAAGCCAGTAAAAGTGATATTTTAGGTGAAATTAAACTTTGAAGGGACTGTTGAGTTGGAACTTTCAAGTAATTTTCAATTTCAGTCATAGCTAAATATATTTTCTGAACATTTTTTGTTAAATAGTAATACAAAATTTTCCGAAAACTACTTCAGCTAACGACGCTAAAAGGTACAACCAGATGTGAAGAGCCTCTAATTGTCTATAATTATTTACCTAAATTACACATGAACAAAAAAAACAATTTTTGTTTACTATCTAAATCAAAATAGATCAGATTAACTGGAGATTAAAAATTCGACTTGATATCACAGAATTACAACTCGAATATCTGATGCTGTTTATTGCTAAATTTATGTATCTACTATTCTGTCTTTTCTGGTAAACGTAATAGATTAGCTACTGGTTTATATTATTTGCTTGTATTTCTCTTTTTTTATCTTTAAGCACACAAAATAAACAATGACGATATAAAATATTTTTGTCTTACAATGAAGACAATTTGTTCTAAATGATGATTCGCAAAAAGTAGATTCAATCGTTTTATCGTGGACTTTTCAGAATATTTTGATTGCCATTCATTTGATTCTTCTAAGTAAAATTTAATCGAAATGCAAAGTTCTTAGCGGCACAATTCAATCAATTTCTTCCATTTCCACATTGTATGTGTATGTTTACTACAATATTTCAATGCACTAGATAGCTAGCTAACTAGCTACAATACCAATAATATTAATTGAAAAATCACGGTGCTGATTCATATGGGAATGTGTGTTAAGTGATATCACGACATTTTAATCAGCAAATACGCGTACAGACAAGACAGATACACTACCTGTTAGTGGTGAAACTTTCCAAGTCAAGTACTTGGACGAATATTGTGCGAGAGGGGTAAGGTATAGCTTAGTTTCAAAGATAAATGCGTAAAGATTAGCTTATTTACATAGCAATATATGATACAAGTAAAAGATTTATGACTTTAGAAACGATCCTGGATGATCAAGATGCTTAACTTTGATATGTTGTTTGTCAAAAACAGAGTAATTGTTTCTTATTGTTTTCGAATGGAATGGAGGAATGCAAATTGTAGAAATGGATTATGCCATAAAACAATGAACCAACGCAATGTATACGAAATGCATTTCGATTGTACATTTGAAATGTATCTCGTTAAGAAGTTGTTTATGAGCACATATATATGTCAGAACAAAATAAATGAACCTCGAAAAAGTAATTTCACTGGCTTAATATTTTATCAAATCAAATTCACAGATGCTCGCTCATCAATTTCACAGCTACTACTTAAATACACATTCAACAGATATGAAAAACATTCAAGAGATATGAAAAACAGTTTTCAGTAAGCAAAAAGTCATTTCAATATTTTTTTTACCATACAATGAATTTCATATAACAATTAAAGCAACATTAGCTACTCGCCAGCACCTATATAACATGTGCAAAAAAACTTGTTTCGTATACAGGTAATAACTAATGATAGCAATGTACACGAGAATCGGAACTTGTATGCATAATTATCACATATTTGAATGAATCGATTGAAACGTTTCATTTGGAATTATCGCCAAAGGTACATGCATTTGGTTTTATAGTGCTACATTGATGGCAGTCAAACTTTGTGACAAATGGGGTTGCGATTGTGCAATGAGATATAAAATATTTGAAAGAAGCGGGAGGAAATACCTGAAATACAATCAACATTAGTAGAGCACGCACTATCTAATAATTTAGAGGATATCATCGAAATATGGCTAAGTTTGCACATCACCGATTTGTAGAAAATTAATTTTGAATTAATTCAGTAACTGTTGTTCAATGTAAAAATATTTTGGCGTAGACTTTGATGCATGATTTGCAGTATTATAATATTAAAGATAATAATTATATAGGCGATTATTGTTAACATATAGATACATTCATTATTTTACAAAAAATTAAAAATAATTTAAATTTCTACGAATATGAAATAGTTATTATAAATGTTTTTTTAAATCTATATTGGCTCAGGTATTGACACAGCTAGGTTGACTCAAAGCCAAGTGCGCAGTCATAGTCTAAACAAGTACTCATATGTGCTGCGAATTTCGTTTCTATCCAGTGAATATACTGAGGTTATCTCCAATACAATTATAGTAAATTGGAAAGCTCAACTTACTTAATGGTTTATGCATTTTAAAAATAAGCTTGCTTGCTTGCTTATAACTGTAAGAAAATCAGAATTTCATCTAATGGCATAACATTCTGAAAAATTTAGAATGCATCTTAACTAACCCGATCCTATGATGCTTTCGAAAGCTAATCCAATCAAAGTCACATTCATGTTTTGAATAAATATTAACTCTTTTTTGCATTCGCGCAATTCATAGTTTGGAGATTTTAGAAAGCTGGGAAACAAACGGTAAATGTTCCGGTAAATGTTATTTTTTGAAAATTTTCCAGAGAACTGATGTTTCTGTTGAGAGCAAAATCATCACCAACGCTGCAGCAACCGGTGGTGCGATCTAGGTCTGCCATAAAAGAGAACTCCCGATTTGTGATATCGTAATCCATTTCGATATTCTAAGCATTTCTTTGACATCCTGGCATACCGTATCACTACACTGAAGTCAGGATCTGTTTTATCGCCTCTCTCCAATAAATCTGCCCCCATAGACTTTCAGCATGGTCTTATACAGCCGGACCTTAGACTTATAAGAGAGAATAGCTTTGATAGACTGAAGAAGGATTTGTTCACTGCAAACAATCGTACGGGGATTTAATCGTAATTGGGGTTAGCTGGACAATAGTTCACTTAAAAATAACCTTACACTACAAATACACTGCACTGGTTTCTTGTGTGTGGTGTCTTTGGTTCCAAACGAGTTTTGAACTTTGAGTTCACCTTGGTCTGAATAGATACCTGAGCTAACCAGGGGTAAAGTGAGGCGTAGAAATAATCACTCCACACTCGTATTTAACATTGATTGTAAATTTGTGAATGAAGCTCTCTATCGGCTTCAAACGCCAGCCCCATCAAGGGTTGTCGCTACATTACTTTATTTTACACTACAAATAATATCTAACTTATGCATAATTCTAATTGACTTAGCCTAATGAGATCTAAATGTTAATGTAGGTCTTAAATCTAGCCCCTTCTGATTGTCGTAAGGCCTACATAATTAGTGGGATCGGATACCTCAAAAAATCAATTTTGCATCCCACATTCCTCCTGTGCGTAGAACTGTACTTCTTTTGTCCCGAAAAAAATTATAAGTCCAAAAAATATATGTTTTCAGTCTCTGTAATAAATGGCTGTGAACTTTTGTAAAACTACAAACATGCTTTTCTCAAAACTTTTTTTTCACAGTTCTAGATGCTTCATTTTTTTAGAACTTGCCTACTAATTATCTTCAAATTGTCATATGCTTTACTTTATCATTCTATTATATACATATACTTAAAAAAACAACTATCTTTCTTTAATCACTCGCATACTAACTTACACACTGTAAACACAAACAAGCAAACAGACAAATCAAAAGAATTTCAATCTACAGCAAACATTAAATTCTAGACCTCAGTAATAAATCCATTACAGAAACGAAACACACAAATAATATCCTACGTTAAACACTGAATCCATTGCAGTATTCATACATACAAATAACATCATAAACTTGGTCGCCCAAAGCAAACCAGCTCCAAGTTCTGTAGCGAAACAGAAACCGAAAATAAAAACCATGCACAAATATTTTTGGGCCATTTAGCAGGTGGATTAGTACGGAGTTTTTGATTTTCTCTACCCAGGAAGACATGGTGAGTTGAGCAGCGTCCGCGCTGCTATTTGGGAACATTCATTGCAAAATTTTTATGACCATCAACTGTGCAATGCACACATCATGGAACGTGCATTGAGACAAGATCATTTTAGTGTTCTGTGTAGCATATTTCAATACGATGCAATGAACTGTGTCTTCTGGCTTACAATGGTACGAGATGTTTGAGGTTTTGACTCGAATGCAAGAATTTCTATCGCGTTGTTGTAAAGCAAAGAGCAACCTGCTAAAGAGAGCATCCTGTTGAATAAAGCAACCTGCTGAAGAGAGCAATGTATATGTAGAAAATGTAAAATATTTGAAGAGAGCAACCTGCTTAAGCGAGCAATCTACTTAAGCGAACAACCTGCTGAAGTGAGCAACCTGCTTAAGCCAGCAATGTAGAAAATGTAGGTTCAATGACGTTGCTCTTTTAAAGCACTTTGGCTGTTAGAAAATATAACTATCTCGTGTATGAGATGAATAGTATTTTGTTTTGTAATTTTTTTTATTGATGGGAGATATTAAGTCGCATAAAGTTAATTGATTTGTTTTGAATTTCAATATACATTGTTAAGCTATTTTTCTTATGTAAGGAATATTTAGCAAGGGAACCACTGCTTACTTTGCGTACAACGACGAGCCGCCCCTGTTCTGTGTTAACATCAGCACTAAGACGTCGTTTTTGGCACATCTTGTTTCGCAAGATTTCAACCGAACTGTCTCTTTATTTTTTCTTACCTAAAAAGTTTTTACTCCAGATGTTGAGGAGCGAACCAGTAGCCACTACGGCACAAATATTACAATTAACTTGTGGTCATTCCTATCACTTACGCTTAAGCCTTCCGCTTAAACATTCAATATTTTTTGTACGAATTAAATTCAAATATTTATTTAGTTTATTTATATTTTAGGGTTGATGTCTCGAAAAGGTTAATTAGATTTACCCCATACTGAACCCCTACTAAACATAATACTTGAAGATAGCATAAGCAACGCTGGAAACTCTCATAACTACCCACATTGACACTTGACAGAAACTTCCCATGAATCATAATCATCAATATGTTTACTCACCTCCATACTGAATCCTCTTCTCGAAACGTACTTCTGATATAGGCACATTCCTTATTCACTACCGCTCTTTCTTCAGCCGCAGTCCGGGCTGCTCGAATCTGTCGAATTAAGTCCCTCAGTCGGGTCGGAGTTGGCATCCTTACTGCAATTAAAATTAAAATTGAATCCAAAAAACATATTTAATAACAAACCAAACTAATTAGCATATTAAAATATTTTAAAACAAGAAGCAGGAAAAAACATATTTGTGTATTTTAACATGATATAACAATTTACCCCGTTCGACAGCCTCGCTGAATGCTTGCCGGATCGTGGCCATATTAAAGGCCGGATTAAATCTACCAAAAATTCACGTGTATGGTTACAAACGAGCAGAGGATAACATGCAAAAGAGAAAACACAACAAAAAATCACAATTAGTATTTTTCAACATCTGTTTCGTTGACGTATAGCTGCGGATGAATGCAATGGTTTTGTTATTTATTGAAAAGTAGGTGTATAAATATAATATCGAATGTTACCCATGCTCTGAGTTCATTTTTTAACTTTGTGTTTACTCCGCTTTAGTCTTAAAGTGTTTCTGGAATGTATATGAAGTGATGAAATTTGACTCCGCTAACGGATTCAACTATTGCTAGGCTGATTACGCGCGTAGTCTTCTCGAATTTCTCAGCCGCGAAGGAAGAATAATACTTAAATATGGAACGTATGAGGTTAGTTAGTGACAAATTAAATGCGAATTTCGTCTTTAGGGCGTATGTTGCGTCTCGTCTAACACATTTTCAGGTTCAATCTGCACAAGTTTTATAACAAACAATGCACAAACTGGAAATCTTCAGGCAAACAACAAATACACCATCAGAAACTTTTAAACATCGGGCTATTAGAGCAAGTAAACGAATCAATCTCGCTATTTACTTTAAATGTCTACTACGAATGTATCTGGGTATTTTAATTGTTCGAATGTTTTGTTCGCAATGCACTTGTTCAGCCTCCTCTGTCCGTGTCCGACGTCAACCTTCCAACCAGAATGACAATACTTTTCGGGAACCGATCTATCAGATTTTCGTAGAGAAAACGTTTTGTCGTCGTGTCGAATAGCTGCCGGTATGAATTTCGGGGACGATTAAAATCTAAATTTAAACAAAACGATGAAATAAGATAAACAAAGTCGTTAGAAAAACTGTAGAAAAACACCCGTGCGATCTAAAGACGTCCGAACATTTTGTGACGATGACATTTTATGCGCTGACATTCAGCATTCAGCGTGAGTTATCTTTTCTGTGGAGAGAAGCGAGATGTTGAAGCTCAAATCCAGATGGCGCTGAAGCCGCGCGAAGGATTGATTTGCACAAATGTGGAGAGTGAAATGCCGGCGGAAGGACATCGATAACGAAATTTAAATTACACGATTAGTTTGTATAACTCGCATGGATAACTTCGGATGTGTAGAGAATAAAGAAACGCACCTTCGATTTTGCTCCGGAGGCAAAACACTCCAATCGGACTCGTAGTATGGATACATGTTTTATCGTATACGTAGATCACTGCTGCAATCACTGAACACTAAATTTCACCGAAAACACATCAACTCGGTAAGCGATTTCAAACTGCATTAGTTTACACCGCACTTGTTAATCGAACATTCACTTTCTAGTATGACGAGCCTCGCATTCTCCATTAATATTAAATTAATTAACAATATTCAGGATACACGGACACCATTCCACAATGACAAAACAGTCTAAGAGAGCGAAATATCTTCTCGCCACTGATAAGCCCGAAATTCACTTATCTCCTGATAAGACCGCAACCGAGTCAACACTCTGTGCTATGGCACCGAGTCGAAAATTGTTTATCTCACCTGAATGCGTTCTTTTCATTACTGCTATCAAATCGCCCGCAGTTGATAGTCGGTATCGTATCGTGGAATTATCGGTGTGTCTACTATCATAAATCGACAAATAATTATCTATCGAGATCAAGTCGTTTAACGGGCTTCTAGCACTTTATTTTTAATGTTTTCGATTTACTCGCGCTCTCCACAGTTAATTTCACGGATTTTATAATATAGCGCACAATTTAGAACGTCATATAGCGTCGACTGATTCTCTTTTGTTTCGATATTGGCATGCAGTATCGGCTAATCGTAAAGGTAGAATCATTTGAACATAGTTGAGAGTAGAGCATTCTAAATTGCCCTTGTATGATAGGCTTGTGCGCGCATAAAACTTGCATTATTTTCGCGAAACTAGATCGTATACTCTTAACAATTTTTTCGTACGAAGTGTAATAAAAAATATTGATTCAGAGTACGTTGTTTGTACTGAACTTTACTTATATGCTTGGTTGACTACAGTTAACTGATAGCATAGTTCTAAGTGAGTGGATTCGTCATACACAAAGTAATTTGCATCTGAGTTTGATAAAAATGCAAATTGTGCAGTTAAAATTAAGTGAATTTCGTTCTAATAAACTGTTTTAGGTACTATTGTTTTATTTTCATCAAGCTGTTGTAGTACTTGTGCAAATGGATTTGAGTTTCTGTCAAATTTGCTTTGATTTTGCAAAAAAAATACATATTCATATATGAACTGAACAAATATAACCAGTTTTTCGCTAGCTATTGTACTAGTGCTCTCACAAATTGCATGATAGTATTTACTGGTTACCATTCTGCCAGAACAAGAAGTACCTTTGAAAATCGAGCCCCAATTTAGTAGGGAAAAATGATTTCTGGATTATCAATTCATAGTTTCGATAGAAACACATGCATTTTATTGACCAATACTCCAGTTCCACTATTTCATCACAACAACCCTCTTCCATCAGATTTGCAAAACATATCTCCTAAGATGAGTCGAATTTCAGTGACCGGTAGGAAATGTTTCAGCGAAAGAAAGCCGAATGAAATCCAATACGGAGAATGAGGCATCTCCAAAAATGTTCATACTAGATTCCTTATTTTAGAGACGTATATACAACTGATACTACTCCTGCATCTCATCATATTTTTTTATTCAGCCTGGTTAAAAGGTAGGGGAACACCAACTGTGGTCAAAGTCGACAGGTTTTCCAACGGTCTACGCATAGTTGCCGCTTGATGAACCTCGAATTAAAGAAAAGGACATTTATACAAGAGTATCAGTAATAAAGTAATTGATTTATTTTTATTATTAGAGCGTAATATATACAAAATAGGTTTCTTGAAT
This sequence comes from Nemotelus nigrinus, assembly GCA_947369275.1. NCBI lineage: Eukaryota > Metazoa > Arthropoda > Insecta > Diptera > Stratiomyidae > Nemotelus > Nemotelus nigrinus. Next base: position 10,697,075 of record OX376374.1, read on the forward strand.
GATAACAAATTAAGAAAAAAATCATCAAACTGAAAGCCATCATTTCTGCGTAACGTATGTCAAATGGGGGTAGTGACCGTATACCTCTGTGCGAGTGAAAGGAACATTGGAGGCAGCCCGTTTCTTAATGATGCGAAAATTGAGAACAACAGATACTGTAAGTTTAACAATTTTTGCCAAATATATTGGACAAAGTATAATCTACGGCACACTTGGAAGCAGAACACACTTTGAAATAGAAAAAAATAACGACAAATTTTTATGATTGCAAACAATATCTTCATTTGAAATTACATTTATTATGAAAAGATTTGTAGTTTTTGTATAGTTTATTATATACATTAAATTTCTATGTGTTTCAGCTTATTTCTGCCATAAATTTATAAGTAACTTATTTAAATAGAAAATCATATACGGATTTAATAAAATATAATTCAAGTTAACTACGATTTGATCATGAATCTTTCATTCAATCATTTTCTCGCGGAGGACGTATTATACTATTCCGTTTGATAGCATCAACCAGCCAACGAATACCTTCATCAACTCCTTCGCTGCAATTCGAAAATTTTAGTTTAGTTTCCAATGGTCTTATCGGAATTAGGATAGATATGTATCTGTATATCTTTCAAATCAACAAAATCTAAAGTTAACATTTACACTTACCCAGTTAATGCAGATACGGGCATAACCAAACAATCACGACGTCCAATTAGTACACCGGCCTGTTGAAATACAGGTTTAATTTCTCGTACACCCATAACATCAGGTAAGTCTTGTTTATTCGCTAACACTAGTAGAGGCACAGCGGACAGAAGATCATTTGATATCATTTTATCTATAATAAAACATAATTGGATGTAATGGTATTCTGCTTTTATTATCATATACGAAAGTAATTGGAAAGAGTGTCTTGAGTGCTTAAATGTTTACGAAGATAGTATTATAATTTTCAGAACAATATTATTTCGATCTTTTGATAATGCATCTTAGATATTAGTTTGTTGGCGGGCAGATAAAAAGTTTAAGTTCGAGCCTATGTGGAAACGCATGGCAATAATGAAGTAATTTTGATCTTGCCACTAGATTTCAGGTTTAATAATTGTCGGCTGATCAGTTAATGGTTAGTTATATTAAGGTAAGTGTATATTTTAACAATTACAAGCTTACTGCTCATAAAAAGAGAGACATAGTGGCACAACTACGCAAGAGTCGGCAGTAATATTTTTGCTCACAGTTCCCTGGTTCCACTTTTAAATCAGATAACGATTTTTCAGACAATCTCGAACCATGGCTAACAAATAGTTTGTCCAATTAAAAGCGCTCCAAAGTAGGTAGGTAGGTTGAAGTGGCTGCCGATCGACAGAGGCCTGCCTGCAGACGCACATAAGCACAAGAGGCCTGTTGTGATGCCACAATAATGCTCTCTCCCCTAGTCACTAAAGTTAGGAGACCTTCTGTTTCCTTTGATAAACCGCACTATCCCCTTAAAATTGGCCAAAGATATTTCGGTCATATTTAATAGAAAGGGTGCGCCAGGTGCCGCTAACCTCCTCCTCCTCACCAAAGCTGAGCGCTGGCACATGAGACAGAGGACGGATTCCTGCTCGTCGTCCGAGCCACAAGTACGACAGAAGTCGTTGAATCCTGCACCCAACCGTTGCGTATCGCTCCTAAGAAACAGTGACCCATAAGAACGCGCACAAAACAACGCAGACCACTTCGAATCAAGCCTAATAGATGCCTGTTGTGATGCGCGCCTATTTAGACCCAGGACTGTCTTGTTATCGGACAGGATTCATCGGCGCACGACATCCTAGCGTCCTCGCGGTATTTTCGTCTAATGGTCAATTTGACCGATGCCATCGGTATTCCTGTTGAGAAGAGGCATGAGACCTCCGGTAGCAAGATACCAAGCATCGATAGTTCATCGGCTTCACAGTTGTCCTGAAAACCCCTACGTCCAGGTACCTAAATAAATTTTATTGCCGAATGTCTCGACATCACCCTAAGAGATACACGGCATTCAGCAACAATCATCGACACTGGACAAGAACCAGCAAGGGACTTAATAGCCTCTTGGCTTTCTGCGAAAATACTAAAATTGGGTCCAAATATCTAATAAAAACTCGATCGGTTTGGCCTGATAACATACGGCCTCGGCGTGCTCTACTGCACTTTATGGTCGAGTGAGCACGTATTGCTGCCTGTAGTCTTGGATCCAGGAGCCTTTCAAGGATTTTCTTCGCCATATCAAGCATACAAAGAGATCTATACGTTAATGGTGTGTTAGGGTCACCTTTTCCCTTTGGGATCAAAGCCAGTCGCACTACTTTTCAGCGTCATCGAAAGACGCCCGCCAACAAACATGCATTGTATATTCGTGGCACCGTTGGCGATTGGGATGCTTTCGAAGCCAGGGGCCTTTCAGTTCTCCATTTTGATCACCGCTCTGTGAAGTTATTCTAGAGTAAACAAAGATATATCTCCCTGACGGAGGGTGATAGCGTTTTCCGCTCTTACGTGACGCGCCCCGGCAACAACAAATCCCTGATTTGCTTCAGAGTATTTGCCTCCATGAGTGGACCAAGACTGATGGGACCAAGTCTACCAGATACTAGTTTTTACTCCAACCCCCGTGGTTTCCAGTACTCTTTATCGTAAAGCGCCTTGCCACATTTGTTTCTTTTTTGCCATTATAGCCTTTTCCAGCTCTTTTTTGCGCTTTTATATTCTGTGGCAGTTGAGAATGCTTCTGGTCTATCGCTACGCCTACATGCTAGAGATCTTCGCCTCGCTATCTCTTCGGTCAACCAAAAAGTCTGTTATTTCCCTTGACGTAGTCTCCAACGTGTCATCGATTCGTCACACGCTCGCTTGATTTTCCCATGTTGAAGTTCACTTGCGCATTAATCCCTGCTTGATCTATCGCCAACCTTACTCTACCTGACCTGCGTTTTCCTCGCCAGCAAAATTGCCGTCGAGAGCTTTGCCAAAAGCTTTCTTCTGTCTAGTTTGGGGTTTTGGCCTTCCTCCGATAGCCAGAAGGTTATGTAGTTATAATCACTCGTCGAGTGCTCCTCCATCACCCTCCAGGCCCTCGTCAGCGCTGATAATGCTTCTGAGGCAAGAGTTATTTCAGGCATAGACTCGCTGGATCCCAGTGTGCGATACGTAGGTGTTGAGCCCATATCTAGTACAACCATGTTCAATCTAACCACCGTCTCCATAACTAATTTTCTTTGTGTGTACTGAGTTGGCATTTTCCACCCCCAAAGCTCTCATGAAGTCTCCAGCAACCAACCGAGTACCCGGAATATCTTGTAGAGCACCTTCTAGTGCTTTAATTAACCTATAAAATCCCTTAATTGGGTGTTTTGGTGAGAGAGAAAAAGCAACGAAAATTACTTCTAACATAAACTTGAATCAGCCGTGGAAATACTTGACATTAGGAAACGGTCTGCTATAAATTACTAGCTGCCAAAGGTTCGAGTAAGTTCTTGGGAGAGACAAAATTATGACGTAAGTTTTTTCGAACACGAAAAAGGGACTGCTTTTCGCGCAAGTTGAGGATCCCAGGGGGTGCCAAATCTACCCAAACCTAAATTAAGAGGCAGGCCAACTGTTTCCAACTTTTAAGTAGCCCCGTAGCTGATTTTATTTGATGCAATTTGAAGTAATTTATGTGTGAGCTTCGAAACTGAGACTTCTGACTCTTTTTATTTGTTTTTTGTTGGTAATTTCTCCTACTACAGCAGAAAGTTATTGTCCAACAAGTTCTTAGCTGATAAGTTACCCCAAGCTATCGAGTATATACGTTGCGCTCAATTTATTTTGGGATGGATGATCAAAAAGGTGCCTGGTTAGGAGGTATTTTGTATATATAGTAATCATATCACCGACCTGTCTCAAAAACCGTTAGAACGCGTGATTTAAAAAATAAATTGGAACGATCTGGCTTAAATCTTCGATGATGATCTTATATATCGTGTTTTGACTACATATTACATAAAAATGAGATTATTAAGTAAGGATATACCGAATACAGGTTTTCGCTAATCTATTTAAAATCTATTTAAAGTTGACATATTGATTTGAGAACTAGTATACACTTATGAGAAAAATTCTGTGCTCACTTGCTTCCAATCAGTTTGTACCTTTAAATAATGAAAAACAAATAGTTGTTTTCCAATTTTCTATTTTCTATTCACTAAGTAGATCTTTTAGCAGTCGACGTATAAAAATTTATTCATTTCGCTTTTATAGTTTTCGAATGAACGGCACTTTTTCCAGAAAACACAAAAACAAGGTAGAAAAAGCCTGCGTTTACTTTATAAGAGATGAAATGTTAATTCAAATATATCGCAAATAGTAATAAAATTTAAGAGTGAAATTATTAATTAGCAGCTGGTATGGGATCTTCGATTCCTTAAGACTTGTTGCACTGGTTTTGACGTCGAATTAACGAGCTCTGGTATCTCCTCCAAAAGATGTATTATTCTATTTTTAACAGTTTTTAATCTTTCCTTAATAGTTATTGGATGTTCTCGAATTCTCCTCGCTGAGATTTTTACAAGTGTTCGATTGGGGTTAGGTTTGTTGATTGTAGCTGTTTTGGGACACTATAGAGCAATCAGAGCCGCACAATTTCGGATTTTAGCCGCGGATCATTATCATGTAAAAGCAAAAATTTGTATCTAAGTTGAGGTTTCTGGCATTTTGCTTCAGATTATTTTCGTCCAGATAACCAAATTTATCCATCGTTGATTCAATAAACTCCAATTGTTCAACGCTCAATACCATAAATCCACTACTACTATGTTTTCGGTGCCTTGGAGGTGTTCTTTTCGGAGGGCTGCTCCAGGCTTTCTCCATACTATTTTATGCTCTTTATTTCTTCTGAAATTCTGCTCTGGTTATTTACGGGCACTTTTGCGAAGCAATTGTCTTTTGCCGTCAACTAAACAGTTTCCTTCGAACTACTCGTCCATGGTTAAAATATCTCCTTGCTGCTGCTAAGAGCAAATATTTTTTTTCCGAATAATTCTTTGATTACAGTTGGTATTTAGTGTGCAGTCTGTGGCGATTTTTTTCCACTATTGATACAATATTCCGTTTTTCCCTATAGGACAATTTTGATAGACGACAGTAACAAGGCTTGGACTTGGGATTTAATGTCGATTTGAGATTATTTCATTAATGGAACCAAAGAATTTTATCTCTCTACTATTCTTGCTATATTTCTGCAAGATTTCCTATCTTTAAAAAAGTATACAATAATTTTCCTTTAACAAACACTAATTTCTTTCCTTTTATTTTCCATTGCAAAAAAAAATATTCTTAAAACAATCCCCACAATCAAATAGTAAATAAATTTGCCAGAATGAATAGTAATGAATGAATGAAGTATTAAAACAGTGCATTTGAAATGATTTTTTTCGAGAAATCTCAAAATTTAGCATGTTATGTGAACGCATGATTTTTCGGCCATCTTTTTGTGTATTCTCTGGCAAAAGACCCGTTATTTCAAAGAGTATTTAAGCGAAATAACTACATTTTTGTACTACTAAATGCTTACTAATAGGAAAAAGAAAATTTGAATAAAACTATTTGTCTTTCATTTTAAGAGACCTATGCAATAATATTCTAAATACTTTTTGTTACACCCTTCATTAGCTAAGGATAGGATTTACGTAATTGGGCCTAATGCTTTATCGACTAACGTCCATCCAAGCCTTAAAACTGGATTAACCAATAACCCTTTCGCTGCGTCATATACCAGATAGACACCTCATCAAACGCTGATACGTAATATAACATATAATAATGTGCAGTTGAAAAATCTTGCCCCTGTCAGGGCTAATTTAAAGCTTAAGGAAATGGAATTGAATATCGCAGTGAAAGAGAATGTTTTGTACAAAGTGGACTACAGTCGAACGTCGCTATAAATGGGAATGACATTTTTGTGACCAAGTCGCATGTCGAAGTGAAAACGGTTGAATAGCGGTGACGTCGAATAGCAAATATATAAATAGAATTAGTAAAAACACAATATTCTAAAGAAAGAAACAACATTTCATCAGAGCATAAAATATGTTATCGCAATCAATAAAGATAAAATTACTTTTTATGCAAGTTCCTATTGGAAACTTTCAAAGTAATACTTTTCGCTACGCTACGCCACGCATCAACTGATGAATATTTATGAAAACTATTAACATATAATTCACTTACCAAAAATTTGTTTCGATTCATCCATACGTTGCCGATCATTCGAATCTATCACATAAATCACAGCATGCGATTCTTGATAGTATTTATCCCAAAGCGATTGTAGTTCATGTTGTCCACCTAAATCCCAGAAATTCAATCGAATTCCATGAACATCGATTTGTCCGATATTCAATCCAACGGTAGTTGTAATTTTAGATGGATTCATGCCTTTATAATTTTTTGTGAATTTTGTTTTTGCTGCCTCCAAATAAGTCTACGAATGAAATCATTACTTTGCACAATGTAAATTTCGAATGATTCAAAAACTCTACTCACCGTTTTGCCAGCATTATCTAGGCCAAGAATCAGTACGCAATATTCTTCTTTCTGTGTCATATATTTGTAGAAGCCGTGCAATAAAGTGTACATGGTTCGAGCTAAAAAATGCTGTGTTTACGTTTTCCATCAAATGACAAATGATGGCAGTACACTGACAAGAGTGAGTCAGGAGGAATGACAAGAGGTGGTGCCGGGTGAATGTCAAAAATATAGGGGAAATGTGGATCTTCTGTATGTGGATTGGGCTATAAAGGCGGTAAATGGAGTTTCAAAATAGTTTCGTAAATATTTTCAATTTGTTAGAAGTAACGCGATAGTTTTATAGGGTCGAAATATATTTTTTGTGCAACGTGAAATCATGAAAAAGTGTCGAAGCTCATAAAGTATGTTGAAGTGAGTGAAAGTGCATCAAACATATTTTGCTTCGATACAATTTTGAAATGAATTTCAATAATTTCAAAAATAATTACCATTGTTTCATATTAATAGTGAAATACAAAATAATATTCATGAAAAATGGCAGTGACGCAGTCAATATGTTACCAATAATCATGGCTAGATTCATAAGGTGAATCAAACAAATAATTTATCTGAAATTGTTTGAAACAGGTAATAGTGAACATTTGACTATACGCTGGCTTCAATTATTTCCATAATCTAGAATTGAAAAGTAAAAAAAAATAAGCATTTGGGCAACATTTCAATGCTTTTCCTTGAAAACTGTTCCAATGATACGAATCACTGATTTGTTTCATTTTTACATCTAGGTACTAAGCTTTTTACTGGTCAGCTTTGTGTAAGTCCCAAGAATTACAAAATTGAAGCAGTAAATTAAAGTTATTTCCCACAGAGTAATGTTTTTTTTTATCGTTGGCCATCGGCTTAAGTTCCATCCAATAAGAGAGCATACCTAACTATTTCGAAGCAGGCAAAACTGTTAACATTCAAATCAAAAATATTCCACACGGTATGTAAGAAAACAACGAATATTCGTTTCTCTACTTAGTACATTATGTCCATAAAAAACAACACCTGTGTAAACATACAGATAAAATACATTAGAACTAATTTTAAAGATATATCAAAGGAATGCTTTATAACATAGAAAACAAACTAATTCAATTTAAAACAATAAGAGTTAACGAAATCTCTAAAATTATGTTAAGATAATATAGAACTGGAGTCTTTCCCTTTGAAATGCTTATGCTTTGCACGCAGATTTAATGGATTTGTCATCATCATCGCTGTCAGCCAGGAAGTTTCTCTCAGCTTCCGAATATTTCGGCGGTAATACAGCGAGCGACGGATAAATTGCTTTGTCATTCATAATGATTTCATGATCGTGATGGCATTCGCAACCGGCAATTTCTGAATGAAATAATTACAACATTCATAAATGTATGGTTAACGAAAACGATAGGAATCTCTTAAACTCACGGTTTGTCGAATCAACATGACAGTCCCACAATGCTATTATGAACATTATAATTGGAAAGCACCACATCCACCATGGCATGCTCGCACGACTCAAGAAATCCTTTGCAAAGCCAGCTTGTCGTTCCGTTATGATAGTGTCGGTTACAGTCTCATCTTCACTATCGTCTTCGTTATCTTGCTTCAGAAAAGACTCGAGCAGAAGCCAATCGTTTGCACTAAGTGTTTCCGAATCGCTGGGTAACAAAACCATTCCCTTATCTACAACAATAAGTGCCGATTATAGTTACCATTATATCGGTATTATTATTTTTCCAAAATAATCGCAATACTGATAAGAACTTGAAAATATGCAGAAGATTGCCGTACCTGATTCACCCATGAAAATGATCCAGTTATTTATGTAAGGAGCCTGGTTTTGAATTTCCGACATTTGCGAGCACCCAATGAAACAAGCTTCGCGTCGAGTAGTCTTGTCATAGGCATCGGCACAAGCTACCATAACAAATAATGAAATGCATTAATCAATCACAGCTATCTTATCGGAAAATTATTGATGTCTTTCAAACACTCACATGTCTTGCACTTATCCTCATAGGCATCGATGCTGGATATTTTGGTCTGATCTCTAGCAGACACCAAGAACTCAATGTTGAAATACTGACAACCTCTCTGGCAATCTGGCTGCAAGTCCTTGAAAATCAACATTTCATGTTAATCTTGGTACAGTAGACGTACGATACAAATATTGAAATCCTCATACCTTCTGAACGTCCTCACAGCTATTGCAGATACTCTCGCATCGCGATGGTGACTTTTCCATCAGATTCAACCCATGAGTGCCACGTAGCGTTATAAAAACGAGAATAAACCCCCAAAACACCGGCAAGCCATTCATTTCTTAATTTCCACAATCCGAGAATGACAACTTTGCATGCAATTACGAAAAAGCGTCGTCTGACAATTGAGGTGAATTGTTTACGAAAGTTTACTGTTTATTTACATGATCTAGTACTGACTCATGTTCGAATTGGTTCGAAATTGTCGGATAAAAATTGGCCGAGTGCCGCGTATGGAATTTTGAAAAATATTTCGCTTCATTTCAAAAGCATGCTTAAGTATATTATTTATTCTTCGCGACCAATGTATCGCTGAGCTCGGATCTTTCTTGTCGAAAATTTTTAATGAATTTACATATAATTTTCATCATGTTCTGCTGAATCGATAACTTTTTCTTCGTAACTTTAAGTTATTGCTGAAATACTGATTTACGCTGGCCACCCAGTTCGAAATCGGATTACCGTGTAAGCTCTAGCACCGAGCGGCAGCCCAGTCATTAGCTTTGAACTGCGTATATCTCTGTCAATACTATTTTATCTGCCTCTTTTCTTTATTATGTCACTTTCTCCCAGTGCTATCAAACATGAGAGTTTTTCTTCTCTTAAACTGCTGTTGACGCTTTTTGTTGTGACGTTTCTAAGCCTGTGGGTAGGCTCTGAAAAGCTGGATACTTTTAGCAGCAGCTGCAATCGTTCTCTGGCGAAAACCTTTGCAAATATGGCCTGGCGATCAATGGGAACCGATAATGCCGATTTAATTAATCAACTGAAAAGTAAGTTGTCAATTGAAGTGCAAAAATAGTTTTGAAAAGCGTAGAATATTTTAGATAATCGTGTAATTAGGACGGAAGCAGTGGCACAGGCTATGCTGGCAACAGATCGTAAATATTATTCAGTCCGGTCACCTTATATAGATGCTCCACAAAGTATTGGGCATGGTGTGACAATTAGTGCTCCACATATGGTTGGTTTTCACTTTAAAATATAAATTATACTGACTCCATGGGTATTTGTGTAATTTGCCACTTAGCATGCGTTTGCCCTCGAAATCCTGAAGGAAAGGCTGGTACCTGGTGCAAGAGTTTTGGATGTAGGCTCTGGGTCTGGATATTTAACTGCGTGTTTCGCAAGGTTTATAAACGCAGCTGGTGGCGGAGGTAAGGTTGTCGGAATTGAACATCAACCTGAATTAGTTAAACGCAGCAAGGAAAATATTCGAATGGATGATCCAGCTTTGCTAGATTCCGGAGATGTTATTATTATTGGTAAGCTTATTTCCATGGGAACTGTTAGGAGCGTTTGCATAAAGCTCTTATGCACTTAATACGTTCGCTGCCGATGTATCGTATCCTGATACGTCGGCTACGCTCGTGAGAACCCGTTGTATCAGCATTAGCAGCGATTTTATGAAACGAGAGGTAACAGAAAAATATTTTCCCTTTCAGAGGGTGACGGCCGAAAAGGATCTGCCGAACATGGCCCTTATGATGCGATACATGTCGGTGCCGCTGCCCCCGACACACCCACAGAATTAATCAATCAACTGAAAAATGGTGGTCGTTTAATTGTTCCTGTTGGACCGGAAGCTGGTTCACAGTATCTGGAGCAGGTATATATCATAGCATCATCTAATATCATGCTAGTTCTGATCAAATTTTTTTTTAATTTGCAGTACGACAAGGACGAAAGCGGTGTTGTCACTAACGAACGTTTGATGGGTGTTATGTATGTTCCTCTAACAGATCTTAATAGGTCTTGACTTTGGTTAGCTGCAAAAATCATCTTTGTTGTTTGCCTCACGGCAATTCTCGTTCTACATTTTACGAAAATCATGTAAGAGATTATATTTTTTAAAGACTTTCTTGCAAAACGAAGAAGAGTTTATATATTGTTCTCTTGTTAAGTTACCTTCACAAGTATATGTTGCAAATTTTCAGTAAATTTGCATTGAATTTAGTATTGATTCTATGCTATTGTGTTCGATGTATCCTATAAACACAATAACGAATAAAGCTTCCGATACCAGCTCAGTGATTAATTGACTGTTGCTTTGCATATATGTTGTAGATTCCTAATATAATAGAATTTATGATGTTTTATTAGCGATATTAAATCTCAGTTCAATGTTTTTGATTTTACAAAGTAAAATAATAAGCCTCAACCCACGTCATATTTGATATCATCAAATATACATAAATTCTCAAATTTATAAATGGAGAAAGCATATTTTGTCGTAAAAATAAAGTGTGACACTGTACAGGTGCTAGTTTCATTGAATATATGATTTATTATATCGTTTTAAAAAATTTAGGATCGGAGTTGGTTTTAGTTGTGGCGCTGCAGAGATGGCTGGCAAGTTCGGAAAAGATCTTGATGCGTCATAACATATTGGATAAATCGGTTTACTTTACTCAGGCGAACAAGTGGCCGCAGGAACCTAGGAAGCAGCTTATATATGACTTTTTAAGCTGATGTCTCTTCGATTAAGGATACATTTCGAACTGTGGTGCCATTCCTGACATTTATTTTCCGGATTGTTTGATTTCATGGTCTCAATTTTGGCTCAATGTTTTTATAAGCAAGCGAAATTGTCGTTTGGAGTGGGGTAAATTCACAATAGAATTAGGCAGGAGCTCACATTAGTTAATGGCCAAAGACTACCAGAAAATGATCAGTGAGCATTTTTTCGAAAGGAAATTAATTCTTTTTATTCAATTAAGAAGCAAGGTATACAATATAAACAAACCAAACATATAAATAAAGCAATGAATAGATAAATGCATTTACAAAAAATATACGTAAAGTAGTAACCAAAACAAATATAAATCAATACATTGACAAAAGTTTTATGTTCGCTGGTGGAAAAGTCCTGGATAAGGAATGATTTTAAGGACGATTTACAAGCTGTTGGAGTGTAGGATCCAAGCATGTTGCTGAATAATTTGCTGCATCTATTCAAAGGGTCATTTGCTGAGCATGAGAGTGAATGGGGATACTCTTTTTTTGGGTTTGATCGGGTTAGTCATCACTGTCTTATTGCTGAAGTAACTAGCTCTAGTAACGTTCTTCATAAAGTAGATTGCGAAGCAAGGAAATGCAGCAATTCTACCGGATAAGCAAAAGCAAGTTCAACTGACCCAGCCATGGTAGGCTATGGAAATTAATCATTACATCAAGACAACGCTCGGCCACATTCAGCGAGAACGACGTCACAGAAGCTAAAGAAGGTTACCACCTTACCACCATACAACATCTATTATGGACAGCTTTCACGCACCCAACAATCAGCCTGCTACATGCGGTAACATAAACATGTATGCTTAAACAAAGGTTCATAGCAGCTGAATGGGCGCGTGCAAGAATCACAAAGAAGTTTCACAGGAGTGCACCTCAAGAAGAAGTTTTATCAACTCACTTGTGGAACCTGGTGACAAATACAATTCTGAAGAGGTAGAGAGCAAGAGAATCCGTTGCGACCTGTGCCGATGTCATAGTCTCGGGTAGTCTCCCCACATAGCCTTGACTACCTCATCGAGTATGCTCTGGGGCTGCTTAATAAGTGGGCAAACTCCATAGGCATTGGTATCAACTCCGATAAAACCGATATACTCTTCACGAGGACATACAGTATTCCTGACATGGACCCAATCAGGTTGAGCGACGCTAAATTAGGTCTCAAGTCGCACAGTAATTACTTGGGATTTATTCTGGAGAGTAAGCTCACATGGAAGATAAATCTAAACGAAAGAGCAAAAATGGCAAGCAATGCAATTTGTACCAGCAGGAGGATTTTGGGTAAAACGTGAGGCCTAAAACCTTATTCTAACGCACTGGATTTATTGGCGATAGCAAAGCCGATCCTTGCTTACGGCTGCCTGGTCCGGTCGGATCCAAAACAGCTGCAGGATTAGGTGCTGCAGCATAAACTACAGACCGCAATATAGAAACAGCCTTCAAACTTTCTAACCACAGTAGTATTTTCCAGGCAGAGATCTTTGCATTACGGAAAGCCACTGAACTGAAATCCGTCGAGGATGCTGCAGATGCCAGAATTAACATTTTCACAGTCAAGCTGCGGAAAAAAGCGCTAATTTTTCATACATAAAAATTGAAGTGCGTATTTCACAGCATGGATGACCTGAACAGGCTAGGTAACAACAGAAAAATCAGAATCTTCTGGGTTCCCGGTCATAAGGGCATTGATGGGAATGAGAAAGCGTATGCGCTAGCCAAGCATGGGACCAGTCAACCCGTAGTTGGATCGCCAGACATTCCAATTCCTATGCAAACAGTCAAGTGCTTAACTGAATCCAATTTGATGCAGGTTGCGGGGCAGGCCTGCAGGATAACCAGGATCATATTGGGGTCATGCAACAATCTTGCAGCTATCAAATAGCTACTTGAATTAACCTAGATTGACTGCAAACAGCTAATTGGCATAATTATCGGCTACTGCCTTGTAGCAACTCAAGCTATGAAGCTGCGAATTCTAACCAGTGAACCCTGTAGGAAGTGTCAGGAGCCGGGAGTCTCAGAGAAAATTCAGCATCTTCTGGGTAACCACCTCTTGTGTCACCACACAACCAGATAGCGCGACTCTGGGTGGTGGATCTGACGCACGTGGCAGAGCGGAGATTATAGGGCATACTCCAATTCGCAAAAAGGTCTGGGGCCATCGATGGCCACCTAGACTAAACCTTTAAGATCCAGGTTTTCTTATCTAGTATCACTATGCACAAATATGTCTATGTATGACCTTGTGTCAGCCAGAAAAACCTAACCACCTTGTTCACCGGATGTCGCACCATCGGATTACTTTTTGTTTCAAAGACTAAATAATCGTCTTAATCAAATTATGGATTCTATAGGGAATGCCTTGACGATTACTTTTCGTCACTGATAAGTGATTGCAGAAAATGATGGACTAAAAAAGCTTTATGTCTTAATTTCAAATAATAAAAGAAATATAAAAAAAACCTCGTTAGTTATGGGTTAGTCCAATATGAAATTTTGGCATAGGAGTCTTTTGATCCTTCAATATCGCTTCTTTCTCATTACTTTAGCACGGTTTATATTTTACCGATTGAATTTATTGAGAAATTGTCGGTCATTAATAAGTGAATATAACCTACTGAAGACCGACTCAAGAATTAAGTTGCTTAATTTTTTGCATTTAAGTCAATTTACAGGTCCTAGAAAAAAGATATTCATATCTTATAAGGAAGCAAACTAGATGCTCCGAACACCAAGTATCTAATTTGCAAATTATATGAATAAGAAGCTTAAATGACAATCAAATACCATGAATTAATAAATAATTATCAGCTCGGCTCCTCACATCAATGTATTATTTTAGTTACTTAGTTTACCATGCAAAAAAAAAGTTAGCTTACCATGGAAAAAATAGCAGTATCAACTCAAACAACTTGCACTGTAATTGTGGCGAATTTTTCCTCTTTCCATCTTTCGGCTGTTCTCTTTCTCTTGTGGGCCTATCAAAAATGTTCCCCAAGCTTCGCTTATCTCGCTCCTATGACCAATTTGTTGTTGTTGACATAGCGAATACTTCATCTAACAGCTGTTCTGCTTTAATCCAAAAAAAGAAAAGATAAACAAAAGATAAATAGCAAAATCCACCAGTATATGTGCCACTTGTCAAGGCAGGTAAGTGGGATAGAATTGGAAAAAGAATTCCTTTCTCCTGTCGACACTTCTTGAAATTCTCTTCGCAGAAGATACGGCCTGTATCCAATGCAGTGGTATTAAACATTCTAGAAGAGCGTATGTAGACTCAGATCGATGGTTACCTTCACAGTATTTTTCCATTAATGTATCTACCTAGTTACTATCTACAGGTATTCTGATCACATACAGATATCAAAGTGAGTGAGTAGATTAATCAGTAATTAGTTATAAGTATAATTATCAACAGGCCGCGACGGACACTTCTCAGTTTCTTTGTTGCATTTGTACACATTGCTCATCGCGGAAAACTTCAGGTTTGATGATAAGTTATTCAGTGGTGCCATTTTCTTCTATTTTGTGATGTCTGTATGAAAGTAGGATTTAATTGTAGAGAGATTAAATTTGCACAATTCCTATTATGCTGTTCGTGGATGAGGTTTAAATGGAAGCTTGAAATAGTTTGATAAACAATGATATAGAGGTATTAAAGCTACTATTTAGCTGAATTTGCTGAACTTATTTGATTTAGAAGTTTCTTATAGTGGCGGTGGCAGCCCAGTTTGTGGAAACGACACACAGCTGCCGCACCGGCAGACCAAAGTCGACGTCAGAAAACGCCGTGTGTCTGTGCCGCGTGGAGTATATTCGAGTCCGAGGCGAGACAAGAGCATTGTAGAGTAGTGCGCCGTCGTTCAATCACTTTGCATTTGGTGTATTTTTTTGTGTAATTTGTGTCAAGAAGAAGGAAGGGAAACAACGAGAAAACTACTGCAAGGTCGCCGTCAAACAATAAACAAATTGTTTGTGCTTAGGTGCAAGATTGCAAAAACTAGAAATTCTGCAATTCAACAGTGAAACAACTACAGTGTATAAATCACATCTAGTTATTGTGCGTGAAAATTTTCATCATCAAATCGATTGTGGAAAAGTTAAGTTGAAAGAAAGTGAACAGCCGACAAAATGAGTGCTTCCCAAGTTGACTATTCGATGAAGAATTTCGCGTTTGATGTGGACATGGAAATGGACTTCAATGAGCCGAAATCAGGTGCCGGTGAGTAGTAGCTCTAGCTTTTCCTATTTCGTTTTTTTTTCAGGAGCATGGAATTGCGTCGTTTTGAAAACGGAGGATGTGAATGTGCAATGAACTTTGCAACAAAGGATTGTATGGCTCTGTGGGTGGTTTTTTTCTCAAACAGAGCTTAATGGTATCCTATTAGGGATGGGGCCTGATTCATTCACAATAGGAACATTGGATAACAACAGCTACTTCATGCATACTGGCCAGTGGCGCTTCACACTAAACGAGCTATCTACTATGTTACTGGCCTCTAAAGTTTCTATTTCGGGAAATTTCTGTCAGGGAAGTGGCCTCTCAAAGTAGGCTCGAGAATAAATGAGCCATGACGCGAATGACTTGAATTGTAGTGTGGAAGGCCCAGACGTTCTACGTGCTGCTAAGTCAGTTCACTGTTGCTAAGTGCAGAATTGTGAAATAGGTTCCGTTCCGACCTAGTTCCTTTCCGCAAACTGTTCCTCGCTTGAGTTTTCCTCCTGGATGCCCGACACCTTCGAATACAATCGATTCGGAACGGGAGAAACGCATGGAGCACCAATGCAGGCTCGAGAATCAAATAGTATATGTATATTTATGGGAAACTAAGTATATACACGAATGCTTTCGACCCGCTGGCTATGGTATACAATCGGCTATAATTTCAATTATGGAGTGGCGTGCGAGTGTCTTGCTAGTGTTTAGTTAACACAATTGGCTCAAAACTTCGCCGGTCGCATGCCAACTGGCAATTTGAGTTGAGTCAAAAGACACCACTATTGATTCGAATTGTTGCTTTGGTGCGACAACCAGCAGCTCTGATGAATGATAGATAAGTTGAAGAATTTACAAACTATGTGGGTGTTTGTCGATTCGATGCTTAGCTCAACGGCGATAGTGCGATTTCATTAATATCACGCACTTCATCCAATATGTTAATTTAATTCCATCGTGAAATTTATTTTATTAAATGTGGCAAATAGTATGAGTTTTATGAAAGAAAACACCTCTAAAAGGCTTAATACGCCGCAAGATAATGTTATTCAATCCTCAGCAAACATGAAAGTTTGCCCAGGTATCTGAAATTTCTTCCTCCTTAAATGCATTGTCTAAAAACAACAGTGCTAAACGCTCAAATGCTGTAAAAAAAATCAAATCAAGCAGAAAAGGAAAACCACATTACTTAAGATACCATCAAAACCCTACTAGAACGAAGCATGTCAGCAACAGAAATGGAAATTCCTCATTGATTCAAGTCATATAAAAAAACAGAGGACATAAAAGTGATATATAAGTACGTATACTGTGCTCTATCTATATCGCTTGAACAATGCACCACCATTCAAGCATCTAAAAAAACACTTGATTTTTTTCGAGAAGAAGCATTCAAAAGACTATTGGTTGCAATAAATATCTCAAAAATAGGAGCTCAATTCATCAAATTTCTAAAGGGAAATATCTTGCAACGGTGATTCGAGGGTAGATTTGAAGGAAAGCAACCGAAAGAGAGAAAACGTTGAGCATGCTTGATCGATGAAGATAGTCTATTGTTACTAGAAGTGATGGTACTAGAGGTGGCGATTTAGGTTACTTATATGTGCAACATACCTATAATAGTAACAGTAACAAATATATCACCGAAAAATACTAACAATTAAGCGATTTACCAACGTGCAAGTTATATTTTTTAATAGAATCCTGGAGCCTAGTGATTCGAACACTCTTCTAGCAATTGGCTTTCTTGGTTCGAATCAAGATCCAAATGCACCAAACTATCAATTAACCTAGCTCTGAGTACGTTCCTGATTCAAATCAGGGGCAAAGTGAAGAAAGTGAAGCGTGAAATTAATCATTTCACGCTCGCAAAAAGATAGACAGTCTTTTGTGCGCACCGGAAAAATTTGGCAGTGAAGAACTTAGTATTGACGTAGACTGGTCTAGAGGTTGCATGAACTAGTAGAAAATGGGATACGGACTGAAAACGTTACAAATTAGACATAGTCTCGATTAAAACTAAAAATTTAGAATATTAAAAATTACATAAAAATTACTCTAAGCAGTCGTCGACTCGGTGTCTCTCCCTCCTGCGGTTCCAAACAGGTAGGCAAGTGGCCGTGTACTCTGGTGATTTTTCGTCCAATTCTTTCACAAGGATCTCCATTGTGTAGATCTATGCGGTGACTGCGCAGCTCTGACTTAAAATTTTCGGTTTGCACGATGGCTTGCCTCAACTTTTGAACGGAGGGCATAGGAAAATGTAGCAGCTCCCGGCGGAGTTCTGGCAATAAGCTCCGTTTCAAAATCTCCACCAGCTCTCAATCGTCCATCGGACGTTTTAGACGGTCTGCTAACCGAAGCACCTCTGAATTAAATTCGTCAAAAGTTTCAAACAGTTGCTGGTTTCGATCCCGTTTGAATTCATGCAGATCGATATCCGAATCGCGGTCACCAAACTAGTCGCAAACCAGTAGCCAATTCTTCCCAGTAGACACCCCCTCCAATTCTGTGGAAGCTCTAGAACCATTCAGTGGCTGGCACTGTGAACAACACAGGCACATGCTGACTGAAGAGTGTGAAATTTCCAGCTAACGCCTGCCGAGTTAAAGCCCTAACTCTATACAGGACAATTCTACTGGTAGAAACGTATCCTTCCTGGAGAATTTCAGGCCCAGGCCGCTACGATACTAGCGACACGATCGCGGTGAAAAGTTATTTCTTCTTCCCTAAAAGCTCATTCTGTTTGGCCTCTGAAACGGAACAAACGCCGGAGCATTCGAAACCAACATCAGAGGCTCCTGCGTCACAGGACGTAGCGGAAGTCACAGGCGAGACAAACGATTCATGATTAAATGTAGGTTTTATTGAAGTGCTCCCATTTGTTACTGGTAACCTTCTTATTCCTGGTGAAATATTAATCGGACCAAGGTAGAGTCCGAATGTTTGTCCGAAATTGGAGAGACTCTTGATAAGGGACCCGATCCTTTCGCAAGTTCTTGTGCTTTCATCGTTGGAAGCTGACGCTCCATCTCTCGTGTTCTGGGCCCTGTCGTTGCTGTCTAGTGTTTTGTTCTTGCATCGCCTGTCATCACTGAGAGTTATTAACCAGAGGTCGAAGAGGGAAGAAGCGAAGGTAAGAGTATTTAAATCATGGTTTATCGTCAATTCGATTGAGCTGAAATAGGTCCAGGTTTCACCTAATATTAGTTATCGTTAAATGCCTAATATGCGTCTATGAAGCGACGCCTCAGTGGTCAGTCGGGCTAATTCTACAGGGCACCGGTGGCCATTTTACTGATATTTTTAGTAGCCTTATAATTGTAATTAAATTATATTGCTTGTATGGGAGCATGAAGAGTTGCCAAAAGACTGGCGCAAAGGTATAATATGCCCCATACATAAGAAAGGAGATGTAACTATGTGTATAGTATAACATTATTGAGTACCGCCTATAAGATACTCACCACTATCCTGCAAGAACGGGTAGCCCCATACGTTAAAACCATTATCAGAAAATGAGCAATTCCAGGAAATTTATCCCAGGGAAAATCAACAATTGAACAAATCTCCACTCTCACGCAGGTGATGGAAAAATGTCTGGAATTCAACATTCCACTGTACCATCTATTTATAGATCTTAAGGACGCCTATGATAGCATAGCCAGAGTAGAGCTGCATAAAGCCATGAGAGATTTGACATCCCAAACAAACTGACACGATTGTGTAGGTTGACCATGACCAATGTAACAAGCCAAGTTAAAATAGCTTATCCCGACCGTTCAACATTTTCAATGGGCTCCGACAAGGCTATGATCTGGCCTGTCTCCACTTCAGCCTGGCGTTGGAGAAAGCAATTCGAGACTCTGGCTCGTCAAAATCCTTCATCCGCTGAGAGTCTAGGGGTGCCCAATTGGATGACATCGTCTCGCCGTCGGAACCCAGGGAAAAAATTGTTGACAGATGCTAGGACCGGGCCCCGGTTGTAGCGCCGACGATGATGATAGTTGTATCAATGAAAAAATTTCGAAAAATCAACTATGCGACATGAATTTAGTTTAGTTTAGTTTATTGACAATTTCATCAACAGAATGATTACTACAGAAAAAATATTTACATATGAAATTATGAATGACAATTAATCGGTCGTTTAAGCCGACACTTGAACATATCAACAGTATAATTATAGTCGAACATTTGATGCGCTGAGTTAAAGCTTCGGGCTATTGCGCAGGTTGGTTCATGTCATCCATAATTGGTTTTATGAAACGGGATGGATAAGGCGCTATGATGTCTCCGTTCACAGTGGCAAACATGAAAGTCCAGTTTCGATAGCAAAAACTCAGAGTTCACGTTTCTAGTGAGTAACTTCGCAGCAAATAGAGCTTTGAAATTTTGACGTCGAGTTTCAAGAGTGTCCATGGTCAATAATTGCAAGCGGTATTCATAAGGAGGTAAGCGAATAGGATCAGACCAGCGGAAAGAACTAAGAACATAAATTAGAAATTTCTTTTGGACAGACTCAATGCGATCTATGTGCTCCTTGCAATATGGAGACCACATCAAGCACCCATATTCTAGGATAGGGCGAACCAGAGAGCAAAACAGGATTTTAGTCAGAAGAATGTCATTGAATTCTTTAGATCGGCGTTTTAAGAAGCCAAGTGCACAGTTGGCTTTTATTATTATTGAGTCAATGTGGTTATTAAAAGTGAAAGCGGAGCTTAATAGCACTGCTAAGTAACGAACTTTATTGGAGCGGGTTAAAAGAATATCGTTTAAAATGTAGCTGAAATTAATCGGAGATGATTTGTGGGAGACTGATATAACTGAGCATTTTTCAACGTTAAGTGAAAGTCGGTTTAGAGCGCACCAATTAGCGAAGCTTGACACATTACGTTGCAGGATCGTACAATCATTAAGTGATGATATTGTATTAAAAATCTTTGCGTAATCAGCGTAGAGTAAAATGGAAGATCCTGGAAGAAAAGTGTTCAGGTCATTTATATAAATGGCAAAAAGAATGGGACCAAGGTGGCTGCCTTGTGGAACACCTGATGTAGCAATTATGTCAGTGGATAGAATGCCACGAAATCGAACTTTTTGCTTGCGATTAGAGAGATAAGATTTAACCCAGTCTATAAACTTATTAGGGAACTCAAAAAGATGCAATTCACATATAAGAATGTCATGATCCAGCTTATCGAAAGCTTTCGTGAGGTCGGTGTAAATGCAGTCAACTTGTTTACCTTCTTCAATCACAGGGATGACTAGGTTCGCAAGCTCTAAAAGGTTAGTGGTGGTAGATTTACCTTTAATAAAACCATGCTGGCAAGGTGAGATTAAAGACTTAGAGTGAAAAGATAACACCTCGGTAGCTATGGCTTCAAAAAGCTTGGCGACGTATGGTAATTTGGCAATTGGCCTATAGTTGTGCACGACTTCTTTGCTGCCTTTTTTGTGGATCGGAGTAATTGAAGAATATTTCCATAAGTTTGGGAAAATACCGGAGGAAATCGATGGATTAAAAAGATGAGCTAATAGTGGTGAGAGGATATTGGCGCCACGTTTAAGCACTATGGTCGGTAATCCATCAGGACAGGGGTGGAAATTATTCTCAAGACGAGATATATGTCTTAAGATAGTGAGAATGTCGATGTAAAGGTCTTTCATTCCCAACGTCGTTTTAGGGGAGCCCATCAGGTAATTAAAATTAGGTTTATTGAAGTCGGAGAGAGATAATCCATACGCGGATTGGAAGTAATCTGCAAATAAGTTACTGATTGCTTGCGAGTTATTAATGACCATGCCGTCAGATATAAAAGAGCTAGGGTATCCGTCATGATACCTTTTTGAGTTTATAAAATTCCAGAAACGCTTGGGATGGCTTATGAAAGACTGCCTAAGTTCGTCCATATAGTTGGAGTAGGCAGATGAGGTTTCAGATACGAATCTATTTCGTAATTCCTCATACACTTTATAATCATCCTCTAGACGCGACGAGCTGTACACTTTCCACGCCTTGATTTTCAAATTTTTGAGATTGATTAAATCTGTTTTGATCCATGGAAAGCGTTTCAAAGGTACATAGTTACTCAAAGGTACACAGCGAGCAAAGCAACCGAATAAGATAGAATGAAAGTTTATGGCTGCAACGTTTACGTTAGATTCATTCACAACCGAAGACCAGTCGCATTCGGTCATTACTTCAATCAGCGTATCAAAGTCAACTTTCTTGAAGTTAAAGTTAAAAAGATTTACAAAGTTAGACTCCATTAGTATTTCGTCATTAAACGTATTTCAAGCATGCGTATGATATCTTTAAGATTTTTTTAACCCTATGCGTGTGCTGGGTGCCCGATAGAAATGGTGAAAAATGTACACCAAAGAGTCTATTGCTGCAAAATTGTTCGCGGTGGTCATATGAATAAAATGAATACTTAAATGTAACATATGTACTACACTTGGAACAAATTTCAGCTATATGCATTCATGAGTCATAAATATCATCATCTTTGTTCCAAACATTCATTTCTATTGTTCTGAAGTTCGTTCGTTATTCCCAATTTTCTGTATGCATCTGAAACACAATGCAGCAAATAAACTATAGTCATACTAATTTCAAAGCCATTCTGAATTCCTGCTTCGCAGCATTTCGAAAATACGCCAGACAGACGACAATTATTGTCGATCTATGTATGTAAACTCTTTGCCATACGAACGATAGGAATCGGTTTTTGGCAAACATGCATTTTGTAGTAAATTATCGTGACATGTTCGGCCCGAACTCTGACTCAACCCAGCCAAATATATAGAAACACAAAAGCTAAGTATATTATCAGTCATAATCGTCATAAGTTACAGTGTCGTTTCGAACCAACGAAAAAAAAGATGCATGCAAATACGACAACAAATTGTGATTATCGATTTATAATGACTAAGAACGAGTGATGATAAATTCACGCAAAAATATTATTCGAATTTTTTATATTCTCAAAACATTTATTCTGCTGCCAGTAAACTTTCATCGATTTTCTGAAGTTTGGAATTGTTTTGGCACTTTTTCGTCCTCTGACGTCATGTCGTAAGGATGTTGTATTTCATTTTAAATTGTAATTGAACTTTTTTGTTTCCAAACGACATGCAGGCAAGTGTGAAGGAAGCAGTTGGAAACGAGCTCTAAAAATAAATACAAATGTTATCATGCATTTTTTGTTCTGTGCGTCCTGTAGATACAAAACAAGCATTTAGTCCAGTTTTCATGTAAACAACACTATTATCATATTTTCACTGATATTCGAAAATCTATTTTTAACCTACTATGACAAATCAATCTTTTCATTTATTAAATTTCAAATCATTGCAGCGCTTGCGGCAATCTAATCGATGAAATTAAGTAAACGATTGAATTATTCCAGTAAATTAAAATAATAAACATGTATCATATTCGAAATTTTCCTTATCTTGAGATAAAATTCTCTGAACGTCGTGGAGCTGCTGTATTCAAGTGCCTTGCCATGTCACAATCAGCTCATAAGCTGTTTGCTTGTAAATTAAATGTGATTTTAATATACATATGCGACTTCTACACCGAATTCGAATCTACCGAAAATAATTTGAAATGATTTTGAGTAAATATTTTCAAATGATATCTTTGGCGATAGTGGGAGGTGATAAGGTTATATTCTTATCTTTTTTTTACAGATGTAGTGCTATTCACTGCTGATAGACGTGTAAATGAAATATGTATTCACAATCAGTGAGTGTAAATTGATATCAGTTTTTGAATGACTTATTTAAATAATGTTTACATCGTAAGTGTACACAAATTTTGAAAAATTTTGATTGAATTGTAATTAATGTTGGTTTGTTGATCTTAATAATTTTTTACACTACCAAGATACATTTTTTTTTTGAAAATACGGTTTTGATGCTAAGTCGTAGTAGAAATGACTCAGTCAAGCTGAAAATTGAACATGCTAGTGGAAAAATTGTGTACGTTTTCGCTGCACTGAATTCATTAGCAAGTTAAATTCTTGAACATTTTTATTTTCAATGAAATTAAAATCAATTTGAAGGATAATTTTGATTGAATTAAATCAAATGGCCACTAACACTGCGACCTCCTGCGTCTATTGTACTTCATCTGCGCTAAGTCCTACAGGATATCCAGGCTATGTAAGAAGTGGATATATTCCTTGACGGGACATTTGTTATGTCCCTGTTGGAGTGTGGAACTGAGCCAAGGAGCTCCAATCTTGGACAGTGTGTCAGAAGATGTCCTACACAATCTGCCGTTTCTCCACAGTATCTGCAGTAGTCTTCTCGCTACTTACCTATTCTGTGGAGGTAGTTGTTGCAACGAAGATGACCTTTCAATGCTTCACATAGAGCTCTTATGCCACTTTAGCACAGATCCACTGCTCCTTTATTATTGAAGCCAATGTATTTTTTGAGTGTTTTAAACGCTCAAGATTAAGCCAGTACCTTACAATATTTTTGTTGCTCCATGTTTTGATTTCCTTGTCCCTGTCTGCCTTTGTAAAGCTCCAGTACGGAGTAGGACATGTGAAGGGCATCCGTGCTCCTTCTTTGGTTTTTTTTTATTAGTTTCCTCCTTTCCTTCGTGCCCATCATGGCTAGGGATACATATCAACTCGAGGCTGTTCTGTGCCTGTATTTCATTTAGGGCCTCCCTCATCTCTAAGGGTGTAGTTGAATTTATGTGATCGTGACTGATAGCCTTGCGAACCGCTTGGCTATCCGATTAATTCCAACCCTTTTAGTGTTCCTTATCTTTATTACGGGTGTGGCTCTAAGTACGGCAGATAGATGGACTGCTTGATAGATGGTGACGTCCTTTGGTAGAGGAAAATGCATTTTACACTCGGGTCCTACTCCAAATATGTACATCATTGAACCATTTGCGCCCCCTTTGTACGATTGGAGTGAGCCACCTTCCCCTTTAATTCTTGATGCAATTGTGACGTTGAATGTCTTCCCGAAGGCTGTTTTGGCCTTTATTTCCACTATAGGCCTATATTGTAGGCTAATAGCTGCTTCCTCCTGAATTTTGAAGTGTAGCGGTTCTAGGTTTAGAAAGGCCTCCATTCCTGTCGTTGGAGTGATGCTCATTGCTCCTGCAATCAACAGGCGAGCCATCCTTTGAAGCTTGTTGAGCCTGTTAACAGCAATGTGTGGTTTTATTCCACTCCACTGTAGTTCCATACAGGGTGATAGATCTCACCGTTGGTTTGTGTGTTCAGAGTGTCTGTCTTAGGGATAACCCCCAATTCCATTGTCTTGTCGCCGAGAGTGCCTTAGTGGCCCTCAGTTTCGTTTTGTTTAAATGATTGTCCCAGGTGAGTTTTCTATCTAGGTGAACTTTTAGATATTTTACCTCTTCCTGCAGACATACGACGGTGCCCTTAATTTTAATGGCTCCTATCTCGGTTTTTCTTCTTCGGGTGCACGGTACTATTATAGTTTTCTGAGGGTTTATGGATAAACTCTTTTCCTCACACCATTGAATTGTTTCATTTATGGCCTTTTGCATTCTGGATCTCAAGGTATGCAAGTGTGAGCCTCTTATTATAACTGTTATTTTCGCCTAACCGAGAGCATTTGGGTTCTTACAATTTAAGGTCGTGAAAAGTTAGGATCCTATCAAGGACCATAGCAGAAATTGGCGTCAGTGTATTTTCAGGCGAGCTGAGTTAGCCCTAAATTTCCAATTGAGTCAGGTCCGGACGATTTTCGCTTATTGAATCCACTAATAAGTTGCTTGACTCTTTAAAAGTTGAATGGTCTGATTTGAGTTTACTGGCGCAGAGGCAAGGAGTCGGTCCACAGATTAAGAAACTTCTTCTTCCTTGTCAACATCATCCTCTGCAGAGCGGCTTGCCTGACACTGAAGCTCCAGTACCTCGACGAAGGATCCCGCCTTGCCAGCTCTCATGAATTTCAGTCCATGTGCCCTTTAGTTAGAAAGCACAGAGATTTTGTTTTTGTGGCAAAAATATTTGGTAATGCGTCAATAATTGATATCGTCAGGTTGTGGAGAAAGTCACCCCACTTCTCGATGCGGAACTGCACGATCCGACAGCTGTTTGCTTCCGTTCTTATGCTAGTACGTCTAGCTCTTCTCGAAATTCTGCTCCTCCTCTTTAAGAGATCTTTTATGTGTCCCTTGGGAGTTCATAAGGGTTATACCCCTTTTGTCCGAGTCTGAATCGTGTTGTTTTCTTTTCCTAGTCAGAACGTTAACTGCTCTGTTGATGTCGCTGGCGAGTTGGAGTGGGATTAATTGCGTCTTGGAAAGCATTCCATATTTTTTTCTTTTCATCATTTGAAGAGGCTCGTCAATGAAACATCTTCTATGATGAAGAGTACCGGCTTGTGGTCATTTTGCGAAAGCGTTAAATCTAGGATACTACTGTGAACTGTGCCAAATTGTGTGCGATCGTCGGGAGGCGCAGACTCATGGAGCTCGATTTCAGCTTGATTGCATCTCACGTCATCCTAGTGGTGGTGATGAGTGTTTACTTCTCCTGCTACCTAGACAGAAGCTTCCTCTTCGAAAAGCTTATTTAAATTATTGTTTCGTGGAGGATATACGTAGAAGTCACTACGAATTCAAAGGAATCCGTGTGCACTTTGTTGTACTCCTTCGACACACACACACACACACACACACAAACAAACACACACACACACACACACATTGTTACGATGTAGATCTTTATTAGTGATGTGCAGACGATAAGCTGGTTTTAGGTATGTTTTCTGTAATTGCTTGATGTCATCTCTATAATCATATAGAAATTGCATCGGTTCTCCGGTTTTGCTTATGATTGAAATCGACAAAGTGAGAGCAAATTGAGAATGGTCATGCAGTTGAGGACGGTCATTAATGCTATTTGCAATTTTTTGGATCTGAAAATATTACGAGCATTTCCTGCACCATTTTTTCCATCATGTCTTTCAACATGGTCTTAAAGTGCTTTTGCATATTGCCGACTACTTTTGCCATGATGGCCGGCTGTGACATGTTGGGCAAGACGTGCAGAGCTACAGTGTTTTTAACTTTGGGTTTCGGAGGTGGAGTTGTGGGTGGGGGTGTTGGGAACTGTGTGTCAGTCTTAGCCACCTAAGCAAATGTCTTCATCCGATTTTTGGGATTCCTTGGACATCCCCCCTAGCTGGGTGGATGGTCACCTGCACAGTTTACACACTTGGCAGTTTCATCGCGCTCTTTCGTGCACTTGGAGAAATGGTGTTCCCCTTCGTACTTGACCCATTTAACCTGCGCATGGGAATTATTAGCCACAGGCCAAATTGCTTACAGTTAGGGCAATGCGTTTGCTCTCCTCTCAGTCGCCGGCCTTCAACTTTGCCGATGAGATGATATACTGCTTAGATATTGTATATTTCGGTTTCAGCTCTTGGAAGAAGGACCTTGACCAGCTTTGAATTGCCATTCCTCAATTTGAGGAAGACAACTTCTAGCGACTGAAAGCCCTGAAGCTGAAGATCTTCCCTGATTTCATTCGGTGTAAGGCCGTATTGTCGGTAATATTCAGTATCCTTTTAGTGAGTTCTTTGTTTTGTCTTAGTAGCTATTCATTTTTCCTTTTGTCCTTAAGGTGCAAACGGGTTTTGGTGTTTATGTGTGTGCAATACCCAACGGTAAAAGCTATTTCTAAATATATATTCCGTAAGCATTCCATGCAATGAATGAAAGCATTACAGATCCACACCGAGTTCATCTATGATTTAATATTGGATGTCCTAGGCTGGTAAGGTGTACAAGCTTTATGTAAAATTCAACAGCATATTTTAGATTTACCCGTAATGTATAGATAATGCACACACCTGCATGACCTGTAGTGTGCTGGCAGAGCTTACTTCTGCATGACGCGGAATGTTTACGTAATGCTTACTCCTGCATCCTTCTTATGCTGCAAATAATGTATATCATGGATTTTATGGAAAACAGTTTTCAAGCATTACTAGTAATGAATTATTCCGATTTTCCCAGAGTTATTTTGTAATGAAATTGTTCGGATTGTGTAGACATGCAAAAATGTAAATCATAAGCAAATTTTATTCATTTAAAAAAAATGGGCACATTTATTTGAGAAAATACCCAATATGCATTACGTCTAACTAATTGCATTGCAAATCTGTGGAATACAATCATTTGACTGTATTGAAAAAATCGCAAATTTCAAATTAGGTAATTCATGAAATTTTCAACCCAGTTTTTGTAAAAATCTATTTTCCTTCACAGATATCGCAAAATTCCTGCTTCACTGCTACAAATAGATAATTTTTTCTGTACACCCTGCGGTGAGACCTCTTGTAGTGTAACTCAAAAATGCTTTACTATTGTCTAAACTTGAATAATCGTGAATGTATGAACATATTTAGCTTTTTCAAGCACACGAAATGGGTCAAATTGAGTATTACCGTTTTCTAGTAAACATATGTAGAACGAACATGCCTATTATATTTGTATTCGAGTACAGGTGATAATTGTTTCGTACAACCAGCAGATTGCATTGAATGCAGTGAAAAATAATGCAAAAGTTTAAAATAAATATGAAGAGAAGTTCTATGGTGTGAATTAGTTACAACATGATAATTAAACCATTACTTTCAGTCCGTTCGACTTAAGCATCTGGTAAACTATGATATGGTGGTTGATATGGATTTTCTGTTCTACTCAAATTTGTTAAAAGCTAAAAAGTAAATCAGTCAATCTAGCTTATCAGCCAGATAATATTGCTTTGGATGTTTCACTTTCGAACAAGAATTGTGTCCTTTGCATAACAGCTTCAACATCTTCAGAACTCTGCAATCACCATGCATATTGTCCTTAGTAACAGTTTTATTTTGTGGTTGTAATAACAGCCGAGCTGTCATAAGTCCTAATATTTATCGCAAAAATCGATAGACAGTGATATTTTTCGTGCTTATTCTACTAGTTTCATTATAAAAAATTCTTTTTGAAACCGGAAAATATATGAACCCAAAATGTTCCATTAAGTGCAACGTACACAAAAAAATTAAACTAAGCCACCTAGCCGCACTTGACGATGATGAGAGTCAGGAAGCATGTCTTTTGGCCCGGTACCCATGTTTTTCGTGATATTTTTAGTTTTTCGCGTCGAAAACACAACAACACACGTTGAAACGTTTTATAAAGAAAATAAATTTTCACGCTTCAGCCTAGCTGTGCTACGTAGCTGAGTGAGATCCACTGTCTGGCGATTTGATTCTGTTGTTCTCTTGCCAAACAATCAGTTCTTTTCATCTAATCAGTGAAAATCGTGTTTGCTCCTTGTCAGGTAGTTCGAAATAAATCTTGCAGCAGTTTAAATTATCCCTCGAAAAAAAAACTATTTCAAAATCAATCTGACCGCGGCTTATCCATCAAAATCCTCAGACAGATTTTCGGTTCGCGTCAACAGTACCCCATACTGTGTCAAAATTTGATTAGTGCAAGTGTAAATTTTTTTAAGTGATGTGAAAATTTTTCTTGTGTTATGCAATATGTGAGGCCAAATTGAATGTAATTCAGTCTTTAGAGAAAAATCTAGTTATTCGGTTATTGGTAATTAGTGCATATATCTATCAGTTCTTAATTACGAATTGAAATTAATTGCGGTTTCGTTGTTTTGGGTTTTGGAGCTCTCAGCTGCACCTGGTCTTTGTAGAAATATCGCGAATGTTATTCAGACTGACGTAGTGGCATAAATCATCCCTAACCTGAATGTGTGTACAGTGTCATCATGCAAATAATCATTTATTACGGCTCATTAATATCGCAAATGAAATGCAGTATTCGCATATGATAAAGTGTCAACAGTCGATTTATTCTTTGTCCGCTGAACAGCTTTGTGAAATACCATGGTACAGGACGTGCGCTGCTTGTTCTTTGCGCGAGTTTCAAAATGTCTTGTCGGCATGCGGTGAACTGGTGCCACTCGAATTTTATATTTAGAATGTGAAAATCACTCATCGTCGCAATTTTTTGTGTTGGTTCAACGTACTGACCGACTTATTTGTAAACTTTTGAAATGTGTCGAGCGCCCATGAACTACATAAATTTATTCTGTTTTCGATCTTCGAAGAGTTCGCGATTCTCATGCCCATGCGCCCATCAAAATGGTTTGCATTCGGTGGGATTTAAATTTGGAAACTTTTATTAGTTGTGACTCATTTGAATCAGTTTCTTAAGTCTGCGCAGAACTTGATTCCAAATATAATTTAATTGCATTTTTACCCTGGCGTGGAACTTCGTTATTAGCTTGGACTCAATCAGTGAGTCTGAGTGAAACAGTAAATAAATAAATGATTCGATTGACTTAACACTTCTGCTTTTTTGAAGCCAAGCAACTTATTTTTCATGACTGCGAATTTAATTTCTGGAGTTTTCGAAAGTTTCTTTCAGTAGTTGAAGCTGTAAGATTTTTTGTTGAAACATATTTTTTAAGTAGATGTACATTTTACCTTGAGATTGGTTGTTCGTTTAAAAATATAAATTAAAATGTAGTCGGAGTGAAAATTCATCATAGATTGCACGGCTAAAAGCGGAAAAAGGTGTAAACCGCAATCGTAATTCTCGCAATGATTTCGATCATAGAGCAGATAATAAAATTTGCCCGAAGTGCCTAAAGGCTGCCCTTGTCATTAATAAGACATGGTTAGAAAAACGAATTACTCTACTTGAATCTTCCCATGAATTTATAAGGATTAAAATCAAATTATGCCAATATTGAGAGTGTTACAACTAATCTTCTTTATTTCCAATCAATTTCATAATAGGGAGTCTTTGCAGCCAGGTCTGTGTTGGTGAAACTTGACTGAGGCTTGGAAAGGAGCTAGAAGTACTCCTAAGATTTGGAACTCAATAACAGAGCTGTTTCAGATATCACATGAATTTCATTTACAGTAAATTCAGCAATGTGGTTATGATGGCTGGTATCAAAATTGATACTACAAAAAATATGCTTAATTTACACAAAATGCAGAATCTCCATTTAATTGACGAACAGAAGTTAGTAAAAATAACACATTGATCATGTACCCTTTCATTTTTCAATTAATAAAAACAGTCAAAGAAAAAAGGCTAGGTATTAGGAGCAACACAATCTTTGAAAACGAAAATGAATCCTAGCAAAAATTAATCAAGAATCTATCCTTGGACAATTTTGTTTCACTCCTTGTAAAATAAAAATCAATAAAAAATTTCCTTACTCAGCCCGCGGACGCAGAAAGCTATGCCAATATGTTCCTTAACTTTATTCTAACCAAAAAACGACGTCATTTTCGTTAACGTCCCTTGCGAGAATTCACCGAATTTTTTTTTGCTGGCGATTTCTACCAAAGTGGTTCTGACTACAAGTAGTCCAACAACTCATTGATTTGACGTTGTTTATGTGAGAATGAGTGAAACGGAAATATAAAAAATAGACGTCATTTTTGGCTCTTCTTCTTGTTTTATAAGTTTTTAAGCGAAATTCGATCCTTTAGTTTTCTGATTTTCGGTATCTTTTCTCCTAGCTCAGATATAAGTTTTTATCCAAAAAGTGTGTACCCAAAAGGTTTTTACCCAAAAAGTTTGTTACCCAAAAGGTTTTTAACCAAAAAGTGTTTACCCGAGAAGTAAACGAACAGACCTAATGTCAACAGAAGTAACAAATTAACGAGCATACTGGTTTTTTGGAGCTGTTGAGGCAGGAGAAACTGCAGAGCGCAAGTTGAACAAGCCGAATTGTCCAAACCATTTTCGCTATCGCATTATTTGAGTTCGAACCATGGCCTCCCGCAACTACCTATTCCATGAATATCGATGTAACATTCCCGTGTTCCACTTTACAAACCCGAGAAACAATCGGCTCGATTTCGGTATTACTCAAAAGGTGGATAAATTCGTCCATATTTTCAATTTTATAGCTGTTCATTGTCATGTGTTATCCGGCTCGCATCTTTCTTTTGTATCTCTCTTTCTTCCTTTGTATCTCTCTTTCTTCCTTATTATCTTATTTTCTTTGTATCTTTCTATCTTTCCTCCTTTTTCCTTCCTTTGTACAATTTTTCGCCGTTCGTATCATTTTTTTCGTTCTTCCTTCATAGGCTTCTTCTCTCGTATCCTTTCATTTTTCCTTCGCATCTTTTCATTTTTCCTTTGCATCTTTTCATTTTTCCCTTGCTTTTTTCCATTTTTTCCTTGTATCTTATCATTTTTTCTTTGCATCCTTTAATTTTCTTATCCTCTCATTATTTCTTTGTATCCTTTCGCTCTTCCTTTGTATCCTTTTACTCTTCCTTTATATCCTCGTTTTTTGCTAGCTTTGTATCCATTTTTCTAGCTTTGAATCCTTTTTTTTCTAGCGTTGCATCCTTCTTTCTTTCTTCTTTTGTAACCTTTATTTTTCCTTTGATTCCGTCTTTTTTATCTTGAATCCTTCTTTCTTTTATACCTTTTATCCTTCTTTCTTACTTTGTAAACTTGGTTCTTGCCTGCTTTATATTCTTCTCTGTATCCGTGAGTCTGTTTCCTTCCTTCGTTTGTTTTTGTATCCTGCTTTTTTGTATGCTTCCTTCGTCTTTTTTTGCTTTTGTTTTGCTTTTTTTGTAACCTTTTTTGCCTTTTTTATCCTATTCTTCCCCTTTTTCGTATCCTTCTTTATATACTGCTTTCTATCCTTCATTATATTCTGCTTTATATCCTTCGTTTCTTCTTTACAATCTTTCCTTTTTTATATCTTTCCTTCTTTAGATCTTGCTTTCCTTCTTTATATCTTTCCTTCTTTATATCTTTCCTTCTATATATCTTTCCTTCTTTATATCTTTCCTTATTTATATCTTTCCTTCTTTATATCTTTCCTTCTTTATATCTTTCCTTCTTTATATCCTACCTTCTTTATATCCTTCCTTCTTTATATCCTTCCTTCTTTACATTCTTCCTTTATATTCTTCCTTCTTTATATCCTTCCTTCTTTATATCCTTCTTTCTTTATATCCTTCCTTCTTTATATGCTTCCTTCCTTCTTTATATCCTGCCTTCTTTCCTTATATCCTTCCTTCCTTATATCCTTCCTTCCTTCCTTCTTTATATCCTTCCTTCCTTCCTTCTTTATATCCTTCCTTCCTTCCTTCTTTATATCCTTCCTTCCTTCCTTCTTTATATCCTTCCTTCCTTCCTTCTGTATATCCTTCCTTCTTTATATCCTTCCTTCCTTCCTTCTTTATATCCTTCTTTCCTTCTTTATATCCTTCCTTCCTTCTTTATATCCTGTCTTCCTTCTTTATATCCTGCCTTCCTTCTTTATATCCTGCCTTCCTTCTTTATATCCTGCCTTCCTTCTTTATATCCTGCCTTCAATCTTTATATCCTTCCTTCCTTCTTTATATCCTGCCTTCCTTCTTTATATCCTTCCTTCCTTCTTTATATCCTTCCTTCCTTCTTTATATCCTTCCTCCCTTCTTTACATCCTTCCTTCCTTCGTCTCCATTCCGGGGACGCTACAACCACGAGTTGTAATAGAAGCAGATATAATTTTAAAAACGAAACTCCGGTCGACTAGTGATCTAGGTCGTATGAGCGAAGTGGATCCTGCTCGGAAAACTCTTTGCGGCAAATTTTATGGCAGAAGACAGCAGGGGGAACCTTGTTTGCGCTGGAGAGATGGCGTTGACCAGGACGCTCGGAGCTTAGAGCCCTTTATTACCCATTGATGTTTGCCCAATTGAAAAGAAAAAATATTTATTGGACATTGTTCAAATATTTTTCTGTCTTTTGGACACTTGCTAATGCTGAGTGAGTAATTCGTGAATCTGGGTAGCTCTCTGATTTCATACCAAATTTCTTTTTAATTCTAATATGTCTAAAAATTGCTTCCTTCTTCATCATAATTGATACCATACCATCTGAATTCTTACTGTTAGATATCCTACTATCATCAAAGCTACGCATTCCAGACTGAGCATTGTTGATCGGAATATTTCTTTTGTTTCATTCTGGCACATTCTCATATTAGTGGATAGCTTCAGGGACGAAATATCATAAAACAACTTATCACAATAAACTAAGCAAACATCAACTCCCGAACATAAACTGTTATATACCCGTACTCATATTTCAGTTCGTGTTACCAGACCTACCCCGATCCAAACCTCCAACCTCTCTTCGTATTATTACAAATTCTCGAATATCGTCGATTAGCACATTTTTCCACCACGATCATTGTTTGCTATCGGCTCGCCATAATAAATGTTTATCTCCGCTTATTCCCATATCACGTCGTATAAGATATTCGCGCATGTGCAAATCGTCATCACTAGTGATAATTACTCTAAATTCTCTCTGCTCTGTTTGATAATAATTTACGTAAACTTTATAGCGAAATCTGTTTCGAACTGTACGCTCTTATCGTCCAAGATTCTATTTTGCACTGCAAAACGCTCACCACCCCTACATAAACCAAACCAAATTGGATTCATAAAAAAACAGAGTTCATTGTTAAAAAATTTAAAAACACGATATTCAGTTCGGATTGACAAACTGTTGGATTCGCTTCTCAGATATCCGTTTCGTTATCGGTGAAATAATTGCTGTATTGTTCTGTACAAAGGTGTATTCGGTCGGGCCTGAGACATTCCAAACCCCAGACAACGACCCCATAGTGAAGTGAGTGTTCGATTTGCGAGGAAAAAGTAAATAACTTTTTTTTTCATCTTCATTCAAACAATTTAGATATCAGTAGGTGTGGTGCGATCCCGTTTAATTTTTATTGAATTTTATTAAAAACAAATTTGGATAAGTGTGTGTGAATCGGTAAAACACGAAGGAATAAAATGAGTTCGCGTGGTTTTATCAATCGACACGGATCAATCGATGCCGGTAGTTTTATCGGTCGCAATCCAGAAGCGAAAAGTCCCAATATTGTTGAAAAAGATTTTTATTTTGGTAAGTAAACACATGTGCATAATTAATTGCGAGTTTCGTTGCACAAAATGTATAAACATAGATCAATTAAATAGTAGCAATTTTGTATTAAATACTATCGAGACAAGGATGACAAGTTTGGAATTGGTCGAATAGTCGATTAACAAGATTCTAATATGCGTTTGAATTGGCATTATTTGGCTGGCATCGGCATCCTAAGCCAAAGGCGTCATTCACTGACCGCGGCACCTGTGCTCGTAAATATTTGAATGAAGCATGTGGCAGATGAAATTAGATTGTTTTATGAGCACTAATGGCATGTTTCATACACTTGTATGCCCGGTGATAATTGGGTCTTTGATAAATGTAATGGCCCCGATGTTGGCGGCTCTTAATGTCTGGGATATGAGTAAATGGCAATAATTATATGTTACTTACGAATGAATAGCAAAGCATCTCATTTTTCGCGTGATTATTTGGTTGAAATATATTTGAAACTAAAGGCATATTTTATGTCTATTTTTAAAGAGAAACTACTCTATATTTACATTATGATGTTTGATATTAAAGATTCATGAATAAACAAATGTTTAAGACTGAATATGTAAATACATCTATTGGCGAAATATTGTGTTAGTCCAATCAATATAATGATTATATTGACAAAATTATCAACTTTTTCCACGCAAAATCCATTTAATAGCTTTCATCCGTAAGCTACAAATCTTACTAATATAATTTAGGATATTATGTGAGTGAATTCAGATCGTGTATAATTTATTAAACGTGTTTACAAAATATATGACGTCATAAATTAGCATCTATACTATAGGAAATACGAATGAAGAGCAAAATAGATATAGGGCCCTATTCTGAGAGTCATCTCACGTGAGATCTCTCGTCACTTGGAAAGTCACGTCACTTACGAATCGGTATTCTGAGAGTCACGTGAAATGACTCTAGATGAGGTGACTACGAATTTGTGTTTGAATGGCTGAGCGTTTGAAATTTACCATTTCATTGAAATTTATCATCGCTCGAAATTTACCACGTCCATAGCACACTGGCATCGATCACCGAAGTTAAGCTGTGTTTGGTGTGGTCAGTACTTAGATGGGGGAGGGCTTGGTTACACCGCATATCGATGGCGCGCACAAAATTTTCATACCTTTGTATCATAAGCTCGGCTTACTTTCGAGGGAGTGCAATTTACAAAAAAAAAATTAAGTTCAAATGGAAAGTAAGGAAAATCGAACGCAAACAGGAAATTTTCAGGGGTACCAAATGATTAGTGACATAAAAAAGAGGACGGTGTTTACAAGTGTACCAGGTATACTTAAACTTGCTATACAAGATTATAAATATAGTGATTAGGAAGAAGTATTAGTGAATATTAGAAGTGATTTTTATGTGTTCGCTGTGCTGTTTCAGGCTTTGTGGATCACTCTCCATCAGTCCAATAAGGCATTCAAATTGTCGCTTGTTTTTCCAATAAGAAAATAGAGCGAAAATTGATATTCTTCACATTTTATCCGTCAGGAATAAGCTGTGTATCTGTTTTTCTCCATTGTTAAAATTTCGAAAAATTTCTCGAAAGAATGACGAGATAATGGAGACTTGTCAAAATTTAGCTTCACGGTATACTTTTTAAGGCTGGCACTTTGCTGGTCAATTTTCGATCGATTTTCTTATTGGAAGCAAAGTTCAATTTTCAAATTCAAACACCAAATGTGACTTTTTAGCTCGAAAAAATGAGCTGCACATACTAAATGCCATCAATGCCATCTGCATTTTCAAAACGACAGCAACAAAAACAACCAATCAAACATAAAACACCCCAAAAATTAACACGCAACTACCAAATCACAAACATATGAGCCCAAGTTTATCAGAAGATGGCTAACAGCTATGGCGAACACGTAGTTGAGTTTAACCGCATTATTCAAATAAAAATATTTAAATTATCTTCAAAATAAGATTTGTTTAATTTTTTTTCATGATTGACGATGCAAACTTCGTGAAAATCCTTCTTCTTTTTACTCAAAATATCAATTTATTATCATTTCTGACCACAGTCACTTGATATTATCAAGTTACTGAAAATCTTCTTTACGTGACGCTCGTCACTTCACGTGACTCTCGGAATAGCCGACAGATCGAAAATTTCACTTGAAGTCATCTCACGTGACTCTCAGAATACGAAATCATGAGAGTCATCTCATTCGTCACGTGAGGTGACTCTCAGAATAGGGCCCATAGTAAGTAATGAATGGGAAATAACTATACTGCCCTTATTCGCATAAACGTTCTATCTACATTTTTGTCATTTTTGAATTAACAGCGGATTCAAAAGCATATACTCTATTACATTATTCTGCAAAATATGAAAAACCTATCTTTTATGAAAATATGTTAAAATCAATAATTAAAAATCAACCCATCAACAAAAACGCCGCATTGTTCAGCATAAACGTTCTATCTACAGTAGATAGAACGTTTATGTTGAGCAATGCGTAGATAGAACGTTTATGGTGAACAATGCGGCCAGTTTTTCGTTTCGTTTATTCAAGTTCATGCATCGTCTTCTTGAAAATAGTTGCCTTGGGCAGCAATATACTGAATCCAGCGTTGCTGCCACTTTTTGAATGCTTCCTCAAACCCTTTTGTGAGAGCAAATTGAAAAACTTCTGCGATTCAGACTGGATCTCGGCAACAGTGCCAAAAATGGCGTTTGTTGCGAATCGGCCCCAGTTGATTTTCTCGTAGGGGATGAAAAGCTCGGAATCAACATTTAAAATGTCTAGGCCACGTTTTCTTTTGTTGCATAACTGGATCAACTGATGATCTAATTCAGCATCGTGGACCTGGCATTCGTAAGTGTTGAATTGTAAGAGAGAGAGCTGAGAAGGTTTGGGGACACAAGGAAGAAGTCAATTATCGATGAAAACTGACGAAAAGTAGGTTCCTACGGAAAGATGGGTTTGATAAGGCTTGAGATCACTGTAAGCCATTTTCTCATTGGCTCGCCGTATGTTATTTCCCTCCGTGGAAGACCAGCCCAATGGAAGATGCAGTCGCCAGAATGCAGTCAAGATCCTGTATCAGCACTGAACCACTGAAACCATGATGGACATAGGTGCCTACGAATAATATTTGGTTATTCCCTAGTTGCAGGCTGATACAGATCACTTCCGTAGCTTTGAGTCCTGGGATCAGATGCCGTTGGGTTTTGATCCGCTCTTTAATTAATAGCGTGGTACATAGTTTAGAGGAATTTCGGTCCTCAGACATGTCCTCTCGAATGATTTTGTAGCCATCTAGCTTAGTTTCTGATAGGAAAAGAATATCAGGGTTCTTATGGTTCAGGAATTCCTGAACGAAGTTCCTTTTATAAATGGGAGCTGAGGTAGCAATATTTGAAGCTGCGAATTTAAGAGGATGCATTGTCGGCTAAACGATAGGTCAGTGAAATAAAAACATCTCAGATTGATAAGAAAGTTTCCCAAAGGTTAGAATGAAATCCTAGATCTGATTTACCAAGGCGAAGAAATTATAGCCTAAGAGATTTTGGTATTCACCAAAGACTACCGAGTCGACCGTTGGCTTTGGCTTGTTTTTAGCCAAAATAGTTGGTTGAGAAGCGAGAGTTGAGGGTTTTTTCGTTAAGACAAATTTATTTTCTGCCACAAAGTGGCTGGCGTGTGAAACACCAGGTCGGACAGTATTTTGTATGGCTGCAGCCACAAAGTCATTTTTGCGTGCTTGCTTGCTTTCTCCGCTTTAGCAGCATTGCGACGCTCTTCGATTTTCTTGGTCCCTGGGCATCTACTGTAGCTTGCTGGGTGGCCAGTTGTTTTGCAATTTACGCAGTAGACTGCACTCTTTACTTTCGTGTACTTTATCGCACAGGACACAGCGTGTGCCAAATCCGCAGTTGGACGCGGTGTGTCCAAAACGTTGGCAGTTGTAACACTGCATAATGTTCTTTTTTTCCAAGCGGTCCCACTGGACCCGCTTATGCCATAAGAATTTGATGTTTAGGACAACCTACGCATCAACTCCAGGTGTAAGTTGGACAATAAACATCCCTAACTTCTTAGCCTCTTTCCGTGAGTGGACAGTGAAAAACCGCCTCACGTTACAAATTTGTTCTCCTCGTCATAGGAAGTGTGAACTCCCTTCAGGAGGACTGTTGTCTTCTTAACGCTTTGTGACGTGTAAGTAAAACAAGGTTTATACCTTGTTTTCAAAATTTCGAAGAGCTGCTGATGCGACTTAAGACTTTAGTAGACTTCAGTAGTTTTATTGAGGTTAGTTACCCTCGCCTCGAATTCAGGAATTTTTCCCTCTTTTCCTGCACTAATTGATTCAAGTGTTTTCCTGAAGCTTTTAAGCTCCAGTTTGTAGCATACTATGGGAGGGATTCTGCCACTTTTTCCTTTGGTGGCTTGGCCTTGAGGGGTCGAAACCTTTCTTCCTATAAGTTTCGAGGCCATGCGGCGTGGAGCTGGGAGAGCATATGGAGGGGCAGAAGAACTAGCCCTTTGGACTACCGCAGAAAATTCTAGGTAGCTGACCGATGTGTCATCGGAGACCTTTTTTGTTTTTGGGCCAACAGGCGATATGACTGGTTAAGTGGGATCTCCCTTCCCCATTTCCTTCCACCAGGAATCGCATTTGGTGCCTTAAAAGGGGGTGCGAACTAACTCAGTGGCTATTTGTGCTCCTTGAGCACTATTATGGGCTTCGTTAGTGTCCATATTCTCTCGCTCTCGCTTTCCTCGATCGTGGTTTCTCCAACGTAAGTTTCGAGGTCCGTTGCAAGGTCCGCTGCAAGGTCCGCTGCCTCGAACAATGCAAACTTTCATTTTGAGCCGGTAAATTGACTGGCGATGCAATTTACCGGCGCAAAGTGAAAGTTTGCATTGTTTGAGAAGCTCCAGAAGGAAATCTTCTCAGACGTCGGCATTGCATTTCTTACAGAGCTCCCCGAGCCTCTGTCTTGTCTTTTTCGCGAAGTAATCGCGCTCTGGATCTAACTCGGTGGTGTCCGTACCACCGTCCGTCATCACGATCAGTTGCTCACGCGTATGCTAATTTTGTAATTTAATATGATAGGAAAATATATATTTTTTAAAAATAAATCGACAAATCTGCCCGTAATCAGCCAAGCGTGCCTCGATGTCGCCCATAGCGAAATATTTCAAAAAATCAAAATATTTAAAAAACAATTCGCAATTCATTCAACTTACACAATAACACATCCACTCACTGCACCAGTGCGCCAACTGGAAATAGCCGATTATCACTACTTTTGGATCACACTTCGTATCTGCAGGAGAGATTGTGCTCTGGCGCAATCAAATTTGCCTGACTTTTTGCGGATAAAAACAGGAAAATTTGATGGGTCTGGTGTCAAATGGTTCTGCGAAAAAAAAGCGATAATTTAGATAATTCGGATTCGGTAGACTGCAAGGTCAATCATTAATAGACTATGCTCAAACAAAACGTCGAAATTTGTGTACTGTTTATCTCTGAATGCAGTCGAAAGAAGTAAAGTAAATAAGTATATTCAGGAATCACACTAAACAGCATCAGTGCCAGCAACTAATAGCTCTTTTGAATGACAATGAAAGAGCGGCTCAGCAAAAATATATGTTGAGTGTAACTGAACAGACTTAATTAAAAATGTAATTATCGATCACTAGTTGCAGGACTAGCAGTGTTGCCAGTATTGGACAATTTAATCATTTTTGCGCTAAGAAATGCTGTCCATCGAATTGTCATATGGAAAACATCCCGTAATGAAAATAAGTATCAAGTAGTTTTCTTTCCTAAATTTTAAAGCTCTTGTGAGTGATAACCGTGGACATCTTTCTACCCTATGACTTCCAATGCAATCATCGATTCAAAGTGGTACGTGACCTTCGATACATGTTGGCCGTAATAAGGAGCACGTTTAATGGAATATGTCTTCAAAATCTACACGATTCTTATACTTTTCTTCCAAAATCG
The DNA here is from genome assembly GCA_947369275.1 of Nemotelus nigrinus. NCBI lineage: Eukaryota > Metazoa > Arthropoda > Insecta > Diptera > Stratiomyidae > Nemotelus > Nemotelus nigrinus. The sequence goes on from OX376374.1 coordinate 10,737,603, forward strand.
GTCTTTCTAGCGGTGCGCTAGATTTTTTCCTGAATTTGATTTTGTGTTTCCTAGTTATTATTTCAGCAAATTTGTAGGGACGTCTTTAATCCTTGCGTTTGTCATAAGCAAAATGTGTACAGTCGCATATCTATTTGTAAGGGATTTACTGTTTTATTATCCGGTGTGAAATAACAAAGCTGCTCATAAATTCAAGCAGAAAATTATCACAAACTTTTCAGTCATAATTACCTTCCACAAATGCAAAGTTTATTTAACTGTTCTGTAACGAATCAACAATAGATTAGTTTTTGTGAAAAATATGTTTGTACATGAACACAAAAAAACCTAGTTGTACTTGAATGTATGTTAGTACCTGCATGTATTCTGTTACATATGCATTAATAAATTTTGCATTGTTTCTTCCTATCTTGTTCAAAGTGCCACTAGTATAATCTTCACAAGCATTCAGAACGTGTTTACATTTTAATAAGCGCGGAACCAAAGCTAATGGTCATTGTGTCGCATCTGTCCCAAAGTATTATTTGTATTTTGAATCTGATGCGAATTCGATATAAATAAATTGATAACGATTAAACACTATATTTAATACGAGTGGGAATGGCATTTAGATGGCCGTAAGGAAAAACAACTCTCGAAACTTGTTCCATTGCTCGAATTCGCTGCCATCGTCGTTCATATCAAATGCGCAGTCTTGACTGCTTGCTGTATCAGTTTCTGTTTCAGACGAAATATTAAATTGTCGAGATTGGACTGGAACAATTTGGGGAGTTAATTGAAATTGAGTACGAATCTGCAGTGTATTGTGATTGTTAATTCGAGTTTTTTATTCGCCAGTTATCACATATAGAATTCGGTGATGTTGATAGTTTAGTTGATTGGAACCATTCTGTTACCTAGTACTTTTTTCCTATCAAAAGAAAATGCTTTTTAATCGTGTGGCGACATCGCAACGGCTGCTCAACGATATGAAACTGTTTCCGAAGAAAGAAGGTGATGATAACGATGGTGGGTGATAAAAACATGTTTAGGTAGTTTTTTTTTCAATTTTCGATAAGAAAAAGTTCTTATACGCGTAAATGTTACTTGAAGTCTAGCAGTACAGTGATAGTATGATATGTATCAAAAAAAGAAAGGTGATATTTCACTATCTTATCTTATTATTATTATTAAGTACAAAGCGTGAGAAATTGAAGGTCGAATAAATTTCATGCAAAACATAAATTAAGCTCCGGTGACATGCACATACATCTAAATGTTTGATACTGATGCTAGAGTGTTGAATAACTGAATTTTTCGAGTCTCAGATCTAATTTTTGCAACGTGCATGTGTATTATGCATTAACGTGCGCTGTAAAATTTAAAATGGGATGAATTCACTGTCTCATACATTCGACCCTCCAGTTGCTTTAACGCTACGCTAGAATTTCAACACTGAGCTGGAACGCAACTGTAAACTTAAAGCTGAATATTTACTTTATTCTAATTGCTCAACAATCACTCATGTAACGAGCGCTACCTTTCCATATTCTGATAAAGAACTTTTAAAAATCTTTTGTTACAATTTCCAACTGCATTTTATTTATACAGTTGGGGACAAAACTCTCCATACACCCTCAAAATTTCATAAATTTAGTAGAAACTGCAAATATTTATGAGAATTTTATATGCAACTTTATTGCAAATGTATTTTTATTAACATAAATTTAAAAAAAAAATTACATTAATTAACTTATGACCGTAAAAACACCAGAAAAAACGAAATTCAGCAGGGACAAAAGTTTTCATACATTGATCAGATAGTCTACTCTGTTCTTCATTGCATTGCTTTACTGTTGTTTTTCTTCAAAGAACCGTTGTATTTCCTATGAAATGCGTGAATGCGATCTAATGATTAGTTTGTTTTAGTAATCTGTGAGCAAAGGGAGTGAAAAATGACCAAGCGTAAGGAAGTAAGTGTTGAAATAAAAATATTAATTATTGCTGAGCACAGAAATGGAAAATCATACCGCGCAATTGGAGTTTTGTTTAAATTATCTCATGCCACTGTCCAATACATTGTTCAAAAGCATAAAAACACAGGATCAGTGGAAAATAAGCCAAGAAATGGACGACCATAGAAACTTTCCAGGCGGGATATCAGCATGATCTTAAAAGAGGTCGACAAAAACCCAAGGATCACTGGTCGGCAACTGGCGGAACATGTCGCTAATACTTTGAATAAGTGTGTTCACCCTAAAACCATCTGAAGAATCTTACGTTCCTATGGATATGCAAGTAGAGATCCTCGTAAAAATCGCTAATATCTGAAAAGAATAGGCAGCTTCGACTTGAATTTGCAAAGCGATATTTAGGAAAGGATTTACAGTTCTGGAAAACTGTCTTATTTACTGATGAAAGCAAGTTCAACTTGTTCGGTAATGATGGCAAAGAAAGAATCTGGCGAAAAAAGGGAACAGTATTGCAACTGAAGAATTTGATACCAACAGCAAAACACTGGGGTGGCAATGTGATGATGTGGGGTGGAAATGCAGCTGGTGGGGTTGGCAGATTGGTCTTTATAGACGGTATTATGGACCAATACTATTATAAAAGACTGTTGGAAGAACACTTGCAGCCTTCCGTAGACAATTAGGGTATTGGCCGGCATTGGATATTCCAACAGGACAGCGATCCTAAACATACTGCACGTTTTGTAAAGAAATGGTTGCTTTATTATGCACCAATGCAGCTGTATTCCTTTCCTCAGTCGCCAGACTTAAACCCCATTGAACATAATTGGAAACTTATGAAAAGAAAAATCTCGAAAATTCACACCAGCAGCAAGGAGTCACTCAAAACTGCGCTTCAACAAGCCTGGGGAGAAATAACTCCGGAAGTTACTAAAAATTTGGCGGATTCAATGCCACGACGGGTGCAGGTTGTTATTGATGCCAGCGGTGGCCCAAAAAAATTTTGAAATATAAAATTATATTAAATAATGTGGAATTTTTAGTTCAATTACATAATGTATAAACACTTTTGTCCCTACTGCCTTTCGTTTTTTTTTGTGTTTTTACGGCTATAAGTTGATTAATGTAACTTTTTTTTTAATTTATGTTAATAAAAATATATTTGCAGTAAAGTTGCATATAAAATTCGCATTAATATTTGCATTATCTACTAAATTTATGAAATTTTGAGGGTGTATGGAGAGTTTTGTCCCCAACTGTACATTAGTGTTATTTTGCCGCGATAAGAATACATATCGGATGAATGTCCTCGATATTTACTAATATATACATACATGCGTAGACACGTTATATACGCAAAATGCAAAAAGGTCATTTACATAATTGATGCTATGAATAAAAGCGACTTATTGACAACACATCATTTATTCTTTCTTTTCTATTTTGTGTTAAAGACGTTTGTCTGATGTGTGTGATAAGGTTTTAAGTGAACTTGTAACATTTATGACGACAGTTTCATACACAGTATCCATAATCAATTCATTCTAATATTCGGAGGTAATTGCGGAACTAAACGGTTCAACTTGATATTTTTTCTCATTAATACACTCTGAACATTAATAAATACACAACGATCAAGAAAGATATATTCAATAATGGTGCATCTGTCTAGTCATAGTTGTTACTGTTTACAAAAAATATGTAATTGATTGAAAAAATGTCGGATCAAAAGGGAAGGGGAATTTTTTTTATAAATTTTCGAAAATTAGGATACCGTAAAACGGATCTTCTTTGCACCATTGTAAATATCAAAAGATATTTTCTGGCGACAAAAAAAAACAGAACAACGCTAATTGTTGGGGCAGTTATACTTTAAACAATTCGAGTAGCCGTAGTTATAAACATGAAATCAATAATGCAGATTATTTTTCAGAAATTATAAGTAAAAAAAAACAGTTATTTTTAGGAAGTCTCAAATATCTTTTCAAAGGGTTTACTACGCACCAGCTTATCAATTCAATTCACACAGTAAAGCGGCAAATACCACATTTTTTACATTTGGCTTCAAACATTGCGCTGTCTTGATAATTTGTAGGTTTGACTCTCGGTAGGAGCATTTTCTTGAAGAAAATTACATATCAAAAAGGATCATCAGGATCAATAGAGAAAACAATACGTACTACAATAAAAGATACAAATTATTTATTTTATAAAAAAAAACCCAGTATATTCTACTTGTAGTCGTGTCTAGTCGTGTGAGTACGTCTAGTCATGAGGACTTTCCAAGCCACCTCCGTATTTTAAATCTTTCCTCTATAGTGTTAGAAAGTCGAGACATTTAAGGAGCTATAATTTAAAATTTTTGTTGTTTTTTTTAGCGAGTATTATACATCAGTGTCAGTAATATTTTTCTTTTGAAGGAGTGATTGTTTCAAGATAAAATTACTGGACTACCTTCTGGTAAAAAAATGCAAAAATCATGATCGAACAGGAACTAATTGAACATTTTAAATTGATAGAGCATATTTTCCCGTTGTGTGTTTATTTTCTTCTGCAAGTGCTTTTTGTTGGGGTTTATGGTAATGAAAAGATAGGAAAAACAGGATATACGAGACTGAAGAAGCTTTTCCATAAAATGTTTAAACAAATATATAAATGCATTATTACATTTTACAGTTATAAGGCTATAATCGAATGTATAACATTTATTTATGATTCATTAATTACAATCACTCATCTATTGCAGGAATTGATTCGCCATCGTCGATAACAAGTAATGCTAATATTCAAACAAATGCGACGAATGGACCAACCTTACCAAATGAAATATCAGCACCGTACGAAGTACCTCAGCTTCCAATCGAACAGATCGAAGAAAAATTACAAATACAACGACAACTTCAAGTGAAGTGAGTATTGTTTTTTTTAGTGAAAATTCCGTTAACATAGTTAATTTTGGTAATAAAATCTTACTTTTTATTTAAATTAAAAAAATTAATTTGCTGAGTAAGCTTGCTTGTTACCAAATCATTGGTAGATTGATATTAGTATGTAAACATTAGCGAGATTTCGCGAAAGGCAATAAATATGTTAATGTGGTGGATACTAAATTGGTAGTGGCTAAAAAAAAGCCTTTTAATTATCGAGGTTATTTGTAATCTTACAATCAAATCAGTTTAATGTTTGTTTAATGGCGTTGGTTAGATCTCATTATGGAATGTAGATCTTAAGGAAATATGCATCAGGTTTCTTTATGTTTAGTTAACAGATGTTTGAATTGTGCCATTGTCCTCAAAATACAACTTTCAATATTTGGCATGCCCAATGTCTTTTGGGAAAAAATGTAGTTATTGATTTCAGAAAAAAAGTATATATTTGACCCATTTTCATTTGAAAAATTTTATCTAGAGTCAAATGTAATGACTAAATTTTTAACAAAACTAAAACGTTCATGTGTTTCATTATTTAAGGTATACGTACGGTTGAAATTCTGAATGGAACGGTGATAAATTATAAACTGACATTTTTCTATGCTCATATCGAAGCAATTTAATAAGAAGTAATTGGGAAAAATATCGGTAAAAAATATTTTACAATCGGGTGCAAACAAGCGAAATTACACGTCATTAAATTCGTATTTATATCATTTTTTTAAAAAAATGGGAAAAGTAGGAGGTCCAAATATGATCCCTGCGGACCGTCGGAAGTAGCCATAAATGGACGAAAAAGGTGTCAATCAAAAATCACAATCAACGATTTTTGTTGAATGTAATCCGATTGCCGGATATACCAACTTTACTAGCCGAGATGCTTTTTTAAAGGGCTGCATATTGAATCACTTGCTGTCATCTGAAAATTTAATCCGAAAAATGGATCACAAACATGTATTAAAATAGGAAAATGAGGGTCCAACATTCAAAAATTTTATTCTTTCTAGATTATCCGACATGTAGATTCAGAAAACATAAAATTAGCCTTCTTCACCCTAGATTTTACATCCACATTATAGTTATTAGATCCAGGAGCTCTGCAGTATTTCAAAGTAAGTCGCAGGCATTTTACTACAAGCTTCAATTTCTACACAAAATTACTATAATTTTTTTATGAGATAATGATTTTGCATTTAGATTAACGCACTTAGTCCAATTGTCTTCAAACATATTTGATACCTGAATAATGTTCCGTTGAAATTCCTTCAAAATAGGCCTGAGTTTTCGTTTTAACTTCATCATCTGATGAAAATCTCCTTCCCTGGAGCCATCTCTTCAAGTTTGGAGACAGCTAGCGAAACATCCAGTAGTCGGTAAAGCTGAATTAGTTCGCCCACCATATTGCGTGGCCGAGCGCAAATAATTCAGTTTTACCGTTACTTTCACTGAAGTGCTAGTAGATGCGTTGTAGGGATGAGAGAGCCCTATTTTCTTTGCCAAATGAGGCCGTTTTTTCTTGATTTCCTTGTTCAAACGGTCCAATAATTCAACATAATAGTCTCCTGTGATCGTTTTTCCCCTTTCAAGGTAGTTCGTGAATATTATTAAAAGGTTCCTTAAAAAAAATGCCGGTCAAGACCTTTCCAACTGATTTTTGCGACTGTAACCCGCTTCTAACCACTCTGCTAACTGTTTACTGGACTCTGAAGTGTAGTAATGGTCCATCGTTATGAATCGGCGAAATAACCCTTTCGACTAAGCTGCAACAGTGCCAAATAGCCTTCCGAATCATCAACACGTTTTGCTTTTGGTCCATTCCTAAATGCTCATGGAAGTTGTAAAACAGAGGTATCTGCTATGCCTACGACCTTAAACTACGGATACAGTACTGGCATTGATACCATGGTATACCATGGTATCATACCACCAGTGTATCGCCCAGTTCAAGGCTAATACCAGCTCGGCAAAGTGACATATACAGAGTATCTACGTCGTTGGTACCGCGAGAATTTTGCCCGGTATATCGAAGATTTTACTGCCAGCAGAGATAATTTCCAGTCAGTGGGGAGTGTAGTTATTAAACTTTCCAATACAGATCATTGACAAATGTCACTGAATGGTTTTATTTTGAAAGTATCACTTGTTTTGATATGAATTAGAAAATAACAATTTTATCAAACAAATTTGACAAAAAATACAGGTTCGACTTAATTTCATTTCATTTTTGATTCTACACTCAATTTGACAGTTTTCACTTTTTACAGGTGATGTCACACAGTACCACGTAGGCGCATCCTCGCAAGCTATCGATACCGTAGTATCCATACCCTAGTATCAATACCAGCAGTGTACCATTAGTCTTAGCTATCACGCGTACTTTCAGTTTATGATCGATCATCCAATAAGATACAACGGATTTTTTTATGCCTTTTTTGATTTTTTGATGAATGACTACCTCTTTTGGGTGACCTGGAGGTGGTTCGATACTCGTGTTGGTTCGACCAAGTTTAGATTCAGCGAACTAATATTTGACCATTTTATCTGATGCAGCAGATGCCTCATAATGTTTATCGAGCTCTTCTTTGTTTTCCTTCGCTGTTTTCTTTCTCAAATAGAAGTGTTTAATCAGTGCACGAAATTCGTCTTTATCCATTTTATTAAGACACCATAAGTTGTTCGCTTTCAACGGCTGCCAAACACAAACTAATAGATGCAGATACATGAAACTTGACATTTAATCTTTCATAAGGTACCACGTTTTTCTTTCTTTTTCAGAAAAAAATCCTTTTCATGATTTGAGCGTTATCTGGTATTGAAAACCTTCGTTATTGAGGCATGTAGCATTTGATAACATTTGTTAGCCAACTTAGATGATTATCTATCTAGACAAGATTCGCATATAACTATTCATAATCCAATGAAAATAATATAAATAAAAACAGTCTTTATTCGATTCCTCAACGATTAAAAATTGCAATACACGGACGTAATTGTTTAGAAGCAGAAGCTTCTTCAGTGAATGAAGTAATTGTAAGCAAGTAAATAAGATCATACAGTTACCAAAGCTAAAAATTAAAGGAAACGAAAAAAATTCCGTAGCGCTGCAAAAAGAAGCTCGTAATCTAGTTGCGGAAAAGATTGAAAAAGAAAAAAATCAAAATTTTCAGTCACTTCTGCCAACGATTTTAGGATAACCTAAAAACTGGGGAGATGGGAAAGCAAAAGTAAAATGGCATGTACGATATTACGAATTTAATTAACAAACCATTAATTCGTCCCAGAAAACAAAACGCAAGTCGCGCGGAGTAGAACGTTCTCCATCATCACATTTTTTTAAAAAAAATTTAAGCATTTTCGCTTTTTTTCTATATATTAACCTTCCGTTCGGTTTGTTAGCTCAAATTCCATAATACTATATTATTGTTGTATGTATTATAACTAACAAGCAGTATTAGCTACGTTTTGCGTTCCTCGGTATACCCTTCTCAACAGACAATCTTCTGCAACTGACAATTTTCTTGGTCCCGCTCCTCTCCATAGCAGAGACGTCTCTATCTATATATTATTTCGAAGGTTGAGTGAGTTTTTGGAAAATGAGAATGATTCTCACCAACTTAATATGTATCATATCTTTCAAAGCATAATATATTCGTCTTTGATAATCTTATTTATTTCATCAATTTAAATCAAGTACCATCAAAATCAAGTACCATCAAAACTGCATAAGCCAGTATGTCAAGTTAAATCGCTTGTGTCTTTATTTAATTTAATAATGCTCACTTACAGGGTTTCACACTCCGGTTCAGTGTCAACTTATATAGATACTTGTTGCATTCGATGTAAGCTCCTCTAACGTTCGCAAGCACACAAAAAACTATATGGGACTACTAATTGCAAATGTTTCTAATTCAAAGTGGATCAGTCAGTTCCGACTCGTACGCAGTTTTCTTTCGATCATTAAGTTCGCAAAGCTTATCCATCGAGACGTGTGAGTGTGGTCCAGAAGAAGATTATTGCCTAAAAGACAACAATACTGACTTGTAGTAGTTCGTCGGTTGAAAACGACGTGGTGAACGTGATTTCAAGGATATTTTTGTTTCGAATGTGAAAGAAAACAAGTTTATTAAAGCTATTTTGCTAATTAACGAAATAGTTTTGTGCAAACGCTTGAATCTGATTGATTCGAGTGATATCGATTTAATTCAAGTGATTAATAAAATACAGTGTTGTGATATGTATGTGAAAAATTAATGTACCTTTTAAATGATTATTCAGTATGTATCTACGCATTTAAAATTCATTTGAGATGAAGTATTTCTACCTGAACTCTAGAAAAATGGAACTATGAAACTAAATTCAATAAATATTTCATACGGGTTCGTTCGTCGAATTAATTCTCTTAATGACTTCAAGGATATGAGCTCCCATTGTTATTCCAGGACTAAGTCAGAAGTAGATTCTTGGAATTAATTTGTTCTGTCAAGAGCTTTCTTTGAACCTGATGATGTGACGTAAAAATCGATTGTTTGAACGACTATTGAATTCTTTTCTTGCGTTTTGCTTCCGATACTTGCAGTTTGCTTCTGATTCTTGTTCCTCGAAAATATACAGCAACTTCAAAAGAAAATACATAAAAAATACTGAGTTATTTTATTAACACTGAACATCAAAAATATTTCGTTTCCTTCTTCCAAAGTCTCTAATGAGTTTTTTTGGTTCCGATCTTAATAATTAATAATCGGCCCATTAACGACCACCAAACAGAAAAATGTTAATAAATTTAGCACTTCCTTATACATCAGCTGTATAAAATTCTGCCTGGCATAACTACAAACGAAAGCGCAACACTAAGCAGCGTCAATTTCAAATTAAATTTAACATTCAAATCACACCCAGCAAAGCCACCTAACATCTCGCTTTAATTTCATAGAACAATAAAATGATTGATGTTGTACTCGTACTTGCAATCTAGTATTACCACCTCATCAAAAATTGTGATCGTCAAGTGTCTCCTGTCCTATGCAAACGCAAATTGTTTTCGTTATACAAAGGCCAAGGCTAAGAAAAGTGAAAAATTAGTGTCTTCCGATTATCAATTATATTGCTCCCCCTTCAATGTGAATGATAGTGGCCAGTAAAAAATAGGCCAATAGTAAACGTATGGTGTAATCTAATAAGTCACCACGAAATGTCGTAATTGAGTTTGTCCAAACTACACTTGGGAGTTGAATGCGAAACATAAACATGCAAAATTACCAATAGTCACCATCCTCATAACCGTCGATTAATACCTTCCTTTGAGAATTCATTATTTTATAGATTTAAGACTGCCAAGAAAATCAACATTAACACGAAATAACAATGCACTCTTACTGTGTTTCCGTTTTCTATGAGTATCTGCTGTCGCATTTGCCTGGGAAGTTGAGTTGTCGTGTCGCACGAAACCCTTCTAAAGTTTACTGAAGCATCGAGCGAATCCCTAATAAGGCAACTAGAGAGCGTCGGCTTTTCGCAATCGATTCTCGGCTAATGACTGTTTCAATTCTTTCAATGACACCATATTTCACGCTATAACGTGCCAAACGATACACGTTGAACAGACAAAGCGAAAGTTCCTAATTATGTATGTACTTTGGAGTAGTACATACCTTTGTTGAGTAGGGCCTATTAGATGAATGACTGAATGAATGAAATGAAAGTGATAAAGGACTGACTTAACTTCGAAGACGACCTGACGTTGTAAATATTTCGAGCTTGAGTTAGTTTTCAATTATGTTGTGATACTTACGTGAAAAGGTTGTGTTTTGTAAAAGTGAAAAATAATTGTTAGATGAAAGATACTTTGAATTGTGCCTGAATAGTAAAGTTTTTGCAGAAGCAGGCTTAAATATGTCGTTTCTTGTGGATACATATGTGTGGTAAGTGGAACAATTATTAGTTCTTTTGTGCAAATCAAAATGCAAATTCCAATGCACACTAATATTATTTATTTTTAAAATGCTGGGATCCTTTCCTGAAACTGAAATAAAAAAACTACTAATATAATCTTGTTTGAAAATCATTTAATTTGACAAAATGTTTAGTAACTATTTAAAAATCATTTAATCACGCACACTGAAACAAAAAAGGCAAGTTACAGCCACCAATTGAGTGGAGACTTGTACGCTTTCCAAGTACTCGTCCCCAAACTGAACAACAAAAGTCCGAGGACGAGTACATCTTGGATCCGATTATCCAATAGAGCCAGAACAGTAGCCATCGTTATCACTATCCTGAGACTATTATGATTTTTTTTTTGGATACACACGATCAGTATTGTTGTCTGACTAAATTATACATCAGTAACAATCTCGAAGTTTTGGGATCCCACATATTTTAGTCATTTCCGAGATCTCGTTTTTCTGTCGGGATTGATAAAATTCAACTCATCCTAGGAATTAGAAAATTTTTCATTCTGCATAGTTGTCATACATGCTCATTAGTGATAGTGTGAACGTTATCGAGCTGTGCGCTTTTTGTGTCTCTATCAAAAACTGGTTAGGGTAGGTAGCATTGAAAGCAACAACAATTGGGGCAGGATTGTTGTTTTCAATGCATCTATCCTAACGAACGCTCGATAAAGGCGCAAAAAAATGCGCCTATGATTTCATGAAAGACAAATTTACACTTATCAACATGCTGGAATTCTCCAGCACCATCATTCCAACGATCGAGGCAGGACTTCCAAGTAGACTGCATTAATATAGACTTAACGAAACCTTTTGATAAGATGTACCATAATGCTGATTATGATAGCATTCACAATTTCCTTGACAATGTCGCTTGGACAAATGTGTTATGTGCCATTCCCTTGATGATGATGTAGCTTTTTTTATAGAATAGTATTTGAGGCGGTCGATAAGTTTGTACCTAAGATAACGAAAAAAAGATAAACTCTCTGAACCTTGGCTTGACAAGACTCTCAGACGTCTGAGAAATCACAGAAACAAACTTCACAGACTAATGAAGAATTAAGTCGACATTAGCCACCGTATTAAAGAAGAATACGATTTAATTGCTCATGAATTCTCTACTAAGTCTCACGAAGCGTATGACAGATACATAAAAACTACTGGAGAGAATATAATCCGCGACCCCAAAAATTTTTTTGATTTTGTTCATATGAAGCGGAAAACAAGCGGCTACCCCTCTTCAATGTCCACTAAAAATTCGATGTTGTCTTCTTCGCCTCAGGAGATCTGCAATTTTTTTGCTGACCATTTTTAAGAAATTTTTGGTCCAGTTAGCATCCCAACATTGTATCGATTGCCGGGTGCGACTCAAACAATTTTTGCTGAGGATATGACCATATCGAGGAATGAAATATTTACTGCCATTATGGAGCTTGACAGTAACAAGGGCCCTGGACCTGACCTCCTTCCTCCTACTTTTCTAATCAAGTGTGTAAAATAACTGATCTCACCCCTTCATACTATATTCAATAATTCTCTCTCCTCTGGACTATTTCTTTCGTATTGGAAATCTTCTTATATTACACAAATTTATAGAAGTGGCGATATATGTTTTATTCAAAATTATAGAGGCATCGCCATTCTATCTGCTATTCCCAAACTTTTTGAAAAAATCATCTACTACAAACTTTCTCCTCTGGTCGACGCTCGACTGAACGAGCAGCAGCGTGGATTTAGAAAAGGTAGCTCTACTACAACTAATCTTATGGTGCTTGTTTCTGATGTTTTGTGCAAAATGGAGAAAGGTGAGCAAATTGACGCAGTCTATACAGACTTCAGCAAAGCATTCGACCGAGTTGATCACTCCATTTTGATCCCCAAGCTGAAACGATTCGGAATTGCAGGATCTTTACTAAAGTGGCTTGGCTCCTACCTCCAAGACCGGTTGCAATTCGTGAAATTCCAAGGTATTATTTCTAAGAAAGTCAATGTTAAATCCGGTGTACCTCAAGGAAGTCATTTTGGCCCTCTTCTTTTTAATATTTTTATATCTGACATATTGGAGGTTTTATCTGACATTCCCCATTTACTAAATGCGGACGACCTCAAAATCTACCATGTCATCAGGACACCCTTGGGCGCTACCTTTTTTCAGTCTAAACTGAACTCTCTAGACCATTGGTGCTCCGCGAACAAGTTCCCTCTTAACCTTGCCAAATGCCGCGCAATTAGCTTCTCTCGCAAAACTGCACGCGTTCATTATATGTACCGCCTCAACAACACGTCACTCAGCAGGGTTGACAACATATTAGATCTCGGTGTCACCCTGTATGAAAAGCTCCGCTTCAATCTACATTACGATAGAGTGCTTTCCCGAGCAAGTAAACAACTTGCTTTCATTAAGCGACGGGCCAAAGAGTTTAAAAATCTTTGGGTTGCTAAATCTTTATATATTTCACTCGTGCGTCCTCTTCTCGAATATGCGTGCGCTATCTGGAACCCGGCTTTCGAAATTCACAGCCAAAGATTTGAGTCTGTTCAGAAGCAGTTTTTACTTTTCGCTTTGAGAGATCTTTTCAACCCTTATGATTTCAGTAATCTACCATCATACGAATATCGCCTTAAATGTATTAATTTGTTACCCCTTGCGTCGAGAAGACTAATGTTATCTGCCTGCTTCAGCTTTGATGTCATCAGAGACGTGGCTAATGTCGTTTACTTGAAAGAAAAGTTTGTACTCAATCAGCCCTTGAGAGTCACTAGATCCCGGCGATTGCTTATTGAATACCAACACAACATATGCAGCAATGGAGCCAATAAATAGGTGCTGCAGGCTATTCAATAGCATGAGCGAGAACTTTTCTCCTACGATCTCTAAATCAACGTTTAAAAATAACATCATCAAGGCTCTCTCATTATAGTCTCTCCTATCTCGCACCATACTAACATATATGTATTGTATATTCAATTTAAATTTAAATTTCGTATTTAATTTGTTAGTAATTTGTTTGTCATTTATTATTTATTTATTACTTTATTTGTTGTCTGTTTATACTAATTTTATTTATGCACTATTTACTAGTCTTGTATTTATATATAATTTGTTTTATTTTTATTTTGTTTCATAATTTTATGCATGTACTATTTTATTTTATTCTTTTTATACATGTACGCCTTGTTTGCGAAATAAATACATAAATTAAACGCAATATTGTTTTGCAAACTGTCTTCTCTTAACTATCCTCAACTATAACTGGATTACTTCTTATTTGAAATGCCGTATCTTTATGTGGCGCCCTGTCATCGAAAATTGATGTCATATATGGTAGTCCTCAAGGAAGCCACTTAGGCCCTTTACTATTTCTTTTATATATAAATGACCTCCCATCTGTCCGCAAAAAATCCTGTATGTCACTTTATGCAGATGATACAATATTCGTGACTGCTTGGGACTTGAAGCAGACCTTGAAGATTTTACGACTTGATATGATAGAAATAAACTAGTAATTAACATTGACAAGTGTACCGCTCTTTCGTACATGCGAATAATTAGTCAGTTAACCTTAGAATACTCTTTAAAACTATTTCCCAAAAATATTCTGACAAAGTACTCAAGTCTGAGTGCTTTTAAATAATACTTTTACTTTTAAATAATACTTTTACTTTCGACGATCACATTAATACTACCATAGGAAAAGCTTCGTCTACTCTAGGATTTCTTAAGAGGCGATTCAAAGAGTTTCATCAAATGCACATAAATAAGATAATGCTTTGTTCCTTAGTTAGAAGATCATCGAGTATGCCTGTATCCTTTGAGCCTTATCAGCAGCTGTATGTCGACCGTATGGAATCCATTCAGAAAAGGTTTCTGCGGTTTTATCTAGAAGAGTTTGTTTGGCCAAATTCTCTAAGCTTGCCTCATTACAATAAACATTTTAGTTTACAGGCCATGGACACGATTGAAACCATATGAGAAATTTTCAAAACCTTCTTTGTTGGTAAGCTCCTCTGAGAATGTATTTCCTCCCAATATCTTTTAAGTCTATTGGGTCTCCTTTCGCTAGTTTGCCTATTCTTTTCTCGACAACCACTTGACCTCTTTTGTCAACAATTTAGCGTAATAGTTGCCATTCCCTGTAGTTTTTTACGTGGGAAGCAGTCGTTTTTCATTATAGTTTTTTTTACTCCTGTTTTGAGTCTGGATCGTACTTCCGGACCCATGTTTTATCTTCAGTGAGAATGCGAGAAAAATAACTTCGCATAAAGTGCGAATGACATGCTTTGAACAAAATAATGCAGTGATTACAAAACGATTCAAAAATTGTAGCTATGAATTTATTGAATGGCTATTTCAAAGACGATCTGCATTTATTTAAAGAAGTTAATAATATAAAAAAATAATAATAATAAAAAAAATATTTTAACGTTGACTAGCCGTTTCGAAACATAATATTCGTACACTCGTCATATTGCTACGACATGTTTAACTTCTGTAATCTAACACCTAAAAATTTGAAAAGAATTGTTAAGCAAGTGTAGGCAAAACTGCCTGTATATAATATGCTAGATCATTTCATAAGTTGAATAAACATTTAAAATTTCAATCTTAAAACTTAACTTAGAAATTATAATCGTTACTAAGAAAACAATCATTCATATTTCAGGGCTTATGGCGACAAACTTTCAATAGCTGCCGAAGTTAGTTCAAATGAGAATCTCTCGATTCACGAACAGGACATCGTGCCACATTTTCAACGTGTCTCAATATCCGGTGAAGATACTAGCGGTGTACCATTGGAAGATCTTGAAAGGGCCTCACGTCTTGTCATTCAAGCATTAGAATTACGGGAACGTTACATGTCTATGTCGTTACAAACATTCCCGACAACCACGACACGATTTCTGAAGTCTGTACACGAGAAGGAGCGCTTCACTAATATTGAACATGAAGATAGAAAAACAATTGCAGGTAGGACAATTCGTATGCTATGTATTTTAGAGGATTTTTATCAATTAGAAACTATCAATGGATTAATAATGTTGTAATTGTATTGAGAACGTTTTTTTATCATATTGAATAAAATGAAATCTAGTTGCATTTTGATGAGATACTTCCTGTATAACGGCTAGATTAGAGTAGATGTAAATAGGCTGAGTGAGCATATGTAAATATTCATCAAAATACTTCTCGTTGTAAGTGTGTTCTTGAATATGCCATATTGGGATGTTAATCTTCATAAGATAGAAAACGTCACGTCTGATATTCGTGTGATTCGGCTACGAACATCTGGATCTAACAACTGAGCTTACTATGTTGTTAGTGTAGTATCAGTTACAGTTGACATCATTCAAATAACACAAACAAAAAACAATGCGCATTACGTTCTATACGCATTTCTTTTATATGATTTAAATCGTAGAGATACATTGAAATAAAAATTGAAGTCAAAATCTTTATAATCATGAATTCGTCACATGATAATCATTCAAACTTACCCCAGCACTAAATTCAGTTTCAATAGAATATATTGAATCCGAAATTTATTATTGTTATTTGAAATTTATTCATCGAAATTGAATTTAGATTAAAAACACATTCAGAGATTTCAAGTAAAGTTTTCTTTGAGAAAAAATGCTGTCCCAAGAATCTACATATCTCAGTACACAGCTGCTTGTCAAGACGGCCACTCACTGCCCCAATTTCAAGATGAGTAAAAGCGTTCGCTCTACATAGATAATTTAAATTAGATGGAAAATAAATTCTCAAACTAAACTACCTTATAAAGATCAATGAAGAGCTGTATCGTAAAGATGAGTGAAAAATTAACATGCACGCATCCCAATGTGTCGTAAATATTCAAAAACACAAATTCAATCGATCAACAATATTATCGAAACATTGTTTATGATATTACAAAAAACATTTTAATTTCATATTTATAAATTTTTGCGTTAATGGTTTTCTTAATATTTTTCTTTCAAACACTTCTTATAGACTTAATCCGCAAGATCAGCCTTCCCCCCTTAGAAGGTAATTCGTGCGTTTCTGAGCGAACGAATCATATCATTTTTCGAAATTTTCAACAATACCAATTCTGGTCATTTCTTAAATATTTGTTGCATTTCATGTTTAATTTGTTTAATATTCTTTATAAATGTTGAGTTGTTCATTCGCATATCCATGCGTTTTTAAAATCGTTATAATTCTTAGTTAGATGACTGTTATTCGTTTGTGTTGACCTAAACAAAATTGCTATTTTATTAAGTCTAGTGCTTTCAAACATTCTTGAATGAGTTTCATTAACGTTGTTGCTTTGAAATATTAATTTTGTAAGCTAACGTTAAATTTAGTGGTTTTCATTAGCACTCTAGATTCAGACATGCTTATGTCACATTTAATAATATGTTTTACGTTTCGCAAGCCAGTTCTGGTAATAGTGTATATCATAGTTTTAAAAATTGTCATGGCTTTATTAAGTGAGCACTGTTAAAATGTGGTGGTCAACACATATGTAGATAGACATTTTGTTGCTACACAGAACATTTTATATACGACCTGATGTCAATGCGAAGCAGTCATTTAGCTAATAATAAAAATATTGTCATAACCGATATGTAGATGTTTCAAATTAGGGTCACACGTAAACGTTGCTAATTAAAAAACCCTGTCCGTATCCTAGGTGTATCTGACTTATTCCGTGAATTACTTGTACATTTAAGACTCAACTATACACTCTTTTGAAGAAATCCAGTGTACGTACATCTACATTAGTCTTTGAGCTGTATGACTTACATGTGAAAACACAGTGTGTGACTTATATGTGAAATTAAACAACCAACAGGATACCAAGATACAGCCACAATTACCAGCTTAACAAAGTCGGAAATTCAAAACAACAATTTCGAATTTATACTAGCAATGATTTAAAAAAAACCTCCACACAATATATTTATGCATCTGAATTCCTCGCTGAGACGAACACGTTTAAAAATTATCATAATAGTTAAATTAAAAATAAACCTTCTGATCAGATTTAATTCTTTTTTATAACAACGCAGTCTCGCCAACTTCTTAAATACAATATGTAAAAACTTAAACCAAACACCTAAAGCGTTTGCACCTGTAAACATAACATGTTACTCCACTGCTGATAATTTGACTATTTGTTGCCTTTTGTGCTATGTTTTAGTTGAACATTCATGGATACATGTAAACATTATCCCAGCTGTTTTTTGATTTTTCATTGAAATTATTACAGACCATCCAATACATCCTCCATTTGATGGTTCAGATCCGTGGGAACTTGAATTTCCGCCAGATAACAATTATACCCTTAAACCGGTTAATGGAGTATATAATATATTCAAGGATAAAGTAAGTTGAGCTTTTATAGCATGAAATAATTTTTTAAATTTTTTATATTTCCTAGGAATGCAAGGAGATGGTGAATTATGAATATCCCAAATTGGATCAATTCATAAATGATATGCAAGTGATGTGTTTTATGATTGCCGATGGACCATTGTAAGTCGCATGTGAATGTATCTATATAAATATTCTTAAAATATTCGTAGTAGTAGAAAGATGTAAACTACATACTTTACTTTTTAAGAACATACTAATACTATTTTTTTTCTTAATAATTCGAAAATAAAATCCACAATATCCATCTAGCGGCCATTCAAATTTTCTTAACTGAATTTAGGTTGAAATATAATGGAATTAAATACACTTAAATGTTCGAATGCGTGGAAAACAAAGTGTTATGTACTTTTCGCTCGTTTTCGGTAAGTCGCATTATGTAAACTATAAATGGGATCGTAAAAGATGAACCGCCAAAAAGTTCAAACGTTTATCACCATCAGGGAGGGGAAAAATGGATAAATTTCGGACTACGAATTATGAATTTGTCTACATTTTCTCATATGTTCAAGCAAGTTCATTATGAACAACTTAACAAATCGATACAAAGTAGGTGGATTTTTAATGCCGAGGCCCGATATTTTGTATCCCATTTAAAAATATGTGCCCGTGTGTATGTAAAAACCGAAAACCTGCCAGCAAACAAAATGCATCGTAATTAATTCATAAAAGAGATTTTACGAATGTTTTTGTCGTTAATGATCTCGCAAATGAATCGAAAACGATTCATTGGTCCTACTTAAATGGCCAACCGAGAGGAATCATTTTGAACGATTCGTTAATGAGCTCGAAAAAAATGTGGTTTTAAAGAGTATATATCAGCTATATACTCGTTAATAGTGATACTTTTATGAATTATTAGCAATAGTTTTAACGATTTCAAATTTATTAGGTTTTGCGAATTCAAAATGAGTTAAAATTATTTACTGCTAGTAGAGTAAATTTGAAGGAATGAAAGAATATAGGCTGCTAGAGATGAATATAAAACATCGTAACATAAGAAAACTTTTCAGCACTGACGAGTTAACAGCACAGACGAATTAAACTAAATTTTCCTATGGCATACCATGACTAACAAACTATGAAAAAAAATCTAGGAAATGTTGCCTTTTTCTGAGTCGCATAGGCCACAGGGTATATACACATGGGTTGCATTATTTCTCGCATCGCTCGTCTTTTTTGCCTCCTTCACTCCACTCTCTCCATCACTCCATATGCACGGTCCGTGTGCATCACAAAATCATCACTAACTAATTCTTCCTAGTGCTTCCGAGACAGTTGGTGTATTGGTATAAAGGATAGTACCATCCTACATATTATATTTAGTACATTAGGTCATGTTATGTACATTTCATTTGGCTTCAAGACGTGCGTCCAGAGAAAAGTTTACAAAAAACTCTGGATTTCATTAGCAGCGTGCTCTTTCGATGTAGAGTTTTAGATTTTCTTTAAACTTTACTAAGTTTTCCGAATGCTTAACCGAATTACGCAATGTGCTGAAAAAATGTATTGTACAGAGTCAGTTTTCATTCTTTTCGTCCTTGGAGTTTGGACTGATAAATTACCCGCGTTTCTTGTTGCAATATTGGTGAACTCACCAACAGTTCGAAGAATATCTGGCCATTTGAGCTGTTTGGCTAAAATCTTATAAATCAATTTACTTCGTTCAAGCAGTATAAGTTTGTTGTTATTTGGAAGACCAGCTCTAGCATATACCGCTGAAGTTGGGGTAAGTGTGGGCATTTTATGAATTATTTTGATAGCTTTGGTCATAAATCTTCCAATAAGCTCGATGTTGTGTTTGGAAGTCTGGCCCCACAACAACAAAAAAATCATAAGCTCGTTTTGCAAAGGTATAAATTCAAACCTTTTTATTACTCCTATCATAGGTGCCACTTTGCATCTGATGTTGTTGATGTGTTTCGTCCATGTTATTTTCTCTAGCACCAATCCAAGATATTTAATTCAAGCTGCACCCCGTTTATTTGGATACGGAGATTCACTGGACGTTTGTTCCTCTGCTGAAACACAATGCATTTGGTTTTATGGATGTTAACAACTCGTTTACTTGCTGAAGCCGGCTAAAATATCGTTGCAGTGCCAATTCTTTATCCCCGGAATAGAGAAGAAGGGTATCGTCCGTAAATAGCATAATTTTACAAGATGGGTAAATGTCCTGTATGCTCACGTATAGCAAAAAAACAAGTGGGCCCAGGATAGATCCTTGTGGTACACCGATATTTATTTTACATTCTTGGCTGACAAACCTAGAATTTTTGGTTACTATCCACCTATTTATTAGGTAGTTTCTGACTAAAAGCTTTATTTTATCCCCAAATCCGTATATGCTTAATCTTCCTAGTAAAATTCCATGGTCGATGGTGTCGAAAGATTTTTGCAAGTCCACGAAGATAGCGGTAGCATGATTTCCCTTATACAGCATAGAGTTTATAAAGCGTACTGCATCCAAGGTTGTCGCTAACGTGCTGCAATGTTGTTGGAACCCGTACTGCATTGGGGCCAGGAGAGAATTTTTTTTCCTATAAATTGCCATATTCTTGAGTTTATTATCTTCTCAAATATTTTGCTCACAATACTGGTGACAGCAATCGAACTATCTAACTGCAGATAATATCAGTGTAGCTATTCAAAATGAAATATGGAAATAAATGAAGAACATTTATACACCCACAATGGATGTAACAGTGATTTCTTAAAATCAGACACTTCAGCGTTTCAAAAAAGGGTTCCATTTTACAGGTGATCAAAAAAAGGGCGATGAAGATAATTTTCCAATCTCTATTTGTATCAAAGGTTACTGTAAATTATATTTACATATTTATCATTAGCTTATTTTGAGTATTTCACGTGAATGTTGTACAAATATTATACTTTTTACAAGAAAACATGTTCAGTTTAAAAATTAAAAATAATAATATATAGAAGTTTGCCTCTTTGCGCTCGTAGGATGTGACTGCTCCAATAAAACTACGCATTTATTTAATTTTTGCAAAACTTAAGGTATGTTCCTTTGAAAAGCCTAAGCTTTGATGTATCGCACTTGCTTGATTATAGTGATAATGGAATTAGTATTCTGCTGGCAAACTTGATTCTCTGCGTCGGAATACTGCAATTCGGATTCATTGTTTGAATTAATAAAAGTTGTTATGGGCTCTCCGTTTGAAACCCCTTCAAAAAAGGCATTTTCTCAATCTTCCGGCAGAGACTCTGTGGTCACAAATTGAATATCTGATGGAACATTTGAATTCTCATCACTTTCGATTCCGCTTTCAACATTCAGATTTCCAGGGAACTTACGTTTACACAAAAAAAACAGCTTTTGAATTATATGTGGAACTAGCAGAGAGCTTTATATATAAAAACTAATTTTATTAGATCTGAAGTACGCTCAGCATTTTCCAGAGCACACTGTATATGGTTTATCATATATCTGCGGCAAGTTTCGTTTTTGCATTTTGTATAATCTGATCTAAGGGTTTTAAATATGAAGTGCAATTAAGTGAAAAATTATTGCAGATTGTTTTTACCCAGATTATTAATGCTGTGCCAACTAGCATTATCAAGAAAGAATATGATTTTTCGATTTTTTTTCTGCATTCAATATCAAGTGTGTGCATCCATTCATTAAAAATAGTACCCGTCATCCAAGATTTTATGTTAGCTCGTCAACTTATGCGTAAACGATCTTGGTCTTTTGGCTTTTCCTATAACCAGCAAATCTTTCTTTTCGCCGTTGTAACGTTTTTAAAAGGATTCTAGCCATTCGTTTGATGCCAAAATAAAGCGAATTTTAATTGTATATTACATTTATTTAATCACATAACTTTAGTAGTCTTAAGATTAGTCTCACTAAAATATTTTGTGAAGGATTTTTAATCCGTTGCGTTAAATAAATAAACAAATAATATCTTATTATTTGCAGAAAATCATTTTGCTACAGACGTTTAAGCTATCTTTATTCCAAATATCAATTGCACGTTCTATTGAACGAGTTACGTGAATTAGCTTCACAAAAAGCTGTACCTCATCGTGATTTTTACAATATCCGGTAAATATTCATCATTTCTCTTCTATATTTTACCCTTCTATCTTAATCTAACACAATTTTCTTTGCTTACAGTAAAGTTGATACTCACATACATGCAGCATCCTGTATGAATCAGAAACATTTGCTGCGATTTATTAAGAAAACTTTAAAGAAAAATGCCGATGAAGTCGTAACGGTAACAAACGGTAATCCTATGTCATTGTCACAAGTATTTAATTCAATGAATCTAACGACATATGATCTAACGGTCGATATGTTGGATGTGCATGCCGATCGAAATACTTTCCATCGTTTCGATAAGTTCAATGCGAAATATAATCCAATCGGCGAATCACGTTTGAGAGAAGTTTTCCTGAAAACAGATAATTATTTAAATGGAAAATATTTTGCGCACATTATCAAGGTAAACATTTTGACGCAGTCATAGCTTCAGTTGTTCATTCATTTTAATTATTAGGAAGTAGCATATGACTTGGAAGAGTCAAAATATCAAAACAATGAACTCAGGCTGTCGATCTATGGCAAATCTAGGGATGAATGGTACAAACTAGCAAAGTGGGCTATTGATTATAATGTTTATTCAACAAATATTCGTTGGTTAATTCAAATACCCCGTCTATAGTAAGTAAATAATGATAGCAGTTGATGGGCAATATATTGATCAAATGCTTTCATCTTCTCCAGTGATATCTACAAAACAAACAAACTGATGACTTCGTTCCAAGAAATTATTGACAATATTTTCCTGCCGCTGTTCGAAGCTACGAATAATCCCTCTAAACATCCTGAAATTCATCGTTTCATGCAATACGTGATAGGTTTAGATTCGGTGGATGATGAATCGAAACCGGAAAATCCAATCTTTGATGGAGAAATTTCCCCACCACAAAAATGGACTGAAGAGGATAACCCTCCATATGCCTACTACATTTACTACATGTACGCCAACATGACGGTTTTGAATCAGTACAGGAAGTAATGTTTTCAAGATTGATTAAGCAGATAATTTTATTTAATGATACATTGTTTTACTAGGGAACGTGGTATGAATACGTTTGTATTACGACCTCATTGTGGCGAAGCTGGAGCTGTACAGCATTTGGTTTGTGGCTACTTGATGGCTGAGAATATCTCTCACGGTCTGTTGTTGCGTAAAGTGCCAGTACTCCAATATCTGTATTATTTAGCGCAAATCGGTATTGCAATGTCGCCGCTGTCAAATAACTCATTGTTTTTGAATTATCATCGAAACCCTTTGCCAGAATATCTGGCAAGAGGCTTGATAGTTTCTCTCAGTACTGATGATCCATTGCAATTTCATTTCACAAAGGTATGTATAAATGTGATTTGAAATTTAACGGACCGGCATTGAATTAGGTTTTGAAAAAAAAACAACCATTCATAAAAAAACTGGCTAAAATCTATGTCTATGCAACTTTTTCAGGAACCACTAATGGAAGAGTACAGTATTGCTGCTCAGGTTTGGAAGCTCAGCTCATGCGACATGTGTGAGTTGGCACGAAACAGCGTAACAATGAGTGGTTTTCCACACAAGGTAAAAGAAAACGTTAATCCTTTCATTCAATTGTACACAATCAATTTAATTTCTTCTATTTATTAGGTCAAACAACACTGGCTGGGTCCAAATTATACACGCGAAGGAGTTGCTGGCAACGATATTACCCGAACCAATGTACCGGACATACGTGTTGCGTTCCGTTACGAAACGCTCTTGGATGAGTTATCGAATATATTCAAAGTACATGATACTCCACAACACAGCTAAGCATTGATGCTTTTAAGCTTACATATATATATATATTCTCTGCAGTTAACTTATTGCGTTAGTTGATCATTAATGAAAAGATAAAAATTCTCTTGAAAACATCTTACAAGAAAAAAAGAGATAGTTTGTTGTTTGTTTGTTGTTTGATTGTATATTAACAAAACTAATCCATTAAAACAATATAATTTAGCAGCATATAATCGATTTCAAAGTTTGGAATTTTCTTCCTAAATGCAAAATATATATCATACTGTTGAGGATATTGTACAATACGAAAACTAGATACAATATTTTTATTAGTTTTATCTGCTAAAGTAAATAATATCAAAGTTACGAAATCCATATAACTGTTCGATTAAATGTAATGATTTTAATGATAATGGTAATTTGTAAATTATTTTGTGTAAACTCTAACCGTATCCTCTGTAATTGTTGTGCACTGAATTTCGTGTGTAAAGTTTCCTATGTATTTGAAACGAAGCAATTAAGAACTAGGAGCTACAAATTTGAAAAAGTGTGTGCTATTTTTCTAATTATAATTTCATGTTCAAAAGAATACTTACGTTACGAATTTAGTTAAAATCTTTGTTCTTAGTTTTAATAATCAATTGAATTTATCTAATTTTTTTTTATTGAATTATTCTATAAGCTAAAAACGTTTATATACAAATTTAATTTCGTAAGACCCATAGAATCGTATAGATGATACATAATTTTTTATGAGAAACGATATATACATATTTATGAAATATATATTGAAACTATGTTAATCGAATGCTTGATCGAGTTTCAATCTATTCTTTGCAGACGAGTGGATTCGACAGGAAAGTTGAACTGTCGATAGGCGATTCAATCTGGTGGTCGGATCAATTTTTAACGAAATAACTATGAATTAGTTTTTTCGGTGAATCGAAAAGGAAAAATTACTTTGTGATGAAAATTTGTGAGGATAGTTTTTGAAATTGATATATTTGTATGAAAATGAAAATGTTGAATACTGTGCTACCATGAAGGAATATTTAAAAGCATAATCATTGTTGATATTGTATTTCTGTGTTTTATTTTTGTCACTCTTCGATTAATTTGCAAGTTTAATACTGTGATAAGGCTTTGATATGTTAAGCAGTGAAAGCATTAAATAACAAACTTCTCATGACACTCAAAAATGAGGTTCTACTTAGATCGTAGCGAGCGTTGTTTCACTGATAATGAAATTCATCTGGTTTTAGATTATATGAGGGTTTTGTTTCGTGATAACCGTGTTTAGCTCTATTTTCGTGAAACTTTCACGAAGCTTCTTTTCTACAAGCCAACAATTTGCAACATATTGTATTATGTTGCGGCTTTTAAAAATACACGTTAACGCTAAAATCTGGAGAAAAGCTTACAACTCTTGGAATTGAATGAAACCGTTAGCGATGGTGGACTGGCCGCGAAAACAATAGTTACAGCTACTGATAAAAAGTCTGGGTACATCTTCTCCGTAGCTGAATCTCCTATAAGATTTTCTTTGGTATTGTGATTACTAAAGATATTTATGCACACAAATGATTCCAGGGAAGGTACACATTCCTAAATACTTGATTTAGATGATATCAATAATTCTTAGAAAAGATGATTCCAAATAATTTGAATGGAACAAATTTAGCTAAACTTACAATTGTGTACGTTTTAATAAGTTTTTCGATTTATGTTGTGAAAAGATGTAAGAAAAGATTTAAAAAACTAAATAATAGCAAGTAGAAGAAAGTAGATATATTTGAATAGTAGACACGCCATGGAGCCAAAAAAAATTAATTTCAAAAAGGAGACAGACTAAGCATGGAATCCTCTTTGTGACACGAGAGATGGAAATTACAGGATGGATGCAAATGGAAGTACAGAAAGGAATTCTGAATTTAAGTAATGGCGGGCGAGTAAATCTACAGCTGTAACTAAACATGAACCTATGAGCATAAGCGTCGAAATCGACTGTTAATCAGTCAACAAACACGAAGAAGAATAAGTGCCCAAACAAGGCTTCTGAGAAGATAACAATGTTCCAATGCTCAAATATATATCGCAAAAAAAAATATTTTGTAAAATCTACCGCCAAACGTGATTATGGATATAAAGTCGATATCTAATTGACACTTGCATTCGCACATTTGACAACTGGGCGTTTGAGGCTTCAATGTTCAAACGGAAGCCCTTTCGTAGGAGGCAACAGTCGTAATGGTGGAACGAAGAAATCGTCGAACTGCGATGCATCGCTTTGGCGTGCAGGCGTAGGGCGCAGCGAGTCAGAAATAGGCCGAGAGTGGCTGAGCAATCTGCTGCTCAAGGCCATCACGAGGAGCAAACGTGCCAAATGGCAGGCTCTTTGTGAGGAGGTCGACTCAGACCCGTGGGGAGACGGCTACAAATTGGTCACTCGTAGACTTGGCTGCATGCGACCTAGCACTCTCATGGATGTGATATCCATGGACCGTATCGTTGGTTCGCTGATCCCGGCGCATCCGTCAAGGATTGATGGGCCCATATTACGGACGAAGAGCAGTGCAGTGTTCAGGATGAAGAACCGAAAGGCTCCGGGGCTTGATAGAGTGCCGGTCGAGGCACTTAAAGTCGTGGCGGAGAGTCAACTGCGTCTATTATTGGATTTGAATAATTCATGTTTAGTCGCGGGGGTCTTCCCGTCGCGGTGGAAAGTGGTTCGACTGGTACTTGTAGACAAGGGGAAGGATAACCTGGGCAACCCATTGGCATACCGTCCGCTGTACATGCTGGGCACTGCAGGGAAGCTTCTCGAAGGGTTACTAAAGTCGCGATTGCTGTCAGCAATGAGATCAGCTGGTGATCTTTCTTGCAGGTAGAACGGCTTCCGGAAAGGCATTTAACACTCGATGCCATCTCAGAGGTTGCTAGGGCTGTAGCAAGAGCCGAAGACCAAGCCAGACCGGTCGTCCTGCTGGTAACGCTTGACGTGCAAAACGCCTTCAACTCAGCGAGGTGAACGGACATCCTTCG
Organism: Nemotelus nigrinus; assembly: GCA_947369275.1. Lineage (NCBI taxonomy): Eukaryota > Metazoa > Arthropoda > Insecta > Diptera > Stratiomyidae > Nemotelus > Nemotelus nigrinus. The sequence goes on from OX376374.1 coordinate 10,764,723, forward strand.
GGCCCTTGAGAGCAGGTTCCGTATTACTGGCTACTTGCTGGATGGCCACTTGGACTCAACCGTTTTTTCTCAATTTCCGATTATTTGGCATGACTACGGATCAAGACTTTGTATCAGACAGTAATACCTAACCTGTAGTATTCCATGTTTTCTAAGGCTATAGTTTCATACTTATGCGTGCACAGGACTTTGAAATAGAGAGGGGAGCACACAAATTCGGCACACTTTTCTCAATTTTCATTTAAGTGAAGGCAAACAATTTCCATCAATGGAAGGTGTAGTACAGTGTAAAATGGAACAAAAAAATTCAACAGTTGTTATGCAATTGCCCCCTTGCTCCTCCCAGCACACATCTCTGACTTCATATGGAACTTTGTGTTGTCGAGTGGTTAGAGCACCAGCTGCATTCATTGTGAATGATATTTCAACCAACTTCAATATCGACACCCGAGAAAGGTTGTTGTGGAAAATTATGAATTAAATAAAAAAAGCTACTAATTTCTTATTTTTTTTTATTTCATTATAAAGTCGATTCGTTTTGAACTAGTTATACGAACTAAAATATGTATAATATTTACAAACTTATGAATAATTTTTATTTCCAATTAATATCAAGGTATGCACACTAACACAAATATATATATGTACGACACATGTAACTATGACTTGAGTTCTTTCACATTTCCACTTTTTTTCAATTTCTAAAAGCTCATTCTTTAAAAAATATTTTCAGTATAAATAATACTTTATAGTTACTATGCAAAAATGATTACATAAATATTATTTGATGCTAAGCGTCGAATCAAATTCTTTGGCCAATTCGTACAGTCGCGTAATGCAAACGAAAATAACATTCTTTTTCCTGGCGAGTTTACTAGCTTATGTCATTATTAGATTTGAATGATTTCCTAAAAACTAAGTTTCTGATAGTTGAATACAAATAAAAGTATATTTATAATTTGATGGAATTGATTCCAGGCTAGTAAAAATGAAACTACTTAGGGAGACTTGACTGTCGCGTGATTAGTGAGTGTGAACAATATTGTTTTTGAAATTTATTGAATATGTACTATAAATTGAGTTTATCAGAAATGATTGTTCAATTTTTAAGATACAAAGATTATGTAGAAAGATAGCGCTAGATATGGAATACACTTAATAGTTTCAAAATAATCATAAATGATTTGTTACACTACCAATAATCGAGTTGTACCTGTATTTCCAAGGATATTTAACATAATGTAAATTCTTGCAATCACTCAGAAAAACCAATTATTATATTTCATCTAACGAAATAAGAAAGAATAAGATGAATTAAATCGTTTCATTAAGTCACTTGTTGGTCGTATATTTTCACATTCATTTTCACAGTAACACATAACACAGGGCAAATAAACCTAAAATTATTACGATTAACTTTTTTAAAAAATACTAAATGTATGTCATTTTCCATTAGCATCATTTGGCTGCTGATCACTATTTTTTACTAATACATTATTTGCACTATCAACTGTATCGTCTTCTTCAATCAGATCTTCACATACCGATGGCGATTTGTTAATATCAGTGGTCGTTGTTGGCGATTCGGAATCGGGCGACTGTTCAGGATAGTTAATTTTCCGTTTATCGAGATCTAACGAAAGCGGGATTTCCATTTCATCTGAATCGTCCATTTCGTTTTCCGATAGAGACAATGATCCGCCGGTACGTTTTAATCGTGACTTTGGTGCATTCTGTTGGATACAGTAAACGTTTTGAAATGTTCCTTTAGCGATTTGATTTGCAGTAGAAATACATGCAATTTATTTGCATTAACGAAATAATGAATGAATAAAATACAGGTTTTACTTTATTTCAATTGCTTACCGAATGGAATGTTGACGGTTCGGAAATGTAACCTTCATATTCCTCATCTTCACTAAATGAATACTTATCCGGATTTGTTTCAGGAATTTTACAGACTATTTGCGCCAGATCGATAAATGTATATTCGTTCAACGAATGCATTTGTTGTGTCTCGGGTGGTTCTTTGCTGAACCACTGATTGAATCGACCTAAACGTCCTGCCTTAGCCATCGTATCGAAATAGTTCTTACCGTGAACATAACCGACGTCGCGAATCTCATCGAAACTACCAAATGCCAAAGTCTTGTACTTATCGATTGGCGGACGAATATATTCACAGTAATCTGAGTTTTTCACTTTCTAAAATCAACATAATTTTTGTTTATTGGCTGTAACGAAATATTTTTTTTTTTAATTTATTACCTCCAGTTGCCTCACACAGGATACATATGCCAATCGTGATTGGATATCAGGCAGATCAGGCACTTTTACGGGCGATGTGAATGGATTCCATTTCTTATAAAGTAACCACCAACCAGACAGGTCATCTCCGTAATTTGTTAAGTCGGTATCATCTTGCGAGCCAACGTCTACGGCTATTATGTGTTCGGCTCCAAGGTTTCGCATAACATCAGCTGGAGAATTTATTTATGATTTGTTATTCGGTCAAAATACTCTGAGCGACGAATGATCGCATTTCAAAAGTGAAATAAGATTATTTATACATAATTTATATTACGTGCCCATTTGTTTATTTGCATTGTATGTCAATATTTCTTTATTTATCATGTTTTCCACTAAATGCTATAACACTCAAGCTGAATTTGAAGATATCAAATCGCGCCAAAATTTGAAAACTAAATTCAGAGTTGCATCTAATGTATATAAAGGAGACTGTACTAAATATTGTTGACTAGAAACCTGTGTTGGATTCGTATGAAGTATGTATTATATTTTTGATACAATTAGTGAAAATAACGATGATCGACTCACCATCACAAGCATTAATTCAAAATATCGTAACTAGCTCGCAACTACGTAACGACGTATTCATAACAGAATTCATAACAGAATATCGTAACTAACAACAGGGGCTGCACCCTGTACTCCTTAATATAGTTTTTTTTGTATTTCATTAGAAAAATACCCGTTGGCACTAGGAGAACTCTACTAATTAAGTCGACACGGATAGTAACCTGCACTGATCACATCAATATTATTCCACGCTCCTTCAACGACTCCAAGGAAGTATTTATATCTCTTAGACGAAACCGCTAAACCAACTTATTTGGCATCAAATTAACGAGCACAGAACACAAATTATGACTCAATTTTCCTTGATAATAAGAGTGCCGGGGTCTAATTAAAAAAATGGCAGCCGCATCCCAAATGCAGAAAAATATGAATCGGCAGGTGAAAGATGGCCTTCTTAAGGTCGAAGAGGCTCTCCAAGTTATAGAAGCTCGTAGTGAAAATTGGAAGAAGGCTGACCTAGATCTGAGGAAATTTGAAGAAGGAAAGGTGTAGAGAGCACAGATCAAAGGATACTGCCGAAACTACATACACTGTGCAAGACAAAGCACAAAAACGGGCAAGGACATCTGAATGTAGACCTAACAAACAAAACATTATTAGGGTACGAACTGAGGTAGGTGACTGTTGAAAAAGCCACAAAAAAGCAACGGCCGGCAAGATAGGTCGACGAAATCTGGTTCATCTAAGAACTTGGCGTCGAATTCGGAGCTTAACGCTAAAATCCTAGGCGGAAGAATGTGCAACCGACTAGGACAAAAAAGGAAGCTGTAGTAATAAAGCCTATCCAAGGGAAGAGTTATGCGGAAGTCCTTCAGCATATCCGCGCAGGGGTAATACTAAGCAAAGTGGGGCACAAGTTCGCCAAATCAGGAACACGGCCGACGATGGAGTACTTGTGACACTGGCAAAGTGTGATGATTTCGCGAAATTTGGCGTCGTAATTCAGGCAGCTGTGGGGGATTTCGGAGAGGTTAAAGGGCTCGTCTCCAAAGTCAAAATTGAGAAACTCGATCTCGACAGTCATACGACAGAGGAAGAAGTGATAGCCTCGATTCGGTAGGAGGGGATTCAGAACGTAAAAATTATCTTGTTTCCGCCGAATACAAGGGAACAGAGGAGAGCTAATTGATATTGGAAGAATTGGCTGCGTTAATGTTAGGATAATGATGCGGCCTGAAGTTGTGCGCTGTTTCAAGTACATGGGGTACAAACACACAAAAAAGACTGCAAAGCATCAGACCGTACCACTAGTTGCTGGATGTGTGGACAGGTCGGATACCTTGCAAAAGTATGCTCGGCTGAGCCATTCTGCTTGCTGTGGAACGTCAAACCCAAAACAGGAGAAGCTAAACATGTTCTGGGAGAAGCGCAGCGCTCGATGCGCAAAGGAGTTCGCATCGACGACTTACTCATACATCTTACGCATGATTTCAGAGCTTAAATCGCAATGAGAATCGAATCGAATGAGAAATCCGGAGACATGGTATTCAGACACTTCGGGTTATACAGCTTTATAGGTTGCAGGCACTCGCAAAGATAGAAACATTGGAAGACGGTCTATAAGATCTTCCTGGCAAACTGGCAGTAGCTGGTGACTTCAATGCTAGAGTTTTAGAGTGGGGGATGCCAATTCAAAGCACAAAGGCGAAATTAATTATGGAAATGGCGTCCAAGCTGAGTATGATCGAGATGAATAAGGGCTCGACACCAATCTATCGCATACTAGGCTTCTGCGATATAACTCTTATTTTGAGATGAAGGAGTACACTGGAAGTGACCACAACTATATCAGTTTCTGTTTGTCGGGGGAATGTCCAGCCCTCAGAACTCTAGACGGATAATACTTGGAGGATAATACTGGAGGACACAGTTGATAGATCGATACACCCAACGGCGACATAGACAGAAAGCTAAAATCTAAAACATTTTAACGGTTCATTTTTGTGCTAATTGAATATTTTTAGGGTTTTTGTTTTTTACCGAAGACACCATTCGAAGCAAATGGTGCTGTGAATTTATATCGAAATTGTTCAAACAATTTATATTCATGCTAACAAAACTCATATTTTCCCTAATATCACAAAGAACTTTGAAAATTGTGACAAATTGTTTCAATATTTAAAGCTGCTTTCAAGAGAATGATGATATCGGCCTGCTTGATGTTGACGTCATTCATGGTGTTACTAGAGCTGAATACTTTTAATCATAAGCTGGTGGTAAAGAATACCAGGATCAATCGCTTGATCAAAAAATATCTACTTTCTACCGTGTATGCGGACAATGAGACGACAAATAAATGCAGCAGAATATGGAACAGCATCAGTAAATATTATTACTCGACAACTTCTGAATTGGGCTCCTTTAAACCTTCTCTTTTCGAAGTTCTTACAAATCTTTCAAACTAACTTATTGTTGTAAATGTATGATTTAGATTAGAATCAAGTTTTTTCATTTGTTATTTTATGTAAGAGTATGTATACCTTGTTCGGTGAAACAAACAAATAAATATTTTCTAACTACATTCACATCTATATTTTTGGTTTTTTTGACCATAAACATCAAAGCACAGATTTTTGGCATAACAGATTGAACTTAATTAGTTAGATGCGACATTTGCTTACTAATGATGAAAGTTAAATAAAAGTGCAATTATCTTTCGTGCATGTGAAGAATCATTTAATGTGATTTGTGCATATTGTTTAGCGTTGCTTAATAGATCATACGTAACCTTATGCTAGCTTAGCGGGTACCAGATTATACAAATATAATAAAATAAGCAATAATTTAAAATAAAAGTCGTATTTTAGCGGATATAAAAAATTATAAAAGCAATTGTAGTTTTTGTAAGAAAAACGTGTAGGCGACAAGACACCGGCAAATCATGCAAAATATATAATTATAGTTTTCAGGACAAAATAAAGCAACATAAGACAAGCAGCGCTAGCTTAAGCAATAAAAAGAGACTGAAACAAAGAAATTAAACTTTTTTTTAAACACTAGTTATAGCAGTTTATTAAGATTCCTATTTTTTATTTAGTTATTCTAATCTATTTTGATAGGGTTAATGTTTTTGTTTACCAAAGCAACGGCAACACATTAACACACAAAAAACCAAAAATAATAATAGAAAATAAATGTTACCTGGAACATTATTAGCATAACAGCCATCTACTAATAAATGACCATCTTTGTAATCGCAAAGCGGAGGTAAAACTCCAGCTATGCTCATACTCGCTCGTACATATCGCCAAAGACAGCCTGATTATGATTCCAGTATAAAAATTATTAAAAAAACAAAACATTTCTGTCTTTTTTAAAATATACTATTAGAAACGTATATGCAAAAAAAAATCCATCGAAAAACGACTGTTCTGAGTTTTTTACACAATTTACTGTTCCAGAATCGATCAGGTGTCATTTTATTCTAAGTAGAAAGCATAACATAACTTTTGTCTATGCTTAGCACATAATTGCAAAAGCATAATACCTATTTTATGTAATGGCATTTTTTCTCGAAAGAAGCATTGCCATCAACTATATAGTATTATTCTCAAAACAACAATATCATGTTTTTTGAACGAAATAAAGGACTTTTTTTTATGATGGTCTTGCTTTCGTTTTTCAAGAATCATGACGATAAGCGCAACATGTTGCCACAAATACATACACCTATGAATTTTTAGATAGCATATATGATCAATTAATAAAAATCTAGTACCTATTGAGCAAGCATAAAGTTAATTTTTGTATGGTCATATTGTCACAATTTCAATAGTAGAATACTGAAACAAGCCTAAAATAACGTTTTCTTAACGACGATTTTTTTATGATCTAAAAACGATCTAACATTACGATTAATCATTAAACGAATATAGACACTGTTTTATATAAATTGCACATAGCAGAATTAAAGCAAAAAATCGAAAGATATATCGCATAGCACTTGAACATTCACATTATTCATACAATATTATCAAACGCATACGTTAGACGAGCACTGTTTTTTTGAAAAATATAATTTACCATAAAGAAACAATATAACATAAAAAAAATTACCTGGTAAGTTATTACAATATCCTCCATCAAGTAAAAGATGTCCATCACTCGGATCACAAAGTGGTGGCATGTAGCCACTCAACGACATTGAGGCTCTCACGAAACGCCACAGAGATCCTTTATTTCATTTTCAATAAAGTATGATATTATTGCTTTTGGAACATAGTTTGTACAATATGCAATATGTTAAGAAACTACTATCACGCTATATTTTTCCCGTTTCCGTTATTCGATAATGTTATTTCAAGAAATTAATAGACTGTATCGAAACGTATGTAAAAATCTCAGAACTAGTGTTTCATTTAAACGTGATTCGATAAAATTCTGAGGTGAAATTGAATTCAAAATATAATCGTAGCATTTAATCGGCTTGTTTTCCAAGTGATACATACCATTCGTGTGAGTACGAGAACAACTTGCCGTTATGTCTGTAGTGAGAGTAAAGTATGGTATCCATAAGTCTTCGATGTAAATGTCTCCATAAGTGTCACGAATTGTTTGATTGAACTCTCGTCCAGAAAACATCGATGTAATCGGATATGTTAAATCCAAGAGCTGTCGACCCCATTGAGTCATTTTCTGAAAGTGAATTGTGCACAATGGGCAATATTAGCTTTTAATCAATAAACATATTTTTTAGTGAATTAATACCCTTAAATAATTCGACGTTACACAACAAATATAACTTCGGAATATTTTTGAGGCAATAGTAATCTCTATACTTATCATAGAGCGAATTGCCAATATAAAATATTCCCAATGCTTGAGATAAGGGGGTTATTAAGTTTCAACGATTTTATGTAGACAACTTTTTCCATCACGTGCCGATCTACCTATTCTAATATTTGAAGTCTTAAACCTCGGGCAGTCAACTATATATTCCCATTTGTAGTGAGACTGAATTTGGTATACAGAGTGAATGTCTCGTGGAAAGAAGCGATCAGCAAAACCAATAACAAGGATCTAACAAGACTGGAAAGATTAGCTTGCATAAGTGTCACGGGTGTAGTAAGAACCACCTCAATGGCAGGGTTAAAAATTATGTTGTGGCTTATGCCGCTGAATCGGTTCATCTTTAGAAGCGCATGCGTAGCAGCGATACACACTAAAAGTTCAGGCATGTGGTACGATTCAAATCAATGGGGCCACATCAATATTCTTCCAGAATGCCGGAGACGGTATGGGCTCGTTGCTGAAGACATGGACCACATGAGCAAAATAATATCCCTATCGGCGACAGTAGCACATGAATTTAGACAGACGGGTCAAAGACAAACAAAGGGGTTGACACGGGCATTTATTCAAAGGATTTGAACCTTCAGCTGTGGTATATACTGTCAGACCATGCTGCTGTCTTCCTGTCTAAAGTAATGCTAATCACATGGCAGTAGAGCCCATTGGCGGAACATCAAACAAATCAACAAACGATTCGTATCGACAGGAGGGTAGCCATTCTTGCTTCTGGATCTTACAGATGCTTTTCTTAAACTGTTAACGCGTGCAGTGTGGCTGTCAACGAAAAGGCAAAGCATACTCATATTCGAATTGTGTGAGTGCCAGGACGTTGTGGTGTCAGAAGTAAAGAAAAAGCCGACGAACTGGCGAGGAAAGGTTCAGGAGCTAGGAATATCCCCTGTATTACGAGGGTCGTTCAATAAGTCCTTAGCGCCAGCATCAAAAATGATTTTTTTCTCAGTAAACAGTACTTCTAATTAGTCAGCTGTTAGAGTTTCAGCTGTATCCATTACATAGTTTCATTGTTGTTGTCGATTGAAGTAAACAACTTTCATTTGATTATAAAAATGAATAAAAGTGAGTTTCGAGCGGTGATTGAACACTTGTATTTAAAAGGGTTTACACCGAAAGAAATCAAAGATGAGTTGGATGAAGTTCATGGCACATCTGCTCCTGTGTCTGCAACTGTTAACAATTGGGTGAATGAGTTTAAACTTGGCCGTACATTCACAAAAGATGAACATCGTTCCCGACGCCCTGTGGAAGTGTCTACCCCCAAAATGATTGATAAAATCCACGATATGGTTTTAAGTGATCGACGACTCAAACTGCGCGAAATAGTTGAGGCTACAGGCATATCGCAAGGCACAGCCGCTTCAATTTTGCACGAAAAATTATGTGTGAAATAAATCTCGGCAAGATGGGTGCCGCGTTTGCTCACATTGAAGAATAAACGCAATCGTGTGGTCGAATCTGAGGCTATTTTGTCGCTTTTGCGTCGCAAACTTGAGGAGTTTATGCGTTGATACATAGCTGTTAATGAAACATGGATACATTAATATACTTCAGAGACAAAAGAACAATCGAAACAGTGGATTTTCGAAGGCGAACAGGCTCCGAAGAAGGCGGTCGGTGAAATCGGCCGGTAAGGTTATGGCCACGGTCTTTTAGGATGCACGCTTAATCATCTGCATCGATTACTTGCAAAAGAAAAAAACGATAGCATGAGCGTATTATGCGTCGTTATTGGGCCGGCTGAGTGAAAAAATCAAGGCAAAATGTCCTCATTTAAAACGGAAAAAGATCCTCTTTCATCAAGACAAATGCACGGGGTCACACCTGCGCTGTTGCGATGGCCAAAATTATGGAACTAAAGTTAAAATGATTACAACATCCACCATATTCACTAGATTTGGCCCCCAGTGACTTTTTTTTATTTCCTAACTTGAAGAAATGGCTTGGCGGACAAAGGTTTACGTCAAACGAGGAGGTTTTCGCTCAAAGAAATGCCTATTTTAAGGAGCTTCTGAAATCCTACCTTTTGGAAGGGTTAAAAAATTTGGAAGAACGCCTAGAAAAATGTATAGAGTACAAGGGAGATAATGATGAAAAATAAAAAAAATCGACCCCGCAAAATGTTATTTCAACTTTTTTCTAAGGACTTATGAACGCCCCTCGTACTGTACCGCGGTCAGTTGCTGACACCACAAACAAACTATATGCGGCCGTATGGGCTAAATAAAAGTCCGAATGGGAAACAAGACGGACTGTAGGGTAGGCAGGACATTATGGCCATCATCCGATTTAGGCAACAATAGGAAACTGCTCAAGTTCAGCAGAAAATACTTAAAAGCGACGGTTGTCTTGCTTACAAGACACTGCCTAACTGCATCTCAGCCATATAGGAAGAACTAAGGATCGGAAAGGATAGTGATATAGATCTGTAAATTAAGCACCGTCTCCTTTTTTGTGGATAGCTTTTCCCAAATGAAGCAATACTATTTTAAGAATGAGAATGTGAACTTATTCTACTGACGACACAAAAACTCATAAAAATAGCTAAGTGCATTTTACCTATCTAAATTTCTAAAATATGCGTCTACGGCATTGTTGATTCGCTCATATTCGTTCGGTTACAGAAAGTTATAAGGATCACTGTATTTTCGTGCTCAATATGTCCAAATAACTATCGCTGAAAATACTAAAGTTGCTAGAATTGTATGCCACTTGCCAACAGAGAGTCTCAGAAACTTTGTTCGCGAATCATTTTTACAATGGTTATGCTTAGTTTTCGAATTTTTTTGAGGATTGCTTACTTTTCGTTCCGAGACTTTAATTAATTTTAAATTCCCCCGGCAAATAGAAGATAAAATCATGAACAAGGATTTCGGTCATTGACTTATGCGAAGATTTTGTTTCCTAAATACACACGCTTAAAAATTTTACACTAAAACGACAAGACCGTAAAGTGTGTTTTGACCGTCGAAGAAATGGTCCAAATCACTCGTATCAAGAAAACAATTTTAACTAAATTACCTTTGACCATTCTCTAGCTTTTTGTGTAACAGTAGTGATATTTCTCTCAGCGCACCATAATGCACCCATAAATGCTCCGATACTAACGCCTCCCACCATATCAATAGGAATACCAGCTTCTTGCATAGCTTTAATCATGCCTATATGAGCAGCTCCACGTGCTCCTCCTCCGCCCAACACCAATCCAACTGAATTACCCGTCAGCCATCGAGCTAATCGTGAAAAGTCCGAGTGCATGTTTGGTTCTGACATCAGTACACGACTGTACAAATCGTTCTGAAATTAAATTCGAATGAAAATATATCGAATTCTCGTTTATAACGTGCTGAATTTGACACTTACAATACGATATTGGCTCTTTCGCGTGAACATTCGCTTCGGACACTGTACGTGATGATGATTAGTTACCCACGGACGCATATTAAGCCATGATATGGTGTTGTATGGTTTAGCATTTGTCGCTTCAGGATGCAACAGAACCAGTTCTTTTTGTGTTCGCATAGCAAGTCTATCGATTTCACGCTCAAATTTGCCAACATTTGTCGTCCGATCCCCGATTCCAACGATCAATATCACATCAGCCTGCCGCATGCAACGTTGTGTCCAAGGACTCAGGCTATTATCGCATTGATATAACGTAATAATGTTGCGATCTTCTTGTTGAGCCAGCCAAGATGTCAATCGATATTCATTTTGCGATTCCAATATAGCTGTTCCCAGAGCTTTACGTACTACTTCAGATGTCAATCGAAGTGTAGGTCCTGGAAGAGGAAGAAGTAGTTATATTTTCAGTTTGACAAGGATCAATAGCACTTATATAATTACACATATCAAAGGATTTATTATAAAACTTACCTATGGCACACAATGAATGATATAATTCGTAAGTGAAAGCAGTGAGTGGCACATCATCACCAACGGGAACTAGTGCCACTGTAGAAAATTTATGCGTTACTGGATTTGCTTCCAGAGGTGTAGCGCCTGGTTTTGCTTGCATACTACCAAGAATTCTATGACTTAGTAAACTAATCAGTTTAGTAACAACTATTGGATAACGTAGCTTGATTGCATTGAACAATCCTTCGGGGAGCTTTGCGATTTCAGAGTCACGTACAGCCATCACAGTCGTAGTGCGAGACGTTGAAGTTATCATTTCGACCTACAATTGATTTATTGATAATCATTTCTTGGGAGTGAGATGAGAAAAGAATGAGTAATTTAACGAGTAATTAAAGTTTTGCCAAAAAAAATTTGCCATGAAAAGTGGTAATCCTTACAATTCCAACTAAATCGCCTTTGCCATACTCTCCAACGATTTCCTTTTTGCCGCTTGCTAGTGTTATAACTGAACGCATTCGTCCGCTTAAAACTATGTAAGTACCGTCACTGTTTTCATCCTGTCTGTAAACGGCTCGTCCCGATTCTAAAAATATCCAGTCAAGTGCATAGTCACACTGTCGAACTAACGGTGAGATTCGGCGTATAGCACTGTTTGCTAGCTCTAATATAATATTTGGTCGTTCACGCATGATTCTAAAAGTAAGATATAGCGTGTCATTTATGTATATTTTGTTGATTTATGTGTGGACAACTGTAATTTGAATCAGCATTATACTTACTTGTTATAAACAACATCACGCCGAATGTATGCGACACGCGTATGGTGTTTAGCTCGAATGGAACACGAGCTAGCCTCACCAGTTAAAACAGCCATTTCACCCACAAGCTCTCCTGGGTAGACAGAAAATACCTGCATTTCATTCCGATCTGTCTTCTTGATACCAGGAATCTCGGCTGTTTGTTGCAATACGGAGAGGCTCCCTGACATAACATACCACAGTCCAACGTCCTATAAATAATACCAATTAATACCAATCTTATTACAAAATCAAAGATCGAATAATACCTCAGAGTTCCCTTCAGCAATGACAGTCTCGCCTGGTTCGAATTCTATAATTTCGACAGCATCCCCTTCCAGCAATGATTTATCGCTGTCGCTAAGTCCTAACTCTCTTAGCATACTCTCAACGGCAGACATGTAAACCAGTTTTGTATCGACTTGTTCGATAGCATTCAAAGATTGCTTGCGTGTTGATAATGATGGCGGCGCGGCTCCTGCTCCATGTTCAGAAAGATCCGCTAGCATGTCCGGTCGCACATTATCTGACAATGAATGTGCAACGTTCACATCTGGTTGTGCTTTCCGATGGCTCGGGGAAGTTTTAGTATTGATGGTCTGAATCAGTTTTTTGTGTCTTATTCCACTTTGGAATAATTCAGAATATAGTCCTAAATAGTTTCGTAGAGCTGTTAGCGTAACGCGTTGCAAGCGTACCATTATAACTTGAAGTACTCGAATCATTATGTCTGGATTCTCTTCGAATACTGTTTTGAATGCATCCATAGGCAAGCGTATAACTTGTGAGTCTTCAATGGCTTTGGCAGTCACAGTCTTATAAAAGCTGGGGTTTCCCTGAAATCATCAAAAATATTTGCAACATATTTTTTTACACCACATGTGCAACATTGTTACCGATAGCACATCAATAAAGCTGAGCAATGATGTAACAGTTTCACCCTTTTTCACGGTTTTTAGTGAAAGTGTACTTCCATCTGCATTGCTTATGTACACATTAACAACCCCTGATTGAACAATGAACAAACTATCATCTGGATCACCTAAAATCCAAGATTTGTATTTATGCTAAAATCTTTCAATTGTGTTTTATCTTACTTATTTTAAAAAGAAATTGATTCGCTTCTAAGTTAATAACCTCTGTATGCTTGCACAGCCGTAGAAATATCGGCTTTTCGAAATGTCCGAAAATCCGAATGCCTTGCAGCATATAAAGTGCATCGGGCGGAACCCGATCGCTACCTTCAACGGTTTCTTCAAGATATTCAGCTGGCGGTTCGACAGTTTTCAATTGCATCGGTATGTTATCCTTCCTCAGCTGCAATATCTTCTTAGCGAATCGCATTACTGCTCTTCTTTTGCGACCTTGACCACCGTACATTTGTCCCGATACAGTTTTTACTTTTCGAAGCATTCGCCTTCCGTAGAAAAGCATTTTATCACGTTTACGGAAACGCAGCCGGGCTGAATCATGGACCGCTTTGTCCAGGAGCATCATAGACGTTCGAAGGACTCGTTCGTTCCAACGACGCCAGCCGTACAGTGTCGAGATAATGATTATGATAAGTATGGCTACAGTTATCGCCCATAATGCCTGTGAATGATGAAAATAGGTAGATTTTACTGGTTTTTACTTATACACATTGTTTGTAATGATTTTAAATCCATATTAAAAAAGGTAAGTGTATTTTGAGATTATAGCACATAAAAAAAACAATTGTAATTCAAGATTCTGTCTCACACTCGTATTTGCAAAATTAATACTCAAAGTTAGTTTTCAAGGCACGACTAATATTTTTTCGGGTAACCTTTTCTCTTTATTACCTCGGCTAATCTGTTGGGCATTGATGCGACCAATTTTTCTATCACATCCACCACCAATATTTGTCCATTCGTATTCCAACTTTGAGCTCACGAATGTTAGAATTTTCGCGAGGGTACTTAGAAAGGCATGTACGGAACCTGAAAGGAAACCTAGTTTCTTCTATTCCAAAGAAGTGTCCAAGCAGTCGGTCATAAATAGGGAAGGAAATTCAATCAACAACTTTTAATTGCATCCCGATATACGATCCATTTGGAACAACAATTTCTTCGATTTAATTTTGCGTCAGTTTTTCCAGACTACGGGAAATTACTAATTTTCTTTTTAATTTCAAATTGAAAGCTTCTTTCATATGTTGGTTTTAGCATCATTTTTCCCGAAATTGTACAGTACACAAAATCCGTATTCGTACAATCCATACAATTTCAGAATGAAAATGAAATAACGCGATATTTCGATATGGTATGGTGAAATGTATAAAAACGATTTGTGTTTGTAGCAAAAAAAACGTTCACAAAATAATCAATATTACCCATGAAACGCAATTTTCATTTTTTACGACGCAAAATTTGTATTTGTCCCAGATAAGGACTGGAATAACTCAACAGATGAGGAGCCTAACGTTTGTTTTCGTTGTTTTTGCTTTTCTACAAATGAATTTGAGGCAACAAGGATTTGCATTATGTAAAATACGAGGTAGTCTTCAAATACATTCTGCAGTATAGAGGGTAGAAACACATAAAAAGGAACAGAATAGAATTTCGGCAACGGGACGACATAGTTAATTTATACTGCGGCTGATAAGGTACGATCCAAAACTTTGACTGAACCAAAACTTTGTTGGTTGTTGTAAATGTTGCACCACAAACAGTTTGGAATCTGATCCGTAAACAAAGACTACGGCGTAAAATTGCTGTTCGAAAACCCGTCGTTGGCAGGGCCGGATCTGGTCAAATTTCCGCCCGGCGCAGATGGACGTTTGGCGAACTCTATATTATGATTTTCATTTTTTGATCCCCTCTTTCACAACTGCGAATTCTTAGTAAGTTTTTACTAGCCCTTTGCGTGTATTTACCTGAGCATTGCTCAATATAAAATGTTCATGAAAAAAACTAGAAATTTGCTCATTCGAGCAATGCAGCATAACACTTTTTTCTCAAAATTTTCTTGTCTCAAGTTTTGCAGAAAATGCACAAATATTTTCCTTCTGCAGTTTTTGGCTCTGTAATGCTATTGACCGGATAGTAACCAATTGTTTGAGCCTAATTATGAGCAGAACTATAGCTTTCGGCAACAGTTCTTTTCCAAATCACCTACCGCTACGAGATAGAGCTGCAGATGCGTTTATTGAAAGAGATTTCCCCTGTAGGCCTAGTTCTCAATAGCCAAGCACATCCATAAATGTAAAAACAGTACACCAAATAGAGAAAATTCACAGCGCAGCAAGGTTTAATTTTCGTAAAGTCTTCAACTAAACAATCACTATTTAATTCGAAGACAAGACCATTTTCAATGGATAAAACTAACAAATTTATTAATCTTTCTTGCGTCATCGTAGATCTCAAATAATTCTTTAAATAAATTTAATTTAAAAAAGATCGTTTTCCCGCAGTAACTGCAAAATACAACACTATATTCATCAATTTTTCTAGTGAAAATGAGTTCAAGGATATCATTGAGAGAACTGTGTTCCTTAATTAAAGTTGTCAGCATAGAAATTTCTTCATAAAACTCCCACCGTTTAAATCAGAACACAAACTATGTGTCAACGCTTCTTCAAGCTTTGAGCAATGCTGAAGTGTGATTTGATTTGAGTTGGTCCAAAGCATGAGTTAGTTCAAAGCATTAAAATAAAATTCTACTTTTAACCTTTGTTGAAGGTCTGGAATCTCTTGCTTCATATCTTAATTTTATATGAAGTATTGGTTGCGGGTTTTTTCACTTTGGATCCGCCTCAAATGTTCCCCCAAAACTGAATAGAATCTCGCAACAGCTTCTACTAACTTGAGAAAATGGCTGTGGTCAGGCCTATATAATGCGTTTGAGTCTCCCATAAGCGCTAAAGATTGCGAGACTATAAAACTGTACTAGAATTAATAAACGTTTAAGAACATTTTTCCAGTGCTCAGTTTCCTTTGATATTTAATTTTGTAAAAAAAACAGTTTATGGTTTTCCCTGTCCTCAATTCTAGTTCTAAGTCCCTCCATTACTTAAAACTCGTCATGTGAACTATACTAGTTTTGGGTTCCTTGATTGTTCGACTTAAATGGCCCCAGTCTCTATAACCTGTACTAGAAAATAAATGAATGCTGGCTCTGAGTTAAAAATAAAAGGCAACAAAAACCAACCATCACCTAGAAGCGCTCTTGCCATTATTTCAACAATCTTTGCTAGTGTTCTTATTCTGATTCTCTCTAAATTTCTTATTTTCAGTGACAGGAAAATCAAATGTTTTAATTTGGATGGAGCCTTTCTGTACAATATTTATAACTATTTTCTTTATCAGCGAAGGCCATGAATAACGATCCTCAAGCTCTGATTCAATTGGAAAACTACACACCTCTCTTGACATCGAAATGAAAAAACACGGACCAAAATGATTTGGTCCCGGTTCATAGAAAGGTTTTTTTCTCCCAATTCCGTAAGCAAAAGGAAACGTGCATCCAGCACAGTATTCGGCACGTTTGAAATACTATTCTGGAATAAATTCACGAGCTTTGTGGTTGATGAAGTCGTTGTCACGAATTTACTTAGTCATAATGCTTGTTTAGTGCTTTCGTTTTTTAAACATTTTCTCTTTTTCCCTTATGCATTACCAGACAACTATTTTTTAAATTGAACTTATGATAGAGTCCAAATTGACAAACGAGCGCAAAAATTATTTTTACAAAATAATTTTAGCGTAAAAGCAATCAAACTCAAGTCAAAGAACTTTAAAAAATTTTATTATAACCTGAAATGAGAGCTGTGTGTAGTATTAATTGGAGATACAATATTTGTTGAGTTTAGCAGTAACTCATAAATAATTTTAGCAGTATTGCATATTTTTCTATTTGATGCTGTGAATCCTAGTCACAGCATCTTTTGTTATTATTTTTGGTTATCTCTTTTTGCTATTGTATTGCCTATTCTCAAGTACTTTCATAGCATATTTCATTATTTCCTCGGAAAAAATGTATTCCATTTACCTTCAACTTTTCATCGTTGATGTACAAAAATTATTATCGATTAATTTTTGACAATTGATTGATATTTTATGCTCAAGGACACAAGAAGAGTTTGCACAATTTTACTCAGTTTCTTTCAGCACAATTATAAAAATTACGGAGTAACATCCTGATTACAGTTAATAAACCATATTTTTTTATATTTGTATGCAATAAAACGATAGTTTCGCATGTGATTTTAATTAAAAATAAGCGATATGTACTTACTTAAACATTATGAATAATCAATTAGTTCAAGTTTATTTATAAGTAATGTACACTTCATGCTATTTATACAGTGTCCGTGTAGTGTTTTCGCCTGCATCGTAATGCAAAACAATTTTTGTTTTGAAAATAATACTTTCCTCCATAGTTTGAACAATGTTGACATTATCGCATCTAATACCTACTACTTAGAATGAGTCTACAATATGTTAAGATTCATGCAAATAAACGATTGCGGTGTACTATGACCTTGAAATAGTGTAGTATCAATAATACGGTCAGGCCGAGTTAAATGTTGTTTGCATGTCGTAAACAACTTTATGAAGGACACTTGGGCATATTTTTATCACGAGGTGCAAAAATTATGTAAGATTAGGAATATTTGATAAAGGTTGCATTGATATCCGGCACTCCTTCAAGGATAATGCAACGCATTTTATCATAAAGTCCGAGTTGAAATTACATCTTCATAAAATTAACCTTACTAAGAACCTGGCACGCTACATCAAATCAATTGGACGGAATCAACTCACCCCTTCCTTAAATCCGGACGAAAAGTAATTGATCCAGGCGTCTGAGATGACAGTCCCATAATCTCGGTACGATGATCGTATCAACCCAACGATATCCATTTTTTTGCAAGTGTTCTCTTGTTACACGAATAAATGCTGGTGGGAATAAGAATTTGACCTCGAAACAAGTTGTTTATATGCACAAGAACTGAAGGAAGTTGATGTTGCAGCCGAAATAACAAAGACAGCGGAAACACAATAGAACAGATATGACTGTGTTGCGTTGTACGAAATCACTCGTGTTCAATTTTCAAGTAAACACAATCTGGTTGGCAAGAATATATTCCATTAAAACGTAAGGCGAATTTTTACAAAGAATAATTTTTTCCAAGACTTTCGATTCGTCGTACATTGTACAGAATCGTCAAAGAACTTAAACTTTTCGTTGACACTTCATTCCGAGACTACTGACGTTCTAAGTTATCGGACATTACGTTTTAGTTTGACATTCTTTGTCGGCGAACGTCAAACTGCGTCGAGGAATGAATTGAAATGGAACATGAAAAATAAACAAAATCTAATGGGGGAATACCGGATAACGAAATGAGAAAAAAACCGGTAAACAGATATGATCGTATTTTCCTAAAAATTAATCCAGGCTAAAATAAAGCCAAACTGTGGTGTTGAATTCCTACATGGCTGTGGCGATAGAACTAGTAATAAAGGCTTTCAGTTTGTGTAAAAAAAATTGTACATTTTAGGCAATTTATTCTATCCAAACAAAAATATTCCAATCTCTTCACTGCTATTCATAAAGATTATTTTGATCGAATAGAAAAAAGCATTCGTACTTTGATATTTTCAAATTGATTAATGCCCGGATCGTAAATCAACAGTTACGAACAAAATTAATACACATGTAGTATAGCTCAATATCAAACTGGACCGTTTACTGGACATCTGGACAATGGTGTACAATTTATGAGAAATTGGAATAATTCTGCTTCCTAAAGCCCAGTGAAGTTATTGGAAATGGTAATGTTTCCGAAGCACGTCTCTTGAAAGAGTGAAAAAATGTGTCGTATATTTTTCGTACCGTTTCTAAGCCAACTCATAGCCAAGTATTTAATGTTTGGAAGTTGATGAACAGAGCGTCAGCATTCCCACGCTAGAAGCCTGTTTTTATGACTAAATAGACATTAAATATTCTAAACACTGTAGAGCGTGCTTTTTGGAAGTTCTCGCTATTGTACCTAGTCCTGCCTTAAACACCGCCCAATATAAAAGGACAAATGAAAACTATTAAAGTAAAAATGACCAGTGTAGCAACGCATATATTTATTAGCCACACTTTAATTTACTAATAATAATAAGAAGTGTCATTCAAAATAAGCATCCCTACCTTTAATGCAGCCTTTTAAACGAGTTGGTCATTCATCAATCGCAGTACGTGCTTCTTTATCCATGGGGATATTATCCACAGCTTATCCTTTCTCCATTGGGATATTATCCACACCGCTTTAGGGTCACTAAATTTGGGTGTCTCTTACTTTAGGCCATCTTTTCCAACTCAGACCACAATTTTTAATCCAGCAGATTTAAGTCAGAACTCCCCGAGGAACGTTAGAACTCCGAATAAACTCTGGGACATTGCTTTCCGACCATGTCTGAATCATTTATGAACTTTAATGAACTTTGACTGTATGCGCGGGGGCGGAATCCTGCTAAAATACCCAATGTCCTGCTTTTAATAAATATGGACTTACTGGTCTTGCGATCAGAGCTTTGGAAGAAAAGTAGCAAGAAAATTACTGAGCGCACATATTAAACTTCGTTCGATCAATCTACAAGGTATACTTTAGGTCAAAACTGTAAAAATAACTTAACATACATAATCATTTTTTTTTAATCTTCTCTGATCCATTTATCAAACTAAATTTTTGGGATTGATGATGTCTTTGTTCTCTTACTTCAATACAGTATTAAACTCGAACTGAAGACGGCTTCGTTGAATGATATTTACCTACATTTTATTTACTTTTACATTTGCAACAAAAGTCAACTGTTTCATAAATAAAATAGAATTTATTTTTATTACTCGTGTATATCTGCTACAGAGTCTAATACGTCGAACAAATATATACAAACATTCATGCTTTCTATAAAGAGTTTCTTTTAAAAAGTGTGTAGAGTCACTTGAAACATTTAAGTAAATTATAAAAAAAAAACACATTGTCATAAATACTTACTAAAAACAATTCATCGAAATATTTTAAGTCTTCGAAAATTCACAATCAACAAACACACACTTTTCATCAACTTTACTGCAAATGACACGAACAACAGTGATAAGTGATTAAAATGGTGAATTCATTCCCAGTTTCGTTCCGAAATCTAGTCTGGCACGTCTTTGATACCGTAAGTTAACTCTGAAATCAGAATCGAATTATCATTTGATTGCATAACATGCATTTTGTTTGTGTTATTACTTAATTTCTTGCCATTTACATATTTCCGATACGATGAAGCTAAGTAAAACTGATCCCAATAGGAATAAAATAATGGGCCACACGACTGGGAGCTCATTGATTATATAGTCACTGAGCGCTATTTGTAAGCTGCATATTAGAAGATGACACATAACTAAACCTAAACTGGATAGGATCCAAACCACGTTTGTAAATGGATTTTTACGCCATGTCAGGTGATCACGATGGACAAATGATGCGGATATTATCACTACAGAAAAGGAAACATAGCAAATGATTAGTAAAAAGCTTTGCGTAGATCCTTTGACTAGTAAGGCAGACAAATTGCATGAAAATACATTCGAATCTCACCAAAATGTAGAATAATCGACAGCAAGCTGAAGGACCGTGATAATTGTAAGTTTCCTTCATACTTTTCTTCATTGATATCTAGAAATTCGACGGGATGGCCCATAAATGCACAGTATGAAAGTATCTAAAAAAAAAATACTTCACAATCAAAACTGCTCTAACCACTTAAAACTACTCAGCTTACCACGACCAGAATTGGCGCTAAGAATTTACAGCCATAGCACCAGATAACAAATCCTAAGACTCTCGAATCAAACTTTGTCTGTTTCTTCCCTGTTGCCCGATTCATGCTGTTCGGATCCGACTCGACTCGAATCAAGGATAGTGATAGCAGTGGCACAGCTATACACATGAGGTACAATAGTGTTATCGGTGTGAAAATTGGTGGCAACGATATGCAGGCATTCAGCATGTTGATAACGGCCAGGGAACATCCACAACATGCCCAGAACTGAATACAGTTCCACAGGCCGGCCGAAAATCGCCTCGACAAATCGATTATTGCAACTAGGGAGAATGGATCGTCTCGACATACGGATATGGAGCATGGAATCGAATTCAGCATACGGCTTATGTATATTGGTGATATGGTCGTGTTGCGAGTGATTAAGTTCGGCTTAGTAGGTCGTTGGCTTAGGAACCGTCGATTTGATGTTTGTACATCTAAGTCTTTTTGTAGCTTGTTATGATGCAGTCTATTGTTTAGAATATTAGTTTCGTCGTACGCCGGAATGTCCTGACAAACCTACAATATAAGATGGATTGATTGGACTGCTCTAGGTAATCAAAATTAGCTTTTGCTTTTACCTGTGGATACAAAGGTTCTACTGCAATACTACAGTCAGCCTGTAGGAAAATCTCTGCGTTTGAATTGCTCGCGCTCGATCCGATGCACACAACTATTTCGCCATATGATTGCATTATACTCAGCATTTCACCCGTCGCTTCGGCCGAACAATCCGTAAACAAAGAAACTTGTAGCGGAACGTTGTCGATCTTTTCCAAATGCGGTCTAATATTTTTAATGCCACGCGGCAGCTTAGCTCGATTCGACATATCGAAATTAATAGGCGCACTCTGTTCTGTACTATCGGTAAGAATACTGAGGGACCGACAATTCTCATCCATGGCAGAATCCTCGGATTGGTGTTGCTCATTTTGGAAATTGGCCGAGTCGTTGTACTCGAATGAGTTTCCGGAGGTGGCGTTAAGCATATTACAGTCTTGATTCGATATTGCACCAGGCGCAGAAGAACTAAGCGTTTTCGACGATTCCAATGCAGCAGATGTTAGCAAGCAGTTCATTTCAGATTCGAAGGCGTTTTCGTCAATTTTGTTTTGGCTTGTACTACGGAAATCGAATTTCTCGGAGTTCTTTGGCGAATGTGGATTCGATGCGCAATCATCACTCAGAAGAGAAATGTGGCAGTTCCATCCAGATTCAAGACCAAGTTTTTCGGAAAAAACTCGCGACCGCAGCTCATTTTCTTTGCTGAAGTGAACGAACCGGATGCAGGCATGTTCCAGACGTTCGACTAGCTGCACGATGTCGGTTTGAGCTTGATATTGCATCGTTATCATTCCTATGAATACTTGGTGACACTGCATTTCGAAACAGCTGTCTACATCAGTCACGTCTTCGTCCTTGACGTCGGAAAACAATAACGAATCTGTGCTTATAGAATGACTCAGTTTGGCGTGTCCTTCAAAGTCACAATGAGACTTGTCGACATGTTGCATCCGATACTTGGATTCAGGTGGCAATTCCAGATATGCAATTCCATTGCTCGATCCACATAAGGCACCGCAAATGCCATGACGCAGGGGCCGATACGAAAACGCCGTACAGTATGCTGTTAGTGCGCTTCTTTGATAAAAGTCTTGTGCGCGTTTTCTCTCCTGAGAACTAAGCGGTCTTAGATCTTTTCCATCCCAAAAATCGTCGCAGCAATCCAAAATTATGTCTGCTGTTCCTTGCGTGAACAGCGATAAGTAGCCACCGGGTGCTTCTCGCATTATAACGGAAAGAGAGTGTGGGAATGGCACTTTTACTTTTGATGAAATCTGCAACTGGCGTGCAAATCTGATATCGCGACGCACCACCTCCGGTTGCTGAAATAACAAACAGTGAATGAGTATTTGATGAGAACATCCGACATTCGTACCAAGTGACGATATGTTGCTAGCTGGCCTTCGAATGTGAATATATCGGTAGCATGTGTTGTAAATCCAATCTGTTTCGCTAACTCGCAGAGGCATCGGCTAGAAATACATATTATTTTAGCTATGGTATGGATAAATAAAAGGAGAAATCAAAAGCAACGCCGTTAAAAAATGCCTATTAATGTTATTTAGTAGAGAAATGAGAGATCCATGAATTGAGCATTTTGTTCTTCTTTCGGTTTTTGGCATGCGAATGAAATCGGCAAGAAAACACTTCATATAAAAATGAAATAAAAGATTGTTTAGGGGTTGATATGTCGATGATTGCATGCTTCTTGCAAACAAGGAAACTTTTCTGTCGAAGAAACAACATAATTTTGCACTCTCGAAAAAAGAGTGACAAATAAAGGAGATAAAGTAATGACAATACTGATGACACAGCAAAACTAAAGCAAGATTTCAACAAGAAATTTTCACCAAGATATATTTACCAATCTGTTTTCTTTGTACATATGTTTAATTTTTGTAATACATGTTTACTCTTTTGATAAAGATTACCTGGAATATATAAGAGTGCTGTTTTCTCTGTAATGTAATACTGTTTAATGTTGTGTTTTGTTTTTGGCTGTGGCAATTTTGAACTCAAAGTTTTAGGTTAGTGTAATACTGGACCCGAGGTGGCTTGACTTTCGAAAAAGGTGAAATTAAAAGTTGCTCATCACAACTGGTTCGATTGAAATGAATACTTTACATACTTGACCCTAACTAGTAAAAATATTATAGATCGATTTGTTCGAGAGAAATTTCGAACATTTTCAAGTTATCATACTCTATTTTCCGTCGTAATCACTCATTTTAAAAGTGACTAACAAATTAATAAGAGGAAAACACAAATACTACTGTTCAAGCTTTTAACGGTAGATTGGGCAAGTCACACTGAAACTTTACTTACTTTCTACTGCGATTCCACAGTATTGCACAAGAAGTAGAAATCATATTAGTCAATCGGATTTAAGGCATTGAAATTGCCAAGTACATACTAAAATACTAGATCTACGACAGAGGACTTCTAAGGAACATTGAAAATTCTTATAGAACGCTAATCTTGCAACTATAGATGAAGTAGTAGATATACAAGAGAAGCAGGAACTACAAAAATTAAACGTGACACGTTAACCGGATATAGTGAAGGATGACTAGCCTGCAACTGGCTTTTCTGGGATATTCACAACATTCACATAGTGAGCACTAAAGAAAACACTAAACAGCAATTTAAGATATGGAATGGAATGAAATGGTGAATGATTTGTTTGAAACAAAAATAAACACGAAAATACGAGGCGGAGGCGGGGAAAGCGATTGATTGATTTATATGCATATTAAATATCAACTCTGACAAAAAAAGAAAACTAAAAGCTTAGAAAATGGTAAGTGTACTTCCTTTTAACAACAGTAAGCTGAAAAAGTTGAAAACAACTCGATTAAAAATAGTTTGAGCGATTTTTGCTAGAAAAATACTTGACATTACGTAAACAGACAAATTTAGACAGTTTACAATATGTTTTGAAAATATACATTTATGTTTTGTACGTACCCATGCATAAAACAATTAAGACTGGACTCAACAATCGCATACCGATTTGTAACCGGGACTAGATCTTTGTCGAGCATTGCAACTGCTGTTACGTGTCCACAGAATTGGGCATAGTGCTCGTGTGTTCGAGGACTGCAGGTATTCAACAGGATCGCTAAGCCTACAAAATATATATCGCGTGATTTGATTGTTAGCATATATAAATATAATAAACAACAATACAACATGAAAACACTTCATTAAAAATCCAGTATATTTACCTAAAGGTTTCAAAGATGAAATGTGAGTCTTCCATTCGTGATCATCAAATTCCAATTTGAATGGGCACTGTTGATTTGGTGTCAAATCTAACACTTCTGCAACAATTCCTGCTTGTTTATTATTATTCTCCGATGCAGCTGGTGGTGGTGGTGTTGGCTCCGAATCCGAGTTTTCTTCACTCGAAACGGCATCTTTATTGTCGGCATTGTGGAGAAAGAATACTTTTTCAGCTGTTGGATTCGGCCATGACAATATTCCTTTTTTGTCTACACAACATAGAGCTGTTATTGATCCAAGAACTTGAACTACATTTGCACTTCGTCCCAGTAAATCACTTGATCCGTTCCATAACGAAATCCAATTCGAGAAGACTTCACGTCGAGGTAACGATACGGTTTCACTATCGTACGTTGGTGTATCAAAGTCTTCATTGAATGACTTTTCGATGTCATCGTTCATTTGTATTGGAAATTGTGGTGTTGACAAGAATGTCTCTAAACGAGCTACACCCCATAAATTGACAGCAATCCACATTATCGGGAATATTAGAGGCAAAATGGGAATTATTGTTGCGATAGGACCATCAATGTACAGTTCTATCCAGTGTTTGGTCATTTTTTCTGGAAAAGTGATTTTGCGATAACATTAAATAAGATTTGGGCTGAGTGCTGAATATATATAGAAAAACGTGAACACTTTTGGTGACCTTTGAACCCGTATAAAAAGTAACGCATCACTCGGATCGATGGGGACTTTTGACATTTTGTTCAACACGCCAGTATCAAGGTTCACACCAAAATTCAACTTTCCCCTAATTTTTCCAAAGCACCATGTTAAACTTCCCTGGACTAATCGGGAATTATTAAATTTACGGGAAAAAAGAAAATTGCAATTGAAGTCATAGAAACGGAAAAAATGTTATTTGAATTTAAAAAAATGTTATTCGAATTTAAAAAAATGTTATTTGAATTAAATTATAGATTGTTGTGAATACATATTTCGACTTTCCTTCGAGAATAAACACAATAAATATCAGTTTAAACTATCAAAAGACATATTTGTCTAGAGACGCATTTCTGTTTGGTGGAGAATAGAAAAATTAAGTGGAATTATTTGTGCAGAAACGGCTGAACTAAGCGATTCGCGTGTAAAATGCTAATTTTACGCGATCGGTAAACCATCATCAGCGCAACAAGCACATTTCGTTCCTGACTTCGTTTAATAAGACTCTCTACCGAACTCGATCACGAGCTGACGGCATATAGTTAAGCTTCCCTAAGCTCTGAGTGTCTCTAGCTTGTGTCATCCTTTCAATACAAGCAAAACATTTCCTGCAGTCGTCTGTCAGAAAGTTTTTTTTCCGAACATAATGTATGCATAATTAATGCAAAGCAAAACGTGAAAAAGTAGATACTTGATGTTTTTAAAATAATAAATTATAGATAAATTTGATGAAAGTGTTTGATTATTTAGATAAATTTAATGAAAGAATTTGTAGGAACGTACACAATTTTAAGTGATTATTTCATGAAAGAACTGTCTTTAATGAATAAGCAACTCTTGATTGCAGTTCAAAACAGACGCGAACTGATTGATTCAAGATAATTATAAACAATAAATAAACCGGACTGCTCAAAATGCATGTATACCAGCAAAGTGAATTAAAAGTCACAAATAAGAGATATTCTTCCAGGGTTGCAGAATGATTGCGTAATAGTGCCACAATGCGCGCCTTCATCCCCAGACACGATAAAGCACTCAGACAAATATATTTCAAAATCGTCAAAAATCATTTGACATTTTTCCAGTAAATGCAATAATATATTATTTTTGCATTATTTGGTTATCTGACTTTATGCAGTTGCCAAAATCCTTAGAAGCTACATTTTCCATTCTAAATTTGATCTCTTCAATTGTCGGTCGATACATTTTTCTGGATGCATTCACTCGCGGCCTCTTAATCAAAGCTGCTAGAATGTTGACGCCTGTTTAAAATTCTGTTCAAAAACTAAGCGCCGGATTTTATTTTTCCAGCTGTGACACCGGAACCAAACCAGAGTCGAAGTGAATCAGGATTTCGTATTAATTATGATATCAAATATCTGATCGAGTATTACTGATTAATATTTTTCTGAGACTTTATTTTTATAAATTACAATAATCTCGAGGTAATTACCTGGCAGGCCATATTCCAGAAATCTTAACAGTCCCGCCAGAAGAGCGGCAAACAAAGCCAGGGTGAAACCAAATTGTTGAATATATTTAGTTACCAACTAGAAAAATAACTTTGAAATATACCGTTAGATTTTTTTCTCAAAAAAACTACCAAATATCTTTGTTGATTATAGATGGTCGGTGGCTTTTTAAGAAAGTTCTCCAAAATCACACTGAGACTGCCAATAAATGGTGTATTTTCCAAAACACATACCAAATCGGGTAGCGGATTTCTGGCAACGGGTTTTACAGGAGGTTCTACAGGTTGTGCGATTCCGTACATTTCGTTTGTTTTAAATTTTCTCTTGCCAGAAATTTCAGTGCATGGCCCAGGTGCTACCTGGCCTGGGCGCATGATTATGTAGTCTCCATTAACCAGCAAAGCCCAGGGTAAATTCAACTTTTTTCCATCACGATAGGACCATTGCAACGAGACACATGGCGACAGCGGACACCAGTTATGTGGATAGTTACGGTCTTGCCAATCTGAACAGTAATAATCCCGAACCAGTTGTAGCTCATTTACGACACCATGAATTTTCCGAAATATTTCGGTTCGTCGCAAACTGTCTTCGCGAATGACGATATATATATTCAAACACAGAATGATGAGCATGATCAGGGCCGGGAAAATTTCATTGGTGACGAATAGACCAACAATGGCCAGTACCGTTCCAATAACTGAGAACCATCCCAGAGGACTATTGTATCGAGTCGAAAACGCAGATTTCGCCTTTGAAAAAACACTAAAAGAGAGAAATTTCAAATGATATTCGCCACTCATTTCAAAAAAAGGACACACCTTCCTTGCTTGTATTTGGCTTCATACAGATCCAAAACAGTTTTGATTTCATCGTGCAACCGACCAATCGCAACTTTTGTCGACAGGCCGACGCATTGTTCGAATTCGTTCTTCATTTTCACTGCCTACGTTTTGGCGTTCAACTATTGCAAAATTATCACACTTTCTACATTTTTACCGAGCACTTCGCTGCTAGGGAGTAAGTTCGTTCGATACACATAAAAGGACCAAATGGATGTGGATTTCACAGTTGTTGAACGTTTCATAACAGTACGCGAATAAGGTGACAGGACATTTGACAGATCTTTGTTTCTGTTTATGGACTTCAAATTATTTATGATGACATTTGCAGGTTATGTTTATGTGATTTTTTTAATTGATATTTTTTGCAACAAAACGTTTTTTGACATCTGGAATATGTTGACTGGAAGCGGTGATTATTCATTTATTTATATGGGGATAACCGTTCGGTTATGTTACATGGTAAATATACCTATGCATCTTATTATAATTGAGAAATTGCTCATAAACATATCACTAGATTAAAATGAATATAAAGAGATCAGTTGTAATCACATGCTCTGCAATTTACTTTGAAAACTAGGAGGCCATATCGTTTGCGTCAAGTCTTATCAATCGTAGATAAGTGTGAATAAGCTAACTTAAATAGATTATTTGATATCAATAGGAGTATTAGCCACGATAACAATATTCAATGAATGTAACCAAGTTTTACAGCAGGTTTGAGCTTATTCTAGAATCCAGAATCGCGCCAAGCTTTATGTATGGAGAAGAATTTTATAGGCTTCATATAATGCTTAGTAGAAATCGAAAACCATTATTACTATATGAAAAAATTTAAGCCAGATTAAAGAATGAAATATTAGCCGGATTATAGAATATGATATAGTCCTTATTGTAAGCAGACCTTAAAATAGACACGATAGAAACTCATTCAAAGTAGACCCCAGTCTTGAATAGTGAATTATATGACTAGGCACACAATTATGAAATAACGAAACCGACAATTAGGCGTTCAGTTTTAGTATATTTATCTATAGTATCTCTTCTCTGATGGCAACAATAAGATTTCCACAGCTCTGAGAAGACTATGTTTAACTCTTCTTCGGAAACAAATAATTGCGCCCAGCGTGGGCTATGAGTGATTCTTATAGCTGCATGGACTTATATTAAAATTTTTGTTAAGACTGAATTGAACTACATTTACTATATATTTGTATGAAGGTTCCGGGTACAAAAATGATCAGATAAAATTGAGTTGAATGAAGTTGCGTTCTATATTTAACAGATCATCGTTCGAGTAACGAGGCTTCTTTGCTCTATATTTGATTTTGTCATAGTTCGGATAATTGTCTATTCTATTAAACATATGCATTGATAGTTGTGCGTGTGCTTGGTCCATCAGACTTGAACACTGATTAATTTACGTTGTTACAACTTTTTTCTCTGTTTGAAGAGATCGTTGTTTGAACACCTTTTTTTTAACATATGGGAGAAACTAGCACATCTCAATGTTATTTACTTAAAACCAATGAACTGAGTTTAAATTCATTTTCAACAAAAAAAAAATTATGTACTGTAAAATTATATATTATTATTATATTCTAAAATTATCTTTAAAACAAACAAAATGATATCTGCTAGCATGTTTCTTGCTTGAAAATGAGCTTGAAGAACAATCCCTGACGAAAAATATATTAATTACCCATTTAAATCACTTTGGTTTTTGATCCAATTGCTCAGCAGGGATATTCCTTGAAATTAGTTCACATATTTCTGCCAAGTTTATCTTGGGGTCTATACCAGTTTTTCAAATAATTTTCTTTGAAATTGCATTCACTCCTTCACCTGGAATTCAGCCATCGTCGGCAAGGATTCAGCAAGTGAAACATTTTACTTCCTACCAAAAACTAAAACCCTAACGAATATTCAAACCACAAATAATCGAATCCTTGAGGATACGCAATGAAATTTCGAAATTGGAGAAATTTCGCAGGACGTATGTTATTACTATTGTTCGAAAACTTGTAAATTTGCCGGGTGCACGCATCATTCGTGCAATGACTGTATTTTCCTGACTCACCCACACCGTATCAGTTGTAGGATAATGCTCATGCCCCAATTGGAACTGACTGAGTATCAACAGAGTCCAGCGAATGCTACAGTGAACATCTCCTACACCAACCGAACTGAGCAGTAAACTTATGTGCATGGTACAGGCGTGCGAATAGCAGATCTGTATGCTATGGTTCAGAAAAAGGGACATTTTCGAAAACTCGGCTCCGTTTCTGTGCATAGCTCAGTCCAGTAGGTACCTAAAGGGTGTGACCGAGTTAAGAAGCGATTTCTTTTCCTGCTGAAATCGGCTAGCTTATCAGTGATTCAGAATTGATAGCCAATCGGGTGTTCGGGTTACTTGTGCTGGAATACTTTTCCCGTACGGAAAAATATTTCGTGTTCGGAACAGAAGGTGTAGTGTTCGGAAATGATAATGAGTACACGGGATACATTGTGAAAATTAGATGTTTATCAGCAAAGCAAAGTCTATCGATATTGTATGATTATTATTCAAAAAGAGTGAATATCGAAAAAGTGAAGAAAACTATAGTGTTAGTCATAAGGAAAGATTTCCATTGTGTTTTCGTAGGCCCAGCCACCGTGGAGACTATTGTACCCTTTCACGACAGTTGCTTTTCATGAATTTTCTCACCCACTGCTCATTGTCCCTGCTGAGAAAGGAGAAACGAGACATATCCCTTGGGCAAATATTATTCATGAAGATATACTGTGCAGTACCAACACTGCCACGCCTGAGATCCTGTACCGTATCCTGTTCGCACTTTGTCGGTGTGCTCTAATGCAATAACATGTAGTGCGAAACACGGGAGTTTAATAGTGTGCGGTGAGAGGAATCTTATTGGAGTGCGCCAGCAGAAAGTGTGTTCGCGAGCCAGATATCCTTTTTGTAGTCTGTTTGGCGTTATTTAGCACAAAGTCGATTGAGTTGTGTTAGTGAGGTTGGTGTACTTTTGCCGTTCGGTAGTATTTTTTTCGCACTGGATACTGTGAAAAGTTTTAGCAGTGCGAATTGAGTAATATTGGGCAATGACGTCGAATAAATCAAGATAATCACTCGGAAGTTCTAACCGAAATAAAAAACGAGAATAGTTTAAATTCAATTTCACATAAATATCAAGCCAAATATATTAGCGGAACAACGACAAAGTCTACAACAATAAGGGAAGTGTGTCATATGCAAAGTGGGTACTTGTGTGAGTACTTGGGCTCGTGAAGGGGCCTTTCCTGTTTTGAATACCGTTCTCCTGTTCTCTTAATTATAAGGCCAATGTAGTGATATGAGAGGTGATGCAAGTGCCGCTGGTTCATTTTTACAATGAGTGTCAGATCATCACCTAATTAATGAAGTTGCCACAGAATTCAAGTGCTCAATGAATTAATTGAAGGTGCCAATAATAAAAGTAATTAACTACTGGCAAAATGAGTGAATCTATGATGTTCGTTGACACATATAAAGTGCCTGTTATTGCGAAACTTTTACATGCCCTGCCCCATTACAACATCACGTTTCATCGGATAAATAACACATTTCGACCAAACGATGAGGTGTACCGAGAGGTAAAGAATGATTTATTAATTACTTGGAGTTGTCCGTTGGGGATTAAAAATGATTGACTGTTTTCGATTTCAGAGCTTGGGTATATTGGGATCTGCGCCTGCTGCACTTTTAATTATATCACTACTGGGGCTGTTGCTCTACCTAATGACAAGATGCTGTGATAGAAAACCGAGACCAGCTCATTCGATAACCAGCTTAAAAGTAGCTTTGTCAATTGTTACGGTGATGTGTTGTGCTGCCATTGGTTTGGGTAAGTTCCATATTTGAATTTTGGAATATCTAGTTTCGACGAATAATTGTCGAGTCGACTTACTATTGCAAGGGAAATTTTTTTTTTGCAATAAAAGACTAAAAATTCGGTTGAAATTGAATACGACTTAGCAATAAAATAAGCTTAGTTTAAATATAGGAATGTAGTAATTCCTGTTGAATCTGGCAATCCTAAAAGCTTGTATAACGTATGCGAGGGTCATTGTTATCTAATTGTTTATAATTTAGGATTGAATATGGGTGTGTATTCTATGAAAATAATTTCATCCTCGACCCCCTTGAAAATGCTCCGGTTTTCTATAATTCTACAAGGCAAATACATGATTTTCAAATTTGGAAAGTAAAACTATCATGTTTTCGGTCTGAGAACTATCATACAAATTCTATGACATTTTATTACTTACTTTTACTCAAATAGCTAACTACAAAAACATATCCTATCATTGTAGTTCATGTAATAAATTGATGTTGAATCAATTCTTTTCGATTATGTTTTAAAGCTAATCCTGGCATTTACACTGGCCAACTTAAATGTCGAATTCGTGCGCTCTTTGATGTCATTTATATTTTAAATCAAATGTACCCAAAAACCAAATTATACCTAAACTTAACAACATTCAAATTCGTAGGCAGAGTGTATTCACAAAAAATCATATAATTTGGTACGAAAAAAATTCAATTTATTTATATACATCAAAGTAAAACAAGGGGGAACGGTTAATTATTTCTTAATTAATGTGTTTTTATACCAAGAATATTATTTTTAATATAATTTCACGGTACGTTTTTTATTAAGATTAAATTCCTAGTGGTTTAATTTAATTTTTTTTAGAATGGCTAGTCTTGGGATCTTTAGTAATTTTTTTAAATATTATAGCCTAGCTAAGTCAAAGGTGTAATATATTTATAAACGGTATCTTAATGAAAGAACAATTAATAATTTAACCCAGAAAAATAAATATCTTCAGAAAAATGTATTTTATGCGAAATAAAAGGAAATGCAATCCTAAATTCAGTCGAATTGAGGCAGATGATTTTTAATTTGAAAGTTACAGATCATCACTAGACGTAGACTTAAAAAATGGTTACTTATCGCGTATGTGTCGTAGAAATTAACAGAATTAGAAGACTTAATTTCGCTGAAGATACACCGCTAGAGTATTGAAAACATGTTATATTTGTGGATAAAAATATATACACAGTCTTCCGAAATGACAAAAAAAAAGCAATAAAGAGGATATCGTGATTGCCATTCATCATTTAATTCATTATTTCGTGCATCGAAAGTTTCAATAGTAAAAGTTTGTACTGTGCCTGATTTTAACAGTGACTGAGCGGCAGCTTTTCAATATCGTTATTTTATTTTTTTTTTATTTTTATTTTTATACAGCTGTTACGCCCTTTCCATCTGGACTTGGAACTCAACGGGTTCCAAATTTTGCACCACGAGACTGTTACAGACGATCAGATAAAGTCTCCTATTGTTATTGGAACTTCAGCGTATGAGCAACAGAATGGGGTAGAATCATGAATGGAAATGAACGAATCCTACACGAATCCTAAATGAATCCTTAGCTTCGCTTAACGTAGTGCTTGGCAATGATTGTGAAGTGGGATCTTTCAGGAAAGTTGGGATGGAATCGAAGAAAATCAACACCTCTTTTGCCAGTCCAGGATTTTCACGCATGGCTAAGTAGTAGTTAGCGAAAATTATACAAATAGTGATCATCAAGCTATAATGCTTGACACACATCATTACAACGACGAACGTAAACGAACACCAAAAATCAGTAGCCCAAAATGGGAAAGTGTGTCCTTCGATCAAGAAAATACCGGAAGTATGTTCATTCTTCTAAATCATGAAACCCGCATATGATGCATTCTATAATGCGCGGAAAAGTGTCCAAATGGGGCCAACCGTGTTATTGCTGGAACAACAACAATTGCTCAATAGGAGCAAAATGCTTAAAAGTCAGGTCCGCAGAACATCTCAATGAGTTCAAAAATATTTGCCTATACGAGGAAATTTATATTAACCGATGGAGCTCTGCGTATAGGATAGTGGTGAAAAAAAAACTGAGGAAAAATTCAACACTTTAGATAACGAGCCTAAGTATGTTGCGTAATATCATAATGAACCTTTTTCCTCATCACCCAAGAGCTATTGCATCCACAGGAAACGAAGAATGAGGCCTACCGAAAAATTACATAAAGGAGAGTTTAATAAAGCAGCAATATGAAAAAGGATAGAGGTATTCGTGATAGTTTTTCGAAAAAACTTGGATGAGTGAATATTCGCCGGGTAAACTTCAAGAGAACACAACCAAAATACTCTTTGAAGAATGGAGACTCCAAGTTGCATCCTACATAGAATAGCGAGCTATTTTAAGGAGAGCAAGGTAATATATGAGAGTGATAGAGAAATGCAAAGCGATGACATTACACCAGGTTTGGTTCTTGTTCCACTTTAGGGAAAATAATGTACGATGAAGTGTTAACACTGGTAGTCTTGTACTATCATCGGATTCACTGATGATATAGATCTTGCCACCGTTGCAAAACATTAACATCAAACAGAAACTATGACTAATACTACTATTGCCCAGATGAAAACATGCAGCTCACCTAAAACTCACCGAGCACAAAGCAAATGTTTTGCTTATTAAAAGCCGGAAGCAAATCGAGTTTATGAAAGTTCGAATCTAATCTCGAATCCAATCTCAAATGCCTTGAGCTCATTCTCAACACAAGCTGAGCTTCAAAGGTCACCTAAATTACGTCAGTACAAACGCAATAAAGTTACATTCAATACTTTCTAGGGCTTTAACCGACATCGGATACCCGAAACGGACCAGACACTAACTACTGGCTGTTTTAGTCGATAATGTCGATTTATATGCATCCCCAGTGTGGGCTGATACTCTAACGATAAAGTCGCTGAGGTAAAAGCTAATTTCAATTTTTAGACTAAATACGTTTCGAACCATAGGAAGCGGATCTACGATTGATGCACCAACTATCTAACACCAAGAACCATAATCAAGATAATAAATCAATAGACATCAATTACCAAATGGCAGGTGCGCTGGTGTGCTTCGGAAAAGAGAAGATGGATCATTTAATTCCGAATAAAATACCTTGTTAGAGAGACAAAGTTTCGAATGAGCTACTACTTGACTCTGTTTTTCTGGGAACGAATATTTTCGCAGATATCTTGACAAAAATCTTTACTAATTTGTCAAGTTGCCCATAGGCAAGAGAGAAAGTTTAGAACGCAATCTTCGCTTGCCGCTGCTTCAAAAGGTCTTCCGAATTAGTTGCATCATCCGAAGTAGTGTCATATATTCCGAAACCGCCAGAAAACTAATATCAAATGACAGCTTACATGACGAACGTAATGTCCCAGCTGAAGAGCATCCAAAGAAACAGCAATGGTTCTCATACCGAAAGACAAAAAGTCCTAAAAAAGCCATGAATGCTAACCACTCCGTGATACAATGCTTAATGTTGGCTTGGCGAAGAGGATATTAGAAGGACGGTGTATTGTTTAGCAGCTAGGTGCCTAGGTCAACCGTACATGCTCGCTAGTAAGAAATAGAGGTATCTATCATACTCCAAGCCGAGTCCAAAAAAGACCCTAAAAAGTGAACAAACTAATAGGAACAACATGTTCAAGTTAAAATATACTACAATTCATATATTTCGCTTTTGGTCAAAACGGTTTGACTTGATTTGAAGGCACGTTTATCTCCTCAATCACACCTCTAAGCTGTCTACAGCAAAAATGGTCTCGCTCTTGAAGCACGAGTTGTAATCGTAGGTCTTAACTGAACTATTTTCATACAGCCAACTACAAACAAATAACTAAAAATTAAAATAATTTTCAAATTCCCAACGCTTATTTTCAATAAAAATCTTCTCGTTCCACAGGATTATACGGTAACGATGACCTACATAATGGTCTGCTGGAAGTATTAACATCAGGACGAAAAGTCGATAATCTCGTTATAACCGTACGAAATCAAACAAATATGCTGGAAAATATTTTAACGACCAAGATACGACCACAGCTTGTCGAATTGGCAGATATATTCGATCAGCCTGTATCAAATCAAACGGCTCTATCGTTACTAATTGTCGCTTTGAATGTTGTGCAAGGCAATGTCACGTTGGCGACAAACGCTGCTGGCGATATACGTCGACCGTTGATGGGAATTACAATGTCCGGTTTCCTATCGGTAAGTTTATATGTGGTCGATAAATATTTTTCAGAATGATTTGCTTGGAAGGTAAAAATTTATTCAAAACGGAAAATAATGGATGAGTTGTATGTAAATTGTCGTGTTAAAAAAACCCTTTAGCATCTCAGTATTTTCTTAAAAAATATAAAATGTAATTATTTTTTAGCTACGTCCTTTTTACTACTCATGATATGAAAAAAAAGCTTCGAACGGGAAATACCTATGTAGCACAAACTTCAAACGGCACATTCATAGCTTTCATATCAGAACCACCCTCAAGCATGGTGAACTTTTCTTACACACCGACTTCTATCCTCTTTCAGAAAGGAGATCAATGGGAGCTGATTCGATGGCCTGGAACTGTAGCTGTACTGGCATTGCTGTTGGTGCTGTGTGCCGTGCTTTTAGTTGGAGTGGCGCGACATTCACGGTGTGCTTTGATTTTGTTTAGCGTCTGTGGCCTGTTGGCTGTTACCGGGTCCTGGCTGATGTCTGGCTTGTACTTGTCGTCATCCGTTGCTGTCGGAGATTTATGCATGAGTCCTGCCGACTATCTGGTCTCGGCCTCGCCGAGCGAACTGCCAACGAACGTACTGCTGCACTATACACAATGCGAACCGGGTCATACAAATCCATTCACTCAACGATTGCGAGAGTCGCAAAATGCAATCAACAATGCTCGCTCGGCTATGGCTGTTGTCACTAAAATTTCAATGGTACTTTTTAAGTCATCGGGACTGCAACCGAAGCTGGGAGCCGTTACTGCCGATTTGAATATGAGCGAACGAATTTTAACCCAACTGACTGCCCTCGTAGACTGCAAAGCTATTCATAAGAACTATTTGATTGCTGCCAGAGGACTGTGTGAAGGCGGTCTTCTAGGACTTGTTTTAATGCTCATTGCAAGTTTTATTGCTGCTATTTTACTCACTATTATGGTATGGGTCGATTCGCATACATGGATTTACATACGGAAACGTAACGATTACGCTCAAGTTGAGGAACCGTCATACATTTCGCATCAAGCACCACAAAATCATCAGGCAATGAATGCCCGGACACTGCCAAGGAATCATAACGGGTAATGCCATACGATGTATTACTGCCACTACCTAGATTCGTTTCCATAGTTTTTATTTCATTATTTCGATATAATCCTTAGCGAAACTCCAAGTGTACTTATGATTTGCAGTGCATTAATGCGTAATCCGATTAGTTGGTTTTAAAAAGTACTGTTGCATTGCATGTCTATCGTGAGATATATGCGGAAACCTACAAAAAGGTACTTCAAGTATAACTCTAATTAAAACTTAGCTTCGTCTTTTACCTGTGCGGATGCTTATTGTTATAGTTTTTACTAAGGAAACCAATCTATGAAAATTTTTGTATAGCACTCAATAAGACTAAACACTCAACTAGTCATTTTAGCCCTCCGGCAATCAGTGGCTCGCACACTCTCCAGCATCCACCAAGAAAACACGACATGATGACAGCTCATCAGCATGCACATCAACAACAAAACATGCGAACTATGGGAACTCATACTCTGGGCCGTTTGCCGTCGCACAACCACAGTCCAACTCACCTGGCAGGTATGTATTACAAGAAATAAACTATTCAAACAATTCTATCTATTTTGATGAAAGCTTTCCACAAAGGACCCAATAACGGTAAATACGCAACTTTAAGTAAACAATGTAAGACATTGGAAGCGAATGATTTTTACTGAAAATCACCAGCCTGTAGCGATCAGCCAGGACATCATCAGCAGTTGTACTGCCATCATTCTCACGGAGGTCATCCCCATTCACATTCTCATCCTCATTCACATCATCCGCATCAGCATATTCAACAACATCCACAACAGCATTATCAAATCTATCAACAGATTCCGGTATCGACGGCTGCAGTTACCTCGGGACCAGCAACATCCGCATCAAATGCCCATTCGATTTACAATTCGACTGCGAGTAACAGTACAGCGAGTGCAACAGCTACGATGCGAAGATATCCGAATCCAAATCCAAATCCGATTCAGAACCAAATTCAGCCGCAACAGCAACAAATTCAAGGGAACAATGGACAAGGAGCTCGTCAGCCGGATCTCATCGATACCATCCCGAATTCGAATAGTATAGATAGTGCGATGTACGAGAGAGACAAGCAGATTTATCGATGTTCAACTTTACGACAAGGTGGAAAGTTTGATTCGAATTATAAACCATCGATCCTCAACTGTCCACTACCGGAAATACCGAAAGAAGCGTCAGAATCGCCGAAAAAGGAGCCGGTTAGGGATCAAGGTATTTATTCCAAGTAAGTAAATATTTTTTTTCTTTAGTATAGAAATGTCGCATATCGGATTATTTCCCGTAACGTGGAAATGTGCGCAAATTTTGCTTATCCTGAAGATATCAGAGTGGCCTGAACTTAATGTCCGCTCTATGTTTTGACTATCAAACGGCGGAAATGTATTTTTGAGAATTAGTTAGAAACATTTAACGCGTAAAATTATAAGAGGACAAGTTAGAAAATTCAGAACATTCATTTCCAAGGCTAGCAACTTTATAGTAGTTGCCTAAAGAGTCCTAATAGGGTTGGTAATTGGCTTCACTTTTCTATATCAGATCATATTGTTGTTACGCCCTCTTTGTATTATTGGACCACTTAAAGGTGTATCTTTGACCTACTTTTGCAGAAAAACGGATAGCACGGCCTTGCTGATACCTACGAAACAAGTTTTCAGCTTACTATTAATTATCTCCCAGTCTTTAAGTTAGTTTTTATCACTGACTTTACTTAATGTAGAACCCGTTTTCTATACAGTACTACTGAAGTCCTTGCCGTACCAAATGAATGAACTGAGCTCTATTCTATACTAAATGTCAAAAAATCCATACAGTTACCGAATTCGGTGCGTACATTAAAAATTATGAGCATTTTAGGTCAAGCTTTAAAGATGGCCAACATTAAAAGTGATTTTTAAGATATTTTGTAAGGAGTTATTTTGGCGTAATTATATTCTAGACAACTTTAGCGAGTGGCCAATTTATAAGGGTGGGTAATTTCACAGGTTTTACTGTACTACATGAAATTAAAAGTTAGGTTCAGGAAACCTAGTGGTATCTGTAAGGCCATCCTCTAGTATACACAAAGTAGTTAAATCGGTAAGTAAATTTCAAGTGATTGTGGTCGTTGAATTTATTTTAAACATAGTTGAGTGGAATCTCAGTTAACTTAGCAATTGCTAGGAGCATGAGTTCTAGGAGCATCAAGGGTGATTTTGAAACTAATAGCTCGTAGTAATGATATACAATGGAATCTCTACTTAATTTACCATCACGACTCGAACAAATCTATAGAAAGGATTTTTAGTACGTTCTTGAATCAGACGACTGTAGTTGAAATATGTAGTGTCCTCACAAGCATGGTTTTGTGGTGATAAATCCATAGTCAAATATTTACTTTGAAAATCCTTCTTTAATCGACATATCTCACGGTTGAAATACTCGTAGCAAATATCCAAGAGACTATTAGATGTCTTAAAACTACTAACCATCTTGCTTATCCATAAAAATTGTATAAAAAAATTCTATCTAATTTTTAGGACACTACACCGTCCACCAATGAAACTTCCGCCAAATGCAAAGGCTATTCCACCACCAAAAATCGATACATCTACATCGCCACCCCGAAATGGAGCATCGAATCTCAATAATGCACAGCCATCCTCGAAGGTAGGAGCTACATCACCCGAACAGAAATCTACCACAACTTCACCTCCACCTTCAGTACAATCACCCAGAACACCAAACAATAATACGAAAACAGTTTTATCGAACGAACAGACCACTACTATTAATCCCAATGATGAATCCAATTATGCTGTGACTGAACTGTAGATTAGAATGCACAAAGCCATTGAGCTATCACACAATTTTCTACATAAAATTTGATAAAACCGATGAAAAACCAGGCTCAAAAGTTGATAATTAGGATTTTGCAATTGAGTTACGATGATGATTTAATTAATTTTGTTGTTGAAAGAAGAAATGAATAAAATCGCTACAGGCTATAAAATGTGTAAAATAAACTAGTCATATTTGATAAGATATTAAATTGAAATTTCGGCATTAGCTATATGCTAGTTACCTCGATTAACAGGCTGAATTAAATAATACTTTACATATATTTATATTAAGAATTTCGATAAAGACAAAAACTTACAAGAAAATAATATGAAAAGAGGTTGTTTTGCAAGAATCCCTATTGATTGGGCCAATCCCTATTGATCGAAATTTCAGCTGGTTTATTATGTAGATATTAGTTACATACACACTGCCCTCAACTGCGGCTTGAAACGAGATTTTTATAGTTGAACGGTCATAATCACTATAGATAATTGAATTAGTTGAAATTGCAAAATTTTCCTGGAGACTGAATTGAAAAGAGCAATTTTCGTACAAGTACAATTTTTTTGATTGTTACTCTAGATGTATTTCTCTTTACTTATTTACATTATCATGAGATACAGAAGACCATGTAGTATGAAACATTGATGGCAAATTCTATTTCGCTCAGCATTATGACCTTTCACATATAAAAATTGTGATGGCATAGATTTTAGTTAGTTGAAATTGAACTTCTTCAGTAACGATTCAAGTTATTTGAATAATTGTAAAATACAAATTTGCTATGACTTTATACATACATACGTATTTTATGCAAGTATATTTGAATGTAAAATTCTAAGATTATTAGTAATATGATAAATGAAGCATTGTAATCTAAATTTAATCGAATAAGAGATGAGAGTTGAGTACATATGTCATTAGGAGCTTCAGCTATAGAGCCATACTTATTGCGTAGAAAGTACTTTCCACGAAAGGAAGGTGAAATTTCGATAAATTATCAGAGTCTATTGTTGTAATAGCTGACATTGTAGTGCATTTCTTCCAGCCTGCATTCAAACTGCCATCGTATTTGGAATTGAATTTTTGATTCTCCAATTGTTCATGAAAAAACAATAGCAATACATAGACTGTTTCATTCGACCGTTGCTTCCAGTTAGCACCAGCATTTGGTAGTTTATGTTTATTGTTTAAAAACTCGATTGAAATGGAATATATTTCGTTCGATTGAAACTCTTTCGAATACAACTTTGCCTATGGCTTTGCTTTCAGTATGGTGTTTGGTAGTTCTTCACCAAGTATGCTAGACACTTAAAGCCTGAATAGACTGAAATCATAAAAATAATAATTGACAAATCCCAACGGAATTCAAAATTACAATGTTTCCAAAGGATAATATCAAGGTTTCGCCTGATATGTTTGTATAACTAGCAATGTAGTATAAAATGCATTGGTTCAATGCTCTTAGCGTCTTCAAATAATATTATCATCCTTATTATATTTTAATTGGGTTTTTATGTCGTGTATCACCATAATTCCAATTGAATAAATAACGGAGCAGAAATTTCTCTTAAATTTGAACCCTTTAATTTTTTATGGATACTAGTCTGTTTATCTGTTCGTGTAAATCTACTTATATTGGGTCATTAGCAGAAATTATCCAAAAATAAATTTCTTTTGATTCCTTGGGCATATTGCAAAAAATGAAATATATTCAGAATACCGCTTAAAATTAATACTAAAAACCAAAGATAAAAAATTAAATATTCTATAAACTATGCAAATTTAATCATCAAAATGATTTATCAACTGTCTACGCAATGGAAATATAATTTTTTTTTCAAATTTTATATCAACTATTGTAAGTGTTTACTATGCGGTAGATGTGAAAATTTTGATACGTGGCAGATTCAAGCAAAGCAAAAAAGTTTCATACAAATACATAATGATGCAACTCACAAAACATGCCATATTATTTTTAGTTAACCATACAACTAAAGGAACAATATAGCTCATATAAAATAATAAAACTAAAAAAATCAATATGTGATTTGAATGTATGTACTATTGTTTTTGGGATGTTTGTTCATCTTTTTCAATTTTATATTGTTCCATACAAGTCTTATGTGTAATTACTTGAATCAAAAAAAAAGAAGATTATCAATGATATAAAATTCGTAGAATTTTTCTAGTGACAGTCAGAAAAAAATAAATAAGCAAAAAATTAAGCATTTAATAGAAAGAAATAAGCATTTTCATTAGTAATGATGGACAAAAAATGAAATTAATACATACATATTCATAAGTCAGATTCAGTAAAACAAGAAATATTTATTGAATAAAAATATAAAACGAGATATGTTAAAGAACGTAGGTGTTATAGTTTGATTTAAAAGTTTATTGTTTATCTATTACTAACCACTTTTATTTAGTTAGATTCAAAAGCTAATTTTAATAACACAAATACATACTCAGGTTTCTTTTCGCACCAAATTTCGGATACCAGATATCTACAGCGTAAAAGTGGAAAATTTTCAAATTAAAGGCCTCGTTTTTTCTTTGAAGTGGATTGTCCTAAT
Organism: Nemotelus nigrinus; assembly: GCA_947369275.1. Classification (NCBI taxonomy): domain Eukaryota; kingdom Metazoa; phylum Arthropoda; class Insecta; order Diptera; family Stratiomyidae; genus Nemotelus; species Nemotelus nigrinus. The sequence continues at coordinate 10,807,365 of OX376374.1, forward strand.
TGTTGCAATTATTCTTTGCATCAGCAGTGTATGGCTGGGAGTACTAATGAAAACTGCGATTTGAACCATTTTTCTCCATACACTCTCTCTGTTCCAAAGAATATTTTTTTTCCTATACTAAATCCTGTTTTGACGAAGTTTGGGTTGGCTTTTAACGATGCGAATCAGCCATCGGTTTCGACAACACCCGTTTATGGTGGGTTTGACCTCAATAGGTCTGTTTGCGTACGTGAATCTATTGTAATATATTAAAATAGATTCGCAGCAAGTCGTTTTTGTGCTTTTGCTGCAAGCCACATTTTGCCACAAAAAGAAGCCAGCTGCAAAAATCTGTTGCTGCTGCAGTACGCGAACAGACGTAATATATCACTTGACAACACAAAAACAAAAGCGTCTTAAGGCGCGTACACATGCAACCAACGAACGGCCAATGACTGTTTGATCGAATGTTGGTCATTGGCTTTGGCATTGGTCCTGCAACGCAACGACGCGAACAACGCAACAACGCGAACACACAGTTAATACACGATGATTCACGTTTTGTCAATTCCAGAGAAAGACTGTCCTTCGGAGAAAAGCAAATCACTCCGCAGTTCTCCGGCTACAACCTTCCACCACAAGAGACAACACGTGAAAGTGTTACAAAGAGTGCTATTGAGTGTTAATGAGAACGGGCACGTGACGTGACAATAGTTCCACCTTTACATTCCGAAGTTGGCGGATTCTCGTGCAAATAGCGTATGAGATTCGATATTGGAATTTGAACCATAATAGGCCCCCTGAGTCCTAAGTTTGCGTTGTGAGCTGTGTGCTAAATCGAGAGTACACTGTGCCTTTTCTTTTCTTATTTTACACCCACTTGCAGCTGTAGTCAAGCGAGACCTCCTAAACTAGGCCGGCCACAAAAGTAATTAGAGTGCAAAATGACAGTCATAAAAAAACCATTAACCAGTCCGCACAACAAATTTTTTCTACAGCTGAGAGAAAATTACAAAGTAGTTTAACCTCAATGTAGATTGTTGACACATATGTTTTTCTCTGTAAGGTGATCCTTCTCTGGAATTGAGTGAAATACAAATCAAAGTGAAAATAAGTTTAAAGAAAAAAACAGTGTAATAGTTATAGTCAATAATCGTGTAAAAGTTAGCTGATACCTGCTATTCACAAAGCCAGGACCTTTTATCTGTAAGGTACAGAAAAACCTGTAAAAAACCTCCAAATTATTCAATCCATTTTCGGAAATACATCTGGGGCCATATAAGCAGTTTACTTGATATAGAACAAAGTAAATTTCCCTCGGCCGAAATTTTCCAAACCGTAATTTCGAAAAAACTTATGTTGGATGCAAAAGCGATTTCAGGTAAGATTGTAACTTCTAATCTAATTGTGTCTCTTAATGCATATTATTCGATTGAGCCAGAAATGCTTACCTTTTTCTATTTGAACTCTATACTTCTATTTTCCGCGGTGCTTAAATGTTGTTATCGAACATTCCGCAAATAATCGCATTTCCACTTCATTGAAGAATCGGATCTACAGTGGGTAAAAAAAGTTAAGGCACAAATCTCAGGAAGAATAAAAAAACTTCTTTTTAATGCTACTGTCATCATAAATGATGATGTATTTAATTTAAAGTTTTGGATGTTTACTTTAAGAACAATATCGAAAAAACTGCAAGCGAGATAAATTTCACAGCATTAACGTAACATTTTTCACAAAGGATTATCAGAAAAATTAAGAAAAATCCTAAATTAAGTGCCCAGTTTTAAGAATCAAGGTGAAAGAACGAGTTGAAAAGAAAGTCTCTACTCAAACTAATCGAAATGTAATAAAGAAAGCGGTGTTTAAGAGCAGAATAGTAGTAAAAAAAGAAATTGTTAAATTACGTTTTGCTTAAGAGTACGTAAAAAAGTCAAATTCATTCTGGAAGTCCATAATTTATGTTGATGAAGTAAAAATTAATGTTTTTGGATCTAATGGGCGGCCATATGTTCGTCGGAAGTCTACTACAGAGTTTAGGAGGAATCATACTACTCCCAATGTAAAACACAGTGGAAGGAACATTATGCTATGGAACTGTATGGAGGCATCTGGTCCTGGAAATATACATTTTGTGAACGGTACGATGAATCAAACGTGTTACCTGTGTATTCTTAAAAGAAATATTAATCAAAGTGCTGGAAAATTGGGTATTTCATACAATTTTGACCTGAATCAGGACAGCGATCTGAAGCACAATACGGCTTTGGGCCATTTGAAATAATTTCGGATAAAACTGCGCTATGCCTTAACTTTTTTGCGCTTTTTTGGTACTTCAGTGAAAAATTTTACGTTAATATTGTGAAATTTCCTTCGTTATCGGTTTTTTTTTTATATTTTTCTTAAAGTAAACATGCAAAACTTTTAATTAAACGCTAAAACACAATCATTTATTATTAAAGTCGCATTGAAAATAGGTTTTTTGCTCTTACCAAGAGTTTATGCCTTAACTTTTTTTACCCATTGTATCTCTGTACTTTGGGGTTTGATCAATTGTAAAAATTTTATTTACGAAATTTTTTTACAGTGGTGTTTTTCGACATTCACAAAGAATCGCCTTCGATACTTAAATTTCTAATTGCAAGTGGAAAAAATTAGATTGTTTCAAAAATATTCCTCTTTGCAGTGTAAAGGACGCATAGTTGCACTTTTATTGCTTGAAAGCGCAGTTTTTTTTTATTTTCATGCAAAAAGCCAGTTAGGTGTGGGCTATGGCCGTATTTTCATAAATGAAAGATTAAGGCTACTCAGCGATTAATTTTTACAATGAAACTATTCCCGTTGGGGAGATATTAACACATTCATCGTCATCATCAGCACTACAACAGAGGACCAGGCCTGCCCTCTTTCAATAAGTTATTCCGTTAGTTCCGATCGCGAGTGAATGTCCTCCAACTAAGCACCGCTAAGCTCCGAGTGTCCTCGCCAACGCCACCCCTCCAGTGACGTCTGTCATAAAACCTAGCGCAAAGCGTTTTCGGAGTAGGTTCTTCTTCCCTCAAATTATCTAGATGCCCAAATCATGGTTGCCTTTGTGATTATCTCTACTTCTAGGTAGATAGCGTGCTACTCATGGTTGTAGCTTCTCCTAAATTGTCCTTCTTCACATATGGAGCTAAAGGTTCTCTGCAAGACTTTCCTCTCGAACGTGGCTAGGAGATCAGAGTGCAGCCCCATCTTGTGTGCCGCCCGCTCGATCTGGGTGAATAATTTTTTTTTTGGTACACATTAAATACAATGAAAATTTTTTGTACAGCAGCTTCCAATTATGCCAATATCATCTGCATAAGCCAGAAACTAGCTGGACTTGGGGACGATAATGTCTCTCGTTGACGTGCCAGAGTCTCGGATTTCCTTCTCCAACGTCAAGTTGAATAGGAGCCGGCCAGACCATCGCCTTGTTGGAAGAGCATTGAAGATGTTGAACGGCCAGATAGCAATCCGGTTATTTTTACTTGGCTTGTTGCGCTGGTCCTGGTCAACCTAAACAAACAAGCCAGTTTATTAAGGAAGCCGATATCTTTCATGGTTGTACACAGTTCTACTTTGGCTATGCTATCATAGTAAGCCTTACATACATTTTTAAAGTGCCTGCCTAGCAGTGAAAATTTTAAAAATTAAGATATAGTATTTTATATCTCATTCTCATCATTGACAATCGTCCTCAAACACTGCAAAGTCAAATGTCGGCCAATAAATAATACAAAATACCATCTCGAATTGATTCTGATGCATCTAAACATATGCTTTTCTGATTACTTGTTCTGTTAAATGCAGATATATTGCTTGATACTTTCCTTAAGTTGCTCTAAACACCATCTAGAATAATCTGTGATTCTTTTTTATATTTTTGGCTCTACAAACAAGCTTACAAGATTCACTTTCTTTCAAATTAGTCCTCTGATTACTTCACAACAGTGAAGGCTGCACGTTATAAAACTACGCTTTACTATCTTTGAAATAATAAATGTGAATCGTGATATTCGGCCGGAAAATTTAGATCGAATCAGTCACCCCTTTAAAGGGACCTTCGGCCCTGATTAATTGGAATCACTAATTGACTCTTTGCCAGAAAAAAATACATTTCCATTATTTACCATTCACGGCCTACAGACCACTATAACTTAAATAATCTACAAAAGTAATAAAACATATTTACTTCTTTTAAATCAAATATATTAATAGTATTGTGCATTCCACATTTTCACATCTTTATGTTTTGAATTTTATTCAACTAAATCATGAAAACAGGAATAGGACATATAATAAATGAAGGGATTCGCTCAAATCTTTTTTTTTCAGAATGCATTGCAAACGTATAAACCATTTGGTAATTTTATATCACGTGATAAAAACTTAAAAAGTATATACTAAAAGAAGAAAATTAATCTGTAGTTCAAAAGCAGAACTTCCCAAAAAGAATAATAACAATTCATTATATAATCACGGTTCATAAATACTTGATAGAATCAGGATATAGCTTGATTTTAATTTCAACTATACAGACGCATTGTATATTTTCAATGCGTTATTTGGATATTAATTATACATAATTATAAATGGAATGAAAATAGTTAGACTAACTTAAAAAGTTTCCAATTGAAATAAAAATTACATAGGAATTATTAGGTACTAGAGCCCTAAACGGTTTCGAAAACATGCATAACTGTTCTTCATTGTGGCTAACATAATATAGGAGAAGGTTTCGTCTGAACGATTCCCCGATTAAATACAACTATAATTACATACGAGCTTTTTGCTGCTCTTTGGACTGAATTATATGCCAGGCGCTACGGAAAACTACAACTTTGAATGCAACTCACTGTTTTTGTTTATAACTTGCAGGCTAGATTCGATAATCTATTGGCTGCGCGAAATAATTGAAATTAATAATTTACTCTATACGCAAGTCAACTGAAAAATTGAATGCGGTTAACATTTGTTTTAGAAAACCACTTTGTTTTAATTCTACGTTTATTTGTTTTAATTTTTTTTATACCAATTTTAATAGCTAATCCACGTTCCTCTCCTAAACTATTCAATTTGAATTGGTTGCGTTAACAAACTTTCTTAATGTATTTATTTAGAATTTTATTTTCCTATTTTTGCGAAGGGCTTTCTTGTACTGAAGTTACCGAAGCCGATGCCGATACAGCGCTGCTTTGGCTGACACTTCGTGAATGGCCGGTCGAAGCTGTAGTACCGACTGGCGTCTGAACCATTGGCTGTGGTGGTGATTTGTTGGCAGGCAATTGATTAGGAGCACCAGTCATTTGCATATGATATCTGAAAGAAATCATCAATTAATTGAATTCAATAATGAAAGAAAATATTGCAAGCATACCTATAAATGTTTTCAGTGCTTTCAACCACACCTTGGGTCAAATTCAAACTTCGTCCTTTAATGCCAGCTTCTTTTATTGGTGGTGACCACCAGTTAACCATTCGGCCTAGTACGGGTACGTGCCGCATTATGCCTTCTTGCCAAAGTTTTTCTTCGGATTCGCGCGCCAAATCAGCCGTTGCCGTTTCGATACCCTAAATGTACGCATTACAGCTTATAATTTCTCAAAAAGACCTAAATAGACTCTTAATAGTTTACCTTCTTCACAATTTCAGACATCGTATCCAAAACTTTCGAGTTTTCCTGCACACTTTTCCCCACCGTTATTACCAGATCTAGAAGCTCTTCAACGTCCGTGTCATGCGTTACCATTCCGAAACGGACGCAAATCAAACCATCTGCTCCTTCGCCCAATGAGAACGCATTGTCCGTCGATCGTAAAGCTTCGACCAAATCAGTGTTCAGTTTGTTTAGCTCTGTTTTAGCTTGATCGGTGAGTAAAGTTTCCCAGCCCTCGGGCACGAAACGCACACCACCCATTCCCGCCCAGTCTGGTAACGGAACCAATCGCAGCACTTCACTTTTCTCAACCAACTTGTTAAACGTAGCTTTGTGTTTAACCGTAGCTCGCAATATATCAACGTGTTCTTCTAAGCTTTGTGCGAAATTCTCCAAATTTGGCCGGGTTGGAGGGTGCTCGCCAAGACCTAACTCTAGCGGACAAAACCGAATGCAAGTTCCATTGATTTGATGGTCGATTATTTCAAAATCGAACTGAAATAGGGCAGGCAATTAGAATGATTTATAGCTTTTACATCCAAAATGCTTACACTACTACAATCGCGTTGAATGATTTGACCTAGCCAGGAATTCAGTCGATCGTAGTAAGCTGCATTTGCGACCTTTTCGATTGATTTGTTTATGATTGCTTGTGTTAGATCCTGATTTTCGTCACCAGTCGTTTTCGTTTCGTCATCCAGTTTAACTGATAATCCATCGAATTGAAATACGACAACGGGTACAGCAGCGTCAAAGAGAACCTGAAATATTTTCGATTGTATGCAACGCTATTTTATGATTGCATAGTCTACTTACTTCTATGTCGAGAGGTTTGAATATTAAATCATTCAATTGGGTTTTTGATTCGCCGCCCGGTATGCGACTCTGAAAGTGTGAAGAAAGGTTTTTTTTAGTTAGATGAATTTGTTGCAATCGTTAAATTACCACAAGGCTGTTTTAAAGATTTTAAAGATTTACGGGAAGTTTTTTATTACTTAAAACTTGCTGTGGCAGCTTTTATTGTAACATTTTAGTAATTTGTGGCTTCCTAGCTTTTTTGTATAACATGTAAGGCCAAAGAGAGACCAAAAGCCACTGAGTAGATTACCCTCAAGTCAAGAAATCTGCCAAGAAATTAAATCTAGCTACATTTTAGAAATATATCTAGCTTCAAAAGAAAGAGTTTATATTATGAAACCAATGTTTGTGGAGGGAGCTCAATTTTGACCGCCGATGGGAAATAATTTCATTACCTCTACATTGGTATCGTTTAGATCCCACCTCAATGTGATGACACTACTTACAAGACGTATGTGACTTGATATCTTCCGTAACAGCTTCCTTACACGACGATGACAAAATAATTGTTCTGGGGGACTTCAATCGTCCGAATATCAGTTTCGTTTCCGACGAAAATGATGACCGCCTCCTTCCAATCAACCTTTTTGATTCCATTGACTTTAATCTTTTATGGCAACGATTTACAGCAAATAATCCCTATCCCTAACCAAAATGGCAATTGGTTAGATCTTATATTTACGAACTTTTATGACGAATAGGTGGTTGGCCCAACTTTTGACGCCGAGAATCTTTTCTTAAACACTCTCCATCACTCTGCTTTTACAGTTGAGCTTTCCGCTACAAATGTTTTTTTCACCCAATCGTACAATAATGAAATTGTATATGATTTTCAAAATGCTGTCTAGTTAAGCATTAGAAACTATTTGTACACAGTAGATGGGACAATTACTCTTTCGGCATTAGATTTCGATGAATCGGTGTCTTTCTTTTACAAAATAATCTTCAATGCCATTCACAAATTCGTACTGAAGTTGAAGAAAAAAAGCAAACTCTCAGAGCCTTGGCTCGACAATAATTTAAGGCGTCTCAGAAACCATAGAAATAAATTATACAAAGCAAATAAAAATGAAAGCTTGCTCAATTAGGGTCTAATAAGATTATACGATCAGCAGCTATCCAAAGCGTTTTCTATCAAATCTTGCGAAGCGTATGAGCTCTATGTTAAATCAATGGGGATTAAATCATTAGTGATCCTAGAAACTTTTATGATTTCGTTAACTTGAAACGTAAAACAACCGGCTACCTTGTTCGATGTCCCGACGTAATATGGTTTCTTCCTGCCCACAAGCCATATGTAACTTTTTTGCTGACCATTTTCAAAATATTTTTTGCTCGCCAAATACCCCCACTTCAATTAGGTCTGCTAGAATCACTGCAAGACCTTTTATCGACGGGTTTGTCCTTACACAAGGGGCTATTATTGAAGCTATTCACGAACTAAAGAACGGCAAAGGACCAGGCCCTGACTTGGTTTCTCCTTTTTTTGGTCGTACAATTTGCAGACCAATTGATCACACCTTTGCACATGATTTTCAATAAATCCCTGGCCCGAGATGTTTTTCCATTTTCCTGGAAATCTTCATACCTAACGCCGATTTTCAAAAGTGTTGATAAACGATCAGTCGATAATTATCGAGGAATTGCTATCTTATCTGTTATCCCCAAACTCTTCGAGAAGCTAGTTTGTGATAATCTTACTCGCATTATCGACCCCCTTCTTAATGAGCAACAACATGGATTTCGTAGGGATAGATCGACTTCTGCCAACCTCATGATACTAGTTTCTACTGTGCTCTGTGAAATGGAAAACGGAAGCCAAATTGACGAGGTCTATACAGACTTTAGTAAGGCTTTCGACCGGATTGACCATCAAACTCTAGTAATACAAGCTTCGCAACTTTGCTATATCAGGGTCCCTTCTTAATTGGCTCCAGTCTTGTCTTCGCGATCGAACTCAGTTTGTTAAATTCCAAGGCCACTTATCCAAAAGAGTTTTCGCATCCTCTGGAGTACCGCAAGGCAGTCATCTAAATCCTCTACTATTTAACATCTTCATTTCTGATCTTTCTGAGACACTGCTGGGGTATACCAAACAGACGACTTAAAAATTTAAAATCTACCACAGCGTAAACACGCAATCTGACGCAACTTTTCTGCAATCCAAGTGGAGCAACCAGAATAATCTAAATCTAAACATTAACAAAAGCCATGTAATACTATCAAAATATATTCTTACTGCCTGAACAACACTGAGTTGAATAGGGTTGATCATATTATAGATTTCGGGGTAGTATGGGACGATAAGTTGCGCTTCAACCTCCACTATGACAAGATCCTTGCCAGGGCTAATAAACAGCTCAAATTCATTAAGAGACGTGCTAAAGAGTTCAAGAACATATGGATTACCAAGTCATTATTTAATTTGGATAGGTCGGACACCTTGCAAAATTTTCGGCTGAGTCATTTTAATTGCCATGGGAAATCAGGAACATGCAAAGAATTGCTAATTGCCGGAAATCAGGAACATGCAAAGCTATGCGCAAACAAGTTGCAGCGTAGATGCGGGTTCTTCAATGGATTTTGCAGAGGTGCCGCAGTGAGGGCGAGCTCAAATTGGAATTATCAACGAACCATATCGAAGGAGGAGCCGAAAGACATGGTATTCAGACTATTCGGGCTATGCAACCTTATGGGTTGCAGACGCTACCGGGAAATATACCGGCAGAGCTTTTGAGTGCGGAGACAAAACACAAGGGGGAGATTAATTATGGAAATGGCGTCCAGAGTGAGTATGGTCATCAAGAACAAGGGCTCGACATCAAACTATTGCAGACTAGGCTTCGGCGAGTCCATTCCCGATATAACTCTTGTTTCAGAGGCATTGTCCATGATCACAAGGGACTGAAGAGTGATGGAAATCCTCAAAACCCTAGCCGGAAAATACTTGGGGGTATATATGCTGTTGAAGTCACTTGACAGAAGCTTTGTTGGCGAGGTCAGCGCAGGATAAATAGGGATATGGATGGGCCCAGAGAACAGGCGCGCTCGTAAATTTCATCTTGTGCGCAATTCGGCGATCGTGCGATGTCACTTGGAAAGTCACAGCCAGCGAAATAGATTATTGGTGGACTGAAGAGTTGAGAAACTCGGTGTCTTAACTGTTATACAGGAAAGCAAAGCCAAGATGAAGATGCCAAATTATTTATCTGAAGTCATATTCTGTTATAACATGCTGAAAACGAAGACGTAAATTCGGAAGGTCCTTAAAAAAATAAATAATTTTGGTTCAAGTCACAACAACATTAACAGCGCTATAATTCAAATCGTATTAATTTTTTAAATTATTTTTATTTTGCCTAAAAAAATCCATTTCTCTACTTTCGCTCAATGCTCTTCCAAGCTTTTAAAAATACGTTATTGCTATTTACGTTGCTGGTTTGGTGTTTAAAAATATCATAAAATTCCATGTTATATTTATTTTATATTTATTATTTTATATTTATTATTTTGCATTAATTTATATTTGCAAGATAAAGTCTGAGTGCTCATTCTTTTTCCGCGCTTAATTTTGGCATGATTAGTCAATCCTAAAACTGTCAACGCAAAATATTTTTTACTTGATTACACAGTTGCGACAACACAATCGGCCGTCAAATTTCGAGAGCTTCACTTTATAAACCGACTGATCAAATAAACTGCACGAACTGAGTATCTGTCAAAACTTTTAAAATATTAATTATCTAAATGCTTTACTCAATCAGACAGCACTGAGCACACCAACCACAAGCTCAACTCAATTCGTTCTTGGAATGTGAAAAACTATTTCAATTCTGAATATTATCATGCTAACAAATAGTAATTTGAAAATTAACTCACCAAAACTCGTATTCCTTCACACTTTGAAGCGATTTCATGGACAATACCGCATGTTTGGAATGATAGTAGTATTTTCTCAGCGATAAGTTCCCTACCTAGTGCTTGTAAAGTTGTCCACAAAGACAGTGCCGTTAGCCGGCGTGATAGGATCGGATCCGAATCGAATACTGTTAGTGTTATGTTCTGCATTTGCCTATGAAGAAGCTGGTAGAACGAGAACACATTAACATCCAGCACTTTTCTTTAAACCTCATAGTACTTACAACAATAGGAAGACTTGGGACTCCCAGCCAACTACCCAGATTGATTGTCATCGAATCTGCTACGGAACGGATCTGCAACAAATATGGTTTTTGCTAGCTAGAATATAGTAAATGTTTATTTCTTACGTTTCCTGTGCCCTTGGTGATGGCCAGCGCAGCCAATGCATTCCCCGTTGCATGCAACCATATATTGTTTATTCCGCATATTTCTTGGAGTTGCGTCAGATTATCAACATTTCCGCACAACGAAGACCCAACATCGGCAACTAAGAATAAAGGAGTTCTATTCGCTGCCACGTCAGCATTGACCTGCTTTAGTACCGCCGAAATATCCATCGTGCCGAAAGGTAGCATGGTAGGTATAAGTTTGATGCACTCTAATGGGATTCCTAATTGGCGACAAGCATACTGCAGGCGAATAGGAGTCGCATTTTCCGAGATATACAGACAGGGATTCGCCAGAGCGGGAATACCTCCTTCCAAGTAACCGGGACACCGTGAAATTATAGCTAATCGAACTGCCCGCAGGGTCGCTTCCGCATTATCTGTATGATAGCTTGCGGAACAGTCGATGAAACGAAAAATACTGCCCAGCCAGCGAGAAGCATCTCCTGATATCTGCCCTGTGACTCTCGCTAGCTGTTGTCGATCCAAATGACTCAAATAAGCGACGATACTGTGTGAGATGAGGGCGAGGTGTGAGACGTCATCAAGTGCTGGCAACGGAAAATCTGGATCTTCATCTGAATTCGTATAGGCAATAAGCTTTTCCAGCGACTCGAGAATTTCAGATGGTGACCTCTGATCGCCTTGAAGCAAAATCGCTGCTTCCGCTGAGGCACCACTGCTAGGACTTGCCGGCTCTTCCTTGACGTGCCGAACATTTTCTAGGCGTTGAAGCGTTTGCGATGTTCTCATCTCGAGCTCCGCTAGCCCAGATCGAATCTGTAAGAGTCGAACGTGTGTTGAACGGAAGTAAGTAGGGACAATTATCAGATAGTAGTAGTAAAAAATTGATAAGAGATTGATAAAATTGATTCTTGCACTGATATACACTCACACTCGAGGCAGCAATTTCAGAGATTTTTTCATCGGTTTTATTATTGTTCGGTTCTTCTTTCACACTATCCGTCATTTTGAGATTTATGTTGAATGCACGTTATGAAATCTCAATTGGCCGCCAGGTTTATTTAAGAGGAAAATGTAGAATTTTTTAATGAATGATTGAGTACAGGCGGAAATTTTGCGAAGAAGCCGAACGACAGTGTTGTGTTGTCAATATTTGACAGCTGACCTAGTTGTCATGTGTAATGGTCGAATTTATTATACGTATTGGGCCTATAATTTGGTTGCCAGGTTGAAATTGTAGCGACTAGGTGGCAGTTTTTAAAATGACGTCATTAGAAAATAGGTGGATTTATGAGAAAAATTTTGAAAACTGAACTGAAGTTTTTTGTAAACATATATGTTCATAGCTTTGTCTACTGGTTTTGTTTTCAGGCATTACAAAAATTAGTATTTCTATATTTCGTCAAAAAGAAATTAGAAAAAAATATTCACTAAGCTATTAGCGTGCTTGATGTTTGAATATAGAGAAGGACCCTGATTGTGCTAGTTCGCCGAGTGGTTTTTAGAAAAGGATCGAAGGCGATTGAGAGTATTGTTAGCTACATATGTTTGGATTTCATTGTAATTTGTTATCAATTTTAGGCCATAAATATTTGACCGTTTGTTGAATCTATGGTCTAACTGTCCATTGACAGTAAATTTTTGGTGCTAAGTTTAGCATCATTTCTTAAACTCTTCCATAAGAAAATCAATGAAACGTTTTAAATTAAAATTAACGGCTTGTATGACCGAGTGAAAAATGCAGGCGCCGTTTGCAAAGAGAAAGGTATGAATTTTGTTGGAGCTTAGAATATTTGTTGTGCACAAATTTAGAGGAATAGAGAGGAACTCCTGCTGCTATGAGTGTTTTGGATGAAACGATGTTGTCAATTCTGAAGGAATAATCCAATGAGTCGAATGATTGAAGTTGGTAAGAGAAGAACATCCAGTTTGATAGTAAACTCGCCACATATTTTTCGCACTTATGGAGCATTTTTCTGAAGCAAGTGATGCCTATCTACCCCGTTATGGAGATTGATGGGTATCCGTATACCCAATTTAATTAAAATCGGATTCGATGGTTAGAAATTATCTGCGAGTAGCAAGCTGTAACTTGGTGAAAAGCAGAAACACTGCTCATTTCTAATGGATAAAATGTCAAGAAATTCAATTTTCAATCGATTTTCTTATTGGAGAGGCATTTGCACAATTCAATTTTCAATCTCAAACACCAAATGTCACTTTATAGCTCGAAAAAATGAGCTGCACTTACTAAATTGGCGTGAAATGATTGGAGACATGTGTCAATGCCATCTGCATTTCAATTTCGAATGCAATTTTTGACGGAAAGAAGCGACTTTTCACGCTAAGTGAGTATGAAAATGAAAATTTCACGCGAAATCGAAGACAGTACTAAACTCAGTACCAGTCTTTACCTGTTAGAATGAGAAACGTCAATATTTTCTTTTCCCCTTTTTATCGGATCTGTTATGCTTTTAATGAGCCCGTTTCATGCATACAAAGAAATTACAATCGTGCCTACGATCAATCAAATCAATTTTATAATATATTTTCCCTTATTTCAAAGTAGCTTAGCAGAAGTAAACTCTTTCATGATTTTGTTTACATGTTTGCAACTGTGTTATTGTAATTTTAACGAGTCGGTATTCCTTCTCAAATAAATAAATAAAGAAAATAAAGTCACTCTCATATAATGCCGGGTTTACATTCTCGCCGAGGAATGGCAAATGTAGACAAGGTCTGTGTGTAAATGGTCTCCTTGTCTATTCTCGGCTGTTTTTTTCATGGCAAGCACACGTGTGTAAATGGCTTGCTCGTCGGCTTTTGTTTGTTTTATGAAGGGATAATGATCCTTTTATTGCTGTGCCTGAGTGTTTATGACCGTCTCGTCCTAGCTCGAAGCCGCTGGAAGCGAAGTCGGTTTAATGCATCGAGTCAAAGGGATTCGAGAGGGTAGCATGTGCTCATTCACATTTTCGAATTTTTCGCTGGGACTTCAAACATGTCTTTGCGTGTCCCAGATTGAAATCACTCAACGCACACCAGGCAGTTGCAATAGCCACAACCTGTACCTCAGCCATCGTTCACTGAACTGAACAAAACAGCTCACAACTGTCGAAAGATGCACGGTGCAATATCCTAAGTAAACAATTCACCCTATGAAAGGTGCATGGTGCATGGTCCGTGTTGCACCCTATGTCTTGCTGAGTCTCGTCCAATGTCTTGGTGAGTCTTGTTGAGTCTTGTCCACGAGACGCTCGTCCCTATGTATAAATCCGGCATAAAATGGTTGCGGAACCAATACAAGTTGTAGTAAGATAGATTTACCAGAGATACAGGTATTTTTTATTTGACTGGAAATACTGTATCTTTATACTTTTTAAAGACGAGAAAATTTTCAGCGCCTGAAAATCATTTAGCAGTCACAAATATATTGCACTCTCAGTTATCAAAAGAAGCGTCAAAAGGAGTATTAATGTCCAGCGAGGCCACCACCTCGCAAAAAGCAACATATTATCGTAGCATTTATCGTTCGCGACTATCCACTTCATAAAATTTTGAAAAAAACTTGTCCATATCTCAAGCTTTACTGCGTTTTACATATATATGTAGATAGATAAAATCAATTTTATCATTGAGCATTTTGAGGCTTGCAAAAAATATCGTATCGAAAATGATTAGAAAGTCCAAAGATGGTTAATAGACTTTAGGCGATGTAAAAAATCAGTGAAAAGTGATACCCTGTGCAAAAATACAAATAGTTCCTAAATCTTTCTCAGGGTTTGGTAATTAAATATCATAACTTTGCATAAATTTTGTATCTAGCTTAATTTCCAATCAATTGTAAAATATATGTGTGACTAACAAATTTGTGGCCTACTCTACGCAAACTGCGATTTTATTTTTCGTATCGGGATGAACCAAAACAGCGGAAGAAACTACCAAGTCCGGGTTAAGATTTTCGAGCTTAAAAAATGTTTAAGCCTATCCGATAACAGATAGTTCTTCTTAATACAAAAAACAATATGTTCCTAATTTCATACTAAACTGAAACTGAATCCCACCAAAGTCGAAGAAGATCTTTTCGCTGACTGATCTTTGCCCATCCGATATGCTTAAGGTCGAATCATTTCGACTACTCCTTCGAGTAGAAAAAAAAGTACGACATTCCAAGACGTTAAAGGCAATAATTCGATTTCACGATGAAAAACAACGAATACTCGTAGTATTTCAACGGCTCCATAAAGTCAACATCTGAAAAGCATAATATCACTTTGGAGTTGACGCTGGCGATGATGATGTTGATGGGTTGGATGAAACAATGCTGCCAAACGGGTATTGTGCTGGCAAGTTGGATATGGTTGGATGTTGGCAGCGAACGCACGCATCCCGTCTCGAACCCAAAGAGCCGTGGCAACTCCTTACGCACCGTCTGAGTTGATTGACTGAACCGGATCGTCAACATTTCAAAATACCATAAACTCTTTGCACAAAATCGCAGATCATGGCAATCTTTAGTTAGGATCATTTGTTTTTTTCTTATTCATGGCCTATGCTTTCTGTGATGTATGGTGTTATGAGAAAAGGCGTCGTAAAACGGTGATTATTTCATATTGGAGGGAGGAGTTTTTATTGGGGAAAATTTCAAAATTGTTATAATAATTATTATATTATTTATGATATTTTTTTATGGAAGAGCAATAGCATTTTATTAACGAAAAGTTAGTTAGAAAAGACATCCTGGTTTTAAATTGATGCTGCAAATTCTATTTGACTGACACTAATATTAATGTGAATATAATAATTATTTATTTATCTACCAAACAAGGCAACATAACAACAAGAAAACATAATACAAATCTTAAATACAATTAATCATAAATATACAATACAAATTGTCCGTAAAAAAGATACAATACATCACAAATTTTGTACCAGTTATTCTACATTATTTTAATTAAATTTAGGCTAGTAACGATGGAAGTTAAGCGGGTTCGGATGTGGAAAGGGCTTTGGACAAGTTATTTTTGAAGTTTGATTTAGTAATCCCCGAAGAGTAGTGGCTGCTTATAGAATTGAATATCCTACAGCACCTATTAATGGGCTCATTATATGCATAGGTAGTGTGATGACTGAATTCATTGAGCAGATTCGCATATCTGGTGCGTCTTGGTCGGTTATTGAAAGTAATTTTACTAGAGAGATCTTCAATGATTACCGCACCACTAATAATATCAAATGTAAGGCAAGCGCTGAGCAGAGTTCTTCTAGAAGAAAGAGACATTAAATTTAGAAGACTCAGTCTGAATTTGTAAGATGGGAGATTTTGAAAATCTCGTGGGTCATAGAGATTTCTCAAAGCGAAAAGTACAAATTGTTTCTGAACAGACTCAACTCTATCGCTATGTAGCTCGAAAGCAGGGTTCCATATAATGCAAGCATATTCTAATAAAGGACGCACTAGGGTGGTATATAATGATTTGGTAACCCATATATTTTTAAACTCTTTAGCGCGTCTCTTTATGAATCCAAGCTGTTTATTAGCTCTGGCAAGGATTTTGTCATAGTGCAAATTGAAGCGCTTCTTGTTATCCAATACTACGCCAAGGTCTATAATATGATCGACCCTATTCAATTTGAAGTCGTTAAGGTAGTAGGAATACATCGTGGTTGCATGCTTACGAGAAAAACTTATCACATGGCACTTATTGATGTTAAGATTGAGATTATTCACATCGCACCACTGTTCGAGGGATTGAAGCTTTGATTGTAGAAAGGTTGCATCAGACTGCGAGTTTATGATGTGATAGATTTTTAAGTCGTCTGCATAGAAGAGATGCGGTATACCAAGCAGTATCTCAGACACATCAGAAATGAAGATGTTAAAAAGCAGGGGGCCTAAATGACTGCCTTGTGGTACTCCAGAAGATGCCAAAACTTTTTTGGACAAGTGGCCTTGAAATTTGACGAATTGGGTTCGATCGCTGAGGTAAGACTGGAGCCAGTTAAGAAGAGAACCGGAAATACCAAAGTTGCGAAGTTTTTGAACCAAAGTTTGATGGTCAACTCGGTCGAAAGCCTTACTAAAGTCCGTATAGACCGCGTCAATTTGGTTCCCTTTTTCCATTTCACAGAGCACAGTAGAAACTAGTATCATGAGGTTGGTGGAAGTCGATCTACCCCTACGAAATCCATGTTGTTCCTCATTAAGAAGGGGGTCGATAATGCGAGTAAGATTATCACAAACTAGCTTCTCGAAGAGTTTGGGGATAACAGATAAGACAGCAACTCCTCGATAGTTATCGACTGAACGTTTATCACCACTTTTGAAAATAGGTGTGAGGTATGAGGATTTCCAGAAAGACGGGAAGACACCAAGAGACAGGGATTTATTGAAAACCATGTGCAAAGGGGTGATTAATTGGTCTGCACATTGGAACACGAAGAAAGGAGATACTAGGTCCGGGCCAGGTCCTTTGCCAATCTTTAGTTGCAGAATAGCATTAGTAATAGCCTGCCGTGTAAGGACAAACCCTTCGATAAGAGATCTGGCAGCGTGTCTAGTAGTGAAAGTAGGGATCTTCGGAGAGCAGTAAGTGTTTTGAAAATGGTCGGCGAATAAGCTACAAATGACTTGTGGACAAGACGAAACCGTGTTACCACGAAACATAGAACAAGGATAGCCAGTGGTTTTACGTTTTAAATTGACGAAATCAAAGAACTTTTTCGGGTCAGTGAGTATTTTTTCCCCCATTGAATTAACATAGAGCTCATACGCCTCGCGAGATTTGATGGAAAATTCTTTGGATAGCTCATCATATAATCTTATTTGATCCTCCTGGAGAGAGCCTCCATTTTTGATTGCTTTATATAATTTGTTTCTATGGTTTCTGAGCCGCCTTAAATCATTGTCAAGCCAAGGTTCGGAGAGTTTTTTCTTCTTCTTCAGCTTTGGTACAAATTTTTGGATGGCGTTAAAGATTATTTTGTAAAAAGAAGACAACATTTCGTCTAAATCTGATGCCGATAGAGCACTTGTCCAGTCAATTGTGTCCAAATAGTTTTTAATGCTTAAGTAGTCAGCATTTAGAAAATCAAATACAATTTCATTATTGTATGACTGGGTGAAAGAAATATCTGTAGTGGATAGCTCAATTGTAAAAGCGGAGTGATGCAGGGTGTTAGAGAAAAGATTCTCGGCGTCAATAGTTGGACTAACCACCACTTCGTCATAAACATCTGAGAAGATAAGGTCTAACCAATTGCCATTTTGGTTAGGGATAGGGATAATTTGTTGTAAATCATTGCCATAAAACGTACTTATGAGGTTAAAGTCAATTGAATCGCTAAGGTTAATTGGAAGAAGGCGGTTATCATTTTCGTCAGGAATAAAACTGATTTTCGGACGATTAAAATCACCAAAAACAATTATTTTGTCTTCTTCGTGCAAGGAAGCTGTTACGGCAGATATCACGTCGCATACGTCATTGTAAGTAGTTTCATCGGAGTTAGGGGGGACATAAAAGATACCAATGTAGAGGTAATGCTTATCGAATAAAACTCTGACGAATTTATGTTCGAAAGATTTATGAGAACTGGTCGCAACGAGTTCGCTGGGGAGGGTATTGTGAATTGCAATAATTACACCACCACCTCTTGAAACGCCTGTAAAAAGGTAGTCGCGATCAGCTCTATAGATGGTCCAATTACTGTCAAGAATTTCTTCGTTAGCGTGTGAGTCGTTCAACCACGTTTCGGCGATCGTTAATATATTAAAATGGCAAGATTTCGCGTCAATAAAAAGTTTATTTAATTTGCTTCTCATACCACCGCAATTGTGGTAAAGAAACCTAGGGTAACTAAAAGTAGCTTTCATGTTAGGAGAAATATTTTTTCTGGTCATCGCGAGATTTTTGTAAGAGCGAAATATGTTTAGAATTAACATAAGAGCGATAAGTCAAAAGATCACGTTTAACCTGATCCGGAGACATTCCGAGTTCTTCGTGGTAGCGGTTAAAAATAAGGCGTAAAGAGTCAAGGTCGGTGGGAAGACCCTCCTGTTGAATCATAACTTTAAGGTTAGTCTTCGTTTTCCCTTCGAAGCAAGTGGCATCATGTGCATCATGCATGTATGCGAGAAAAAGACGGACATTGTCATAAATTTTATGATCTCTGAAACGAGACAAGAGGTACCTGCCCTCTAATTCTTCATTAGAGTTTATGGTAAGCTTTACGACAGGAGGAACAAGTGGGTCGAGAAATTTTGGTGAAGATTGGAGACTGACAGGAGTTTCTGGTATAATGATTGAGCCAGATTGCGATGGTATCAGATCCTCTCCACGGACAAAATTAGCATATTTGGATGACGGCCTGCCTTCAGGAGCACTTGCTTGCATTAACGCTCCATTGGGTGCGGAATCCACTGTTTGTAAAGAATTAGCCGGCTGCACACTGATAGAGGATTGATTATCCGTTGAAACAGTAGAAGGTAACGCCTTAGCGTCACTGTTTTTAGTGTGGTTATTTGAATTCGGAGGCGATTTAAAAGATAGTGAAGCTTGGGGAAGTAAAGGAGAGTGATTACGGGAGCTACGAATGGGAGAATAGCCTAAATACGTACTATTTTTTTTTTGGCGATTATATTGTTGAGTTGGTTGTTTGGGATCACGTTTGTTGCATCTGTCAATCCAATGGCTGAATTTCATTCCATTCCAGGTATAGCTGTCAACTCCATTTCGCTCGTGGTTACAAAACATCCATCCATATTGACCAGGTACTGATAATTTGAAGCATGTGTAGGATTTTCGCTTTTTACCACGTATACGGGCTGTTAATGCAGCGCATTTGCAATTATCAATGCCCAACTCCTTCTTCAACATTTTTGAAAGCCAGGTTGCGTCAGCGAAAATAGGGGCTCCTTTCACAAAAAAGCTTTTGGTTGAAGATTTGTCTAAAGCAACAGCACTATCAACTAGCTTGAAAATTGCACTGGAAGTATTAGATGATTGTTGAGACCTTTTAATCCTATTGATTCTGTTGTCCCACTCTTCACGAGACCACGTGGTGCCGAATCTAGAAATCGGACGCTTCGGAGAATCGGAAGCTGTCGGTGCGGAGGTGGTGTTCAATAAAGTCGGTGGCTGTTCCAAGGATGCGTAAATTTCTGATTGAGCTGTTTGTATTATTGGCCCAGAACTAAGGGTTTCGTTCTCAGAAGGCTGGATGGCCAGTGTATTGATTTTTTCAGAAAGTGAGTTGAACCCACAGTCGAGGCTGTCTAGTTTTTCGCAGATTTTCGCAAGGATTTCAACCACTAAATCATTGTTTAACACTGCATTATTTAAAACTGCATTATTTAAAACTGCGTTATTTAAATCAGCATTGCAATCATGGGACGATGGTGAATCTACACAACCAGTCATCTGATTATCAATAATCGTCGTTAATTTTTTGTCGAGTGCCGATATTGCATTCTCGATACTCTGGTTGTTGTGGTAGTTAGAGACTTAGAGCATTTATTAAGCAAATATAGTTTTAAAATCTGTAGACGTAAGCTTGCTTTCAAAAGAAAAGAGACCGTCTGTGGATTAATATAAATTGCAGTTTCATGTGCAGCTAAATAAAAATAAATAAGAGAAAAGCTACATGAGCACAGAAAGAAATTATTCAAAATGACTTATCAAATTTTTGAATAAACTGAAAGGATCTTTGTTTTTATTGGCACTTTAAAAGCAGATAACAATAAGGATCAAGATTTGCGTTGCTATTTTGCGAACCAAGATTCTGCAAGGTATTCGCATAAGTGCCACATGTTCAGGTATCAGGAAGGCTCAACATGCATCTTCACCAGATGCTTCAAGGTTTTTAAAGGCACAGAAGAACAATTGCGTTTCATCAGCGATGAAACGGGAGATTGCGCGTGGTTCGATGTGACACATCGTCACAACCTTACAAATCGAACTGTTCGTGATTTCTTTGAGCCAGCTTATTCTCATCCCTGATTGTTCTATGGGTTGTTGTAGCGATTTTATGAACTGGAGGTTGCTTGCAGGCGCCTCAACTGAATCGAAGTCCAGTCGAGAGCCTGACAAGCAGTCGTAAGGTGATGGCTGACCATGAACAGGGGTAAAATACAAAAAAAGGAAGAAATGCCCCGGAAGCAGGGTACCCTAGAAATGGCGATGCAGGCCCCTCGTCAGCATTAGTTCAGCCACGTCGGATGCTGGTTTATCGCTTTGCTAGCTCTAGGCGGCTGGGGTGTGTTACCAGAAAAAGGAGGACGCTACGTATATTTTATCGGCCATGCAAATAAAATAGCTGCAATTAAAAAGGGAAGGTGATTCGATCGGATGACAATCTGTCATCTCGATTTATTCGGCAGCCCCTACGAGATGCTACGCCGTCCACAGATTCTCTTCGAGGAATAAGAGGATGATGTGGCCTCTGAATAGGGACAAAAGACTGCGCCCTAGGATTCAAACGGGGCGAAACCTCCGCTTTTGAGGATGACGGCTGGTTTCGGCCAGCACCCCGAACCAACAGAAAGCGGATGCTATTCTGAGGCTCAATCATCTACTTGCGACTCGGCTTCCCCAGTCGAGGGGGATTGTTCAGCGCTCAGAGATATACGTAGCGGTCCACGGTACAACGGGCAATCGAGGTCGTTCCCTAGCCACTGCTCCAGATAACTCTTGTGGAACCTATGCTCACGCTTTGTAGCGTAAATTGCCTGGGTGCTGGTGAAGAGCTGCTGACATATGGAGCACTGCGCCTCCAGTGCCCCGCTCGACAAGTCTTTAGAAATGGATTTACTGTACTTTAGAAATGGATTAAATAAATGTGCACGCTTAATTATTGCGTAACTTACTCTCTTAAGCTAACGAGAACCCAGCTAAGCCTATTCGTAGGCGGAATCAATTCAAACGACTTGCACGCTCTAGACGTGGCTAACTAATTCCAAACATAAGAAATGAGTAGATTCCTAAGTAGGAATCCGCAATCAGGTTGTATGAGGACTCTACGGAATCTTCAGAAATGATTAATAAAGCACAAATTGATTTGCGAAGAAATATCTAATGATTTCTAAAGTTGATTCAAAATTAAGTTTTCCACTACGGAAATATAAGGAAAATTTTTAATAATTTAATGGCCTTCTTATTGGGTTAGACGCGTTCGGACTTCCCCATCAGGTTCGCTAGCTGGCTGAATCGAAATACAAAAGAATTGAATAAACTACGTTAATTTAGTATTAATTGTGAATTAAGGTCAAGTTGGGTCGCTTCCAGAACGGAAATGCCCAATCGGAGGTTTGTCTGCCCTCTCAAACCTACTAAAAGAGGCAAGAGAGGAAATGAACAAAGATTTGAGTGTTCAGGCCCTAACAATTTCTCTGAAGATCTGGTCAAGCTGAAGGGACGTGGAGGTAGCATCACGCAAACCCCACGTAATCCAATAACAGATTGAGCCAAGCCCCGGGAAAGTTGTCTGGTCCTGAGCACCAACAGTCAAAAATTTGAAATAGCTTCCACATAAAGAGGGACAGAGATGGTGGTAAGCCTCCAAATTCAGTAATCCAAAGTCAGCCTTCAGGTTGCACTCAGAGCCAAAAAGCTCAAAAGAACAACACAACAGAAGCTATCCAATGGTGAACTACACGGAGCTATTCGAACATATCCAAAGAGAGCTATTCTGTTCTATTGAACAGCAAGGATAAAAATCAAGGGAGGCGATTCAGGGACATATTACTAAGAATGGATGTAGGGTTGGGACGTTAAGTCTTGGGAGTTATGAGCTGGTACTTATAAATTGTTTTTCCAACTTGGGTGGGGTCACCCAAAACAAGTTTTAGGGCCCCACGTTGGTCTTCGTTTGTAGCGATTTGATAAACAAGAGTGTCGCTTGGAGGGACCTCAGCTGGTCTGACAAGCAGCGGTAAAGTGATGGCTAGCCATAACCAGAAAAAAATGCCCCGGACTGAAGGGTGCTCAGCTTATGCGGACGAGGGGCCTTCATGACCATTTCTAGGACACCCTGCTCCCGGGGCCTTGCTTTTATTTCTGATTTGCCCTTTTTAGTGGTTGCCGCTGCTTGTCAGGCTCTCGACTGGACTTGACTATTTAAGATCACTTTGATGCTGAGTTTGCGTCTGGATTTATTTTCGAAGGACTTAAACGCTAAGGGAGGCAGGTTGTTGCAAACATTTTTAATTTCAAAGGTTTTTTCCTTAAATATGCCCTGTTTATCCTTTTCTAGCCGACTAGCTCATCTTTCGATGAGCTTATCGATTCATGTCTTAAATTAAATCTTCATCTTTCCGTTCGTTTTTTTCTGTCTTACGCAACTTTTCAAAATACCGAAATTTTCGGTACTTTTTCTACGCTCAAAATAATTTCCCTCAAAATAATTTGTTGGAGCGTTTCAAAATGAATCATATATGATCATACGCTAAATATTCCAGATATGATCTACTTCCCCACCATCAAGAAGTCAGCTGACAAATGGGTCTCTCAGACACTCCACGAAAGTAGCTATGGATTTTGGACAGCCGAAAGCTGCTTCGTTGGTCGGCTTTTACACGGCTCAGCTCAATAAAATTGTTTTCACACTTACCCTTGTAAAGTCAATTCAGCATTTACGTGGGTCAGCTCAACGCTTGCATTGTACTTTGGAAATCGTATGAACTTTCGGAGTTTTCAGCATACAACAGCAGAAACCAAGTAAAATTTTCATAAAATATTCAAAGAGTTTAACTTATTTACGACTTTTGATGCCATATCTGTGAAAATTCAAATGAACGAAATGAACGAATTTGGCCTGGTTTAGGGGGCTTCCTATTATGAAGGGTGCACCTCTTCAACATTCAGATGCTGCCAAAATATCTAGAAGTATTCTTCGACAAAAAACTTCTTTGGAGGAATCATGTGGAAGTGAAGTTTAGTCGAGCCTTAATTGCTTTCGACCAGTGCAAGATAGCTTTTTCCACCACATGCGTCCTGAAACCTCATGTAGTTATGTGGATCTGCGAAACAATCAAAGGTCCGTGATCACGTCCGCATCTGTGGTTTGGTGGACTATTGTGAAGCTGTTGTAAGCTCGCAAGAGGTTAGTTACGTTACAAAGGACTGTGCGCTGGGGTATCTGTGGTGCCATGAGTACTACTCTCGACATTCAATTTTATAATCTGTGATGAGCTCTGCCAATAAACTAACTCAGGTTGACCTATGGGTAGGAAACGACGATGCTCAATTAGAGATTCGATATCTCCGGGTCTCGCTATGTACCGAACAGATGCTGCACAGCATGACCTCTGTTCATCCTGCTTAGAAGAGGCTGACTTTGACTATTTTCTTTATGAGTGTCCAGCGTTAGTGCGTCTCAGATATCTATGCTTTGGCTGGAATGTGTCACGCATGCAGAAGATAATATAGTAGGTTGGGGCTATGAGCACCATACTTTGGCATCTTAGAAATGCCAGGTACCTCTCCTCCACACACACGCAGACACACCCAAACGCCTTGAATATCCTTCTGGGTACTTTGCTCGACCCCTCTTTTTGGGAGATGTCCACTATGAAATATATCTCAGTCTGCAAAGAATCGCTTCCTTCTAGGGGTACCAATTTGTATAAGAAATCATATCACGCAAGAGCGGGATCGAGCGAGCATCCATTGGAGTTCTCCTTGTCAGGAACTCTGATCACTCGCCCATTGGTCAGAAAAAATCGGCATCGGCGTTTCAGCATTTTCGTAAATTAGTTGTAGGCTCGCGTTATGAACGTATTAGCTGTTCAATTTATTATAGTTTCAAATTTTTCTTTCTATTAATATTTAGTACATTATATGCCTATTACGCTGCTTTTTTCAAGTACCGCATTTCAGTCTTCCGTACTGTTTTTTTTGGAGGACGGTTAAACCTTATTTTTTGCTCGAAACAACATGAAGTTTGAATGGTAGCACAGAAACTACGGCATTTTTGCTACGGCATTGCTGAAGAATTAGATTTGGTAATTTGATTTTTCAATAAGAACCGATATTTTATTCAATATTTCGTTTTTGAAAATAACAGTAAATCTTTATTTTCTGAAGAATCACAGGATAATTGTTTAAGGTTTACTGCTTGACTTTGACTTTAAAAAAACTAAACTCAATGCTACAACTGTTCTAGTTCTTTTTTAGGGTATGTCCTGTTTGACAATATTTAATTTTGGGAAATCGATCACATTCGATCGCACTTGCGTGTGTTTTACAAAATCGATCACAAAATAATTCCATCATTAGATCTTTAAGTGAAAATTCCTACGATCATTTCAGGTCCACTTTCGTGAAATAAATATGAGTATACAGTGCTAACAGAAAGATTCGCAAAATCATATACTATATCAAGTTTGCGCATCTATCTGTTGAATACAAAATCCACATTGTTGTTTTCCTCAAGTGTCTGATGTCTGGTGATGTTGACGCTGCTGCTGCTGCTTCTGCTCACGACCATGCTGATGATGATGAGGACAACGATAATCGTAATGATGATGATCATCAACATCATGATCTTTTTGATTTATTTTATTGTCGAGAAATTCGTTACTGTGTCCACCATTCTCTGTGTTCAGCTCACTTAGAATATTCGTCTTGTTTCTATTTACACATGCATATCAAAGTCTTTTTTGTTTGCTTCGTTTCGCACAAGTGAAGTGGTCATCGGCATTGACAAAACTTCAACAATGACTGTTGGGATTCTTTCGGAAAAAAAAACGAAGAAAAAACAACATAGAATCGAATCGAATGAAAGAATTTCTACCTACCTGTAAGATGGCGGCAACAGAAAAAACACAAATCATCAAGAAAGATCGTCAACTTTGGTAGCAACACATTTGCAATTCACTTCTTGGAATGTTGCAGATCAGCGAGTGTATTTGTGTGTGTGTATTTACGTGAAGAGCTGGCCATTGATTTATTTATTCTGATTTAAAATTTTAATCAACTTTGCTCGATACAATGTCGGATTATTTACACATGTTGTGGCTGATTATGTTCGTATTTTTAGAAGACCTTGAGATAAGGATCTTTTCGATACTGAGGATTTTCATATAAAAAAATTATTGTGGTTTAAATGATTCGGAAAATAACCGGTATATTTTATAGACTAACCCGTCACAATCACGGATTTGACTTAATTATATCGTCTTTCACAACGATTTTTCTTTTATATTAAGAGGATATATTAACCACATATATTATTTATATTGGTTAATTTACATATTTTGAGAAATTTTTTAATAATGAACCGCTAGAAAAACTAATCTGAGTAATCAAAGACGATTTGCCTACCTACTGGTAAGATATAAACGATAATGAAGAATGTATTTAAAGAATTGGTATGAGCCCCGGAGGTTATTTATATTATTGTTTCTCCAATTTTAGAAATACTCTCTGAAAAATCCATATGTTGTGCTATATTTTAAAATAATTTCGATTGAATACTTATATCAAATTGTATTAGTAAAAAACTACATATCTTTGAGCTACATGTGAGACAAAACATCCATCGTTTTAGGTTGGCTGGCAAACTAACATTTCCTCACTGAAGTTTAACATTACAATTTCAATAGCCATTGAGATATCTCAACAATGTGGTGATCCATCCCTTCTTTGAACTTTGCGAAAAATTATAATTTATTGACTTTTGCTAAATTTGTCAAAATATTCCAGAGGAATAGGGTAGATTTCATCGAATTAAATTTATTAATAAAAATGCCCACGTTGGGCGCAAAAATGTGCTATGGTATTTGTAAACAATGTCTGCAGATATCTCACCATTTTCATAGTCGATTCGAGTTATTTACATGTTTTCCTTAGTTGCAGATAATCACATGATTCAAAATCCAATATTTTCTGATGAGAGCTTTCAGAATATAAGAGCTCTTGTGCTAAAAATAACAATTTTAGGTGTAATAGACCACTCGTATTTTTGATTAAAAATACAAGAAGGTAGTCTCATCTTCTTACAAATATATAGTAGGAGATTGTTATGTTGAATAAAATATTTAATGATTACTCAGTACCCGTAATTTTCAATCATGCTTTTATATATAGTGATGTGATGAAAATTGAATTTTGCATAGGCGATTTTGATAGTAAGCACATTTGTATATTTTCCCTTAATGTCCTTGTTCATCGGAGGCCAGAAGAATTTAGTTTGAATGTGCTTTCGTGAAGCACGAATACCAGGGTGTTTTCCAAATTGAACACTTTTTTCCTTGAATGATGTAGGGTTGTATTGTTGGGCCAGACACTTCACAAAAAAGGCGACTTTGGTGCCGAAGATTGGTTGTTATTTTAAAATAAATTTTGAGTCCTTTCGAATCTTCTGAAACTCTGCGTCCGCTGTTTGGGTCGAGAAAATTGCGGCAAAGTTGGGAGTACTGGGAAGAATTATTTCTACAAGACGAGAAAGTGTGTCTGCATCAACTTTGTTGCAACCAGAGACATGGTGAATGTCAGAAGTGTACTCACTTATATAATTTAGATGTCTAAGTTGATGAGGTGTGGCCTTTTTTTGGCTTTTGCTTGAAAGCAAAAGTTAGTGGTTTGTGGTAAGGTGTATATTGTGAACCTCTAGACCTCCAAAAAATATCGGAATTAACGAATGCCCTGATAAGCCACTAAGAGTTCGCAGTCGTATGCACTATACTTTCTTTGTACGACGCTTAGTTTGGCCGAGTAAAAACCAAGGGGTTGCCAAGTGCTTTGATAGTGTTGCTGCAGAGCAGCCCCGATAGCGGGATCGGCTGCGTCCACAAATAAACCAAGCTCGGCATTTGAGTCCGGGAAGGACAATAGAGTGGCTTCTGTTAAGCCAGTCTTGACTTTGTCTGGAGCCGCAAAGATAGGCGTTGAGTAGTTGCTGCATCTCAGCTGTGTGACGAAGAAAGCGACGATAGAAGTTGACCATCCTCAAAAATCTTTTTAGGTCTCTAACCGTCTTGGGGAGTTTAGCTGAAGATATTGCCTCAACTTGATCTGGGGAGAGTTTGATGCCTTTAGCAGAAGGTCGAACGAAATGGCATCTCTCCAAGTTAATTATGAGACCATGGTCCGCAAATCGTTGGAAAATTTGTTCCAAGTGAACAATATGCTCTTCTTCGGAAGTAGAAGCTACCAAAATGTCGTCGAGGGAAATGAAACAGAATTCCAGGTCGTGTAGGACTTCATGATCAAATCGTTGGAACGATTGTGCCGCATTGTATAGCTCGAAAGTCATTCGGGTGAACTCAAAAAATCCGAAAGATGTGCAGATGGCGGTCTTAGGGATATCGTTCGGCTAGACTGGAATTTGATGGTAGGCCTTAGGGAGGTCTATGGGGGAGAAGATAGTTTTGTCATGTAGTTCATGACAAAAGTCTTGAATAATGGGGATCGAATATCTATCCGGGACGATTATGGCGTTGAGGCGTATGTAATCACTGGAAGGAAGCCATTCCCCATTAACTTTATGAACCATGTGAAGCTGCTGTCTGCGGCAAATACCGTGCTGTAGCAGGAAATCGAATTCTTTCTTGGCCGCCGTGAGTATTTTCAGGTGCAAGTCGACGTGGTCTCGACACTATTGGACGGCATGTGGTCAAGGTGTGGTGTGTCACCTTGTGTGTACAGGTTTGTAAGAACCCTGTGTTGACCGTGATAGCTTTGTACTTTTGGAGAAGGGCATGTATCCGTGGATCAGAGGATTGTTCAAACAAAATACTAAGTTTTGTACGAAGTGTACGTGCCTTTAGTTGAAAACAAAGTTAGAAGATCCACAAGGATAGCGTTTGCAAAGTCGATGACTAGCCCATAATGACAGAGAAAGTCTGCATCTGAAATGAGACATCGGCAATGATTCACGACGGAGTCCCAGTTCCAGTTTGATCACTTTTCGTCCATAGGTGTTGATTTGATGGTTGACTGATTTGCCGCGGCAAGTCGCATACCAGATGGTGGAAGTCTTCCGGTTGTAGGTGCTGGAAGCACTGAAATATCTGTGCCTGTATCAACAAGGTAGCGTGGTGTAAGTTAATTTGTCAAGTGTTGTGTGTTTGTGGAACGTTGTGGATTGTGTGTGTATGGAGATGTATATTTTTGGAAGGGTATCCACAATTCAATGTAAACTTCCCTTTGACCAAATATCCCTCTTACTTTAAATAAATTTTCCGTTAGCTGGAATCCAGACTCTATCCGGTATTTAGATATCCCCTTGCATAGCAAACTCACTCTCAAGAGCATGAATTCTTTAGAGAAATAGTATATATTAGTATTCTCTATCCTCAGGGAAATAGGCGTTCCAATTTATCTCTTTCCAACAAAAATTTTCTCTTTCGAGCGGGTTACCAACCAACATCTCTATATGGAATGGAAGTTTGTGGTCGATGTGCAATAAATATCACACATCAAAAAACCCAAGTTAACCAAAACAATATTCTTAAAATGCTCTATAGCTGACTATTTCAGCATTCCACTACTGATTTACATATGAGAGCACAAGTTCCGCTAATAGTAAAAAAGATCTTGTCTATTAGTCATCGCTTTGCTAACACTTGTCGCTTATCATCGAACCTTTTGGTACATAGACCAAGGATTTGGTATTAAATCATATTTGTTCTACTTCTTTGCGATGAATTATAATAGCTATTACTATCCAGTCATTACCAAACAAACATTATTTTTATGCGTCTTAAGTATTATAAGGGGGTAGTACCGGTTAGAATGCTAAAAAACAGCCTAATTTTCAATATTTTTTTTTCACCTCCTTTATTTTGTATAAATTTTAAAATTTGCATGGGTAAAATACACGTTTTGAAGATTACAAAAACATGTTTTTATTTTTTTTCATTTTTCTACTTATTTATAGAGGGTGCCAAAATTGACGTCTAGAAAAATGCCTCGTCATACTGCGGACAGATAATCTCAGAAATGAAGAATCTGAAACAAAAAAGCCAAACCGCATTTTAAAGAGGAATGTTTCTTACGTGGTAATCTACCACAATATTTAAAAAAAAAATGATCGAAAAAAATGGCGGTTGTTTGAAAATATTTTTCGATAAATCGTACTTTTTTCACTTTGTTTCGCTTGCCAAATTTTTTGGGGTTAGCTTTTGGCCTATATTGTGGTAGATTACCACACAAGATACTTGAATAAAGTAGTGCACCGAATTTGATTTAAATCGGTTCGGCCGATCCGGAGAATAAGAGTCCGTAGTTTGATAAAATGTCATTTCGAGAAAAACGCGTTTAAAGTTTTTTTTCCATTTATTTATTGAATATTATTGCAAAAATATGTTTTTATCACCTACAATTGCTCAGTCTGCAATCCGTAGACCATACTTAAGTATTCTTGAGTCCACATAAGCCAGTTGCTGTTGCAGTTGGGCAGTATTTTTTGGCCAAACGCGCTTCCTTTGTCGCTTTTTCTGCCAGACTTATGCGCTCTTCATCTTTTTTTTCGCAGTAATTCAAATCAGCAGTCTGCCGTAAACTGCCGCAACTTCTTTATTTTTGGGAATATCTTAACAAAATTTTGAGACGTGATTTCTGAAGGTATAATAAATTGAAAAATGAAAAAAAAAACAAAAAACTGTTTTTTTCAAAATTATAACCGGTACTACCCCCTTAAATTTTAAGTAATATTAAGTAAAATTCTAACTTTTATTTTAAGTAATATTATTAATTCCCTTTTCTTTTCATGCTAGGCGACTTGATGTTTTAATCCCCAGCTTGTTAGCTTAAAGCTAAGTTTAAGATATTTGCTATTGCGGTTTTCCCATTTACCTCTCACTTGCAAATATGTTTCACTATGAAACGAAATGTTTTTTTTCGCAATTGTTATTAACTGAGATGGCTTTATTTGAATCAGTTTTGGAATTGCTGACCGTACTCTTTATACATATATCTTTGCATACAAAGCTTTATCTACGAAAAAATAAAATTTTTCCAGAAATAGGTGGAAAGAACTTTAAATTTATATTTCATTGGCTAAAATCTTAAATTTGGAATATACATTTATGCTTATCATGCACGGCAACTTTTTTTTTTACATGTGTGCAAAAAAAGGATTAGTTTTACATTATTTGTAACTTTGAACGTTTGATTTTAGGACGACACAATTGGTCTTAAGGTTAACAGTTGCGAACACAATTTTTCTTTGAAAAGATTCGTTTTGTTTTAAAAGCCACAGAAGCTTTCATAAAGGCAGAAATTCAGTTTCCATTTCGGCTTTAGTTCGAAAATACAATTCCCGTCGCAAATATGTCTGGGAAAATTTGAAAGGAAGAAGTGTCATCAACAGAAAATCAACAGAAAAGTCACTGAGTTAAAATTTAACTAAACTATTGCTCCATAAGGGTTGAAGCTGTAGTGTCCAGCTTTAAAGAATATTTTCGATAACATCCCACACATGGTTCATGTTTGCCACATCGGTTTTCAATTATGATATTCAAGCCAATTTTATCATTGGGCACAAAAAAATATCGAAAACTTGCTCAACGCTTCAAATTCACTAAACCAAACATAAAAACATTCATGCATGTGCGTACAAATATACGAATTGCTGACATTAAGGGGGGAAATACATGTAAAATGGAAAAGAAATTGCTAATTTCAGATTGACTTAAAATATATGTATTGTTTATTCAGAAAATTTTTAATATTAAATCCTCAAAGTACATATCTTATAGTAAATGAAAATATTTTTTTAATAACTTTTTAACACAAAATGGAGGCAATGCGAGCAAATGAAAAAAACACATCAAAAACAGCCTCGTACAACTTAACGCCTTTTCCGAGAAACTTGCAGCGTTCAGAGAAAAAAAAATATGCTAAAGAGATCTATAATTCATAGGTGAACCAATAAAATTTAGAAAAAAAATCAAATTTTTACATTAATATTAGATTTAAAAAAAAAATTGATTTTTTTTCAAAAAAATCTCGTTTTAAACATTGGTAAACTAATTATTTTTCCGAAATTACAAGAAAATGTAGGTTCAACGATGAGATAATACTCTTTTGTACATGTGATATAAATTTAAGCCGAATAGGTTCAATATTTTTTGAGATATCTTGTACGGAAATTGAAAAAGTACTACTTTGAGAAAAACGCGTTTAAAGTTCTAAAGCTCCACCGACCTGGGGAACGCCGCGCTGTCTATAACTGGCTATAACTCGAGAACTAATACGAATATCGCTTCAAAATTTCTTTTGGTATATTTTAAGAGTATTTCGAACACTTTGATGCAATAAAAAAAATCGTTTTTGTTTCAGCAGTTACATGTATCTCCCCCCTTAAATTGAGAAAACTTTACACTACTGTTTGGAATACAGTTAAAATTAGCACTCTAAGTCGGAAATGAGCTAGATGTCTGGGTCGCAAAGTGTTCGAGATTTTTTCTAGAGATTATAATTTCATATTATGACATTCCATTGATTCATTACCGAGAGCGGCAGAAAAAACTTATTATTTTTTGTGGAATATACATATTTCAATGGCATTAATTCGATGGAACTGATAAGCCATCTCTTAGTTTATTTTCATTTTTTAGTTTATTCTCATTTTTTGATTAATAACCCTGCATGAAAAAAATCACTCAAACGGAAACCGATGAATCATCTTCCTTTCGCTTCAAACTTAAGGGGACATGGCACCTTCAAGTTTTTCATAAGTCGATTTTTGCGTTTTGATTGAATATGTTAGAATGAAGCTTTAAAAACATGATTTTAATAATATAAAAATGAAATTATAAAAAAAAATTTTTTTTCACTTCGCTATACCGCTACATCGACTTAGGCTTAAGTGTAGAGAAAGATAAGTGAGTCAACTCCTTCAAAAGAAGCAAAAAAAAGTTAGCCTAGGCAAAAAAAAAATTTGCTGAAAAAGATGCTTCTAAAAAAAAGTGTTGAAACTCCAAAAAAAAGTCCGAAAAAAGTTCAACTGACACTAAAATTAATGAAAAATTTATCAACATATTATGGCCTACCTATACGACGAAATTATAATTTGGTTGAAACCGTGCGCAAGGAAATTTGGGCAGCATATTCCCAAATAATTTCAACTGATGAGAACCCTCAACACTCTTATTGTCCTGTAGGAGAAAAGACTTGGTGTAACTGGCGCAAGGCGGAGGCAGCTGGTGGTAATACTTTAAAAAATTTCAAGCATCCTCCACCTTTAGATGATGAGGTACAAGAAATGTTAAAGCCTATTTATGAAGACTTATCATCGAAAGATTTATGAAAGCGCTGCTTGGGCAATTTTACGCTGAATAATAACGAAAGCTATAATTCTTGTATTTGGAAGAATTATAGCTAAACATACTTTTTGTGGAAAAAATATCATAAATATGGCTGCAAATATTTCTGCATGTACATTCAATGAAAGATTTATGGCTATCTTGAAAATAATGCAAGTCATGGGAATTACAATTGGCCAACGCGCGCTGGAACATGCAGAAAATAGAGATACTGCAAGAATCAACCAGGCGGAAAAACACTCGTTTGAGGCATCTAAATAGGCCAGAACTGCTCGAAGAGAGCAAAAATCTTTGGAAGATGAAAAGTATGAGCAAGAGGAAGGTATAGTGTATGGTCCAGGCAACGCAGATTAAATTTCGGTAAGATTTATTACAAAAAATATTGAATTTTAACTTCAAAAGCGATTTTCTCGAAAAAAAACTTTTTCAAGTCGGCGTGCATGATTAAGAAATATGTTTTATCTAATCGTTCTGAAATATTAACACGTTAATCTGGACATGTTAGTGCTCAGAATGAACTAGGGATGAAAAAATCGGCATACAATTTTATTAGTTATAACTGATTTTTGGCGGAAAAAACTTCGATTTTCGAAAAAACGCCACCATTTTGTTATTTTTCAACCAAATTTTTTTTTAGTTCATTTCAAGGCCGCTTTGATGCTGATGAAAACCCCGTTTTTGTTTTTATTCTCAGTTTCTTCTGAGGGCAGTTATCGTGCAGGCCAGGTTTTTTTTGTGTTTTTTTCAAAAAAATTGTAACAGACGGCAGGGGGCCACAAAAAATGTAGTTTAAAGGAAGTTAAGTATGTGTACAAAGTTTCATTAAGATATTTTTATTCAATTAAAAACTAGCCTTTGAAAAACAAAAAAAAATTTCAATTTGAAGGTTCTATGACCCCTTAACTCCGATTACATGTACGTACATTTACGATTGCATGTTTTAAATGAAACCAGAACCGACAAATATTTAGTTCAAACAACAACGAAAAAATGAATTCTGCAATACATGATATTTTAGAATCTGATTGGCTTTATCAATTTACTCATATGGAGCGAAAATTAATTTTTAACGGTCATATTACTTGGCTCGTCAAATGAACCCGATACGACAATAAATAAAATGATACACTATGTACGCGTAGTGAACAAAAAGCAAAAGCTGGCGCCAAATGTCTGTCAGCAATATCAAGTTGAATTTCGATGCAACAAAAACTGTACTCCGACATTCGGTGCGAGTGTATCAGAAACGATGATTAAATATCTGTTCATGATGATTCGATCGGTCGGTGGGTCGGTCGCCTTATTCGAAAAAAAAGCTATAAATGTATACAAAGCGACAAAAAGATACGCGACTCATAATCGAACATATTGCAAAAAGTCGAAAACATGCTGAGCGAACTGTAAATGGAGTACAAATTTGTTATATTCGACTTTAAATTGCAACGAAAAAAATGCCTCGTGCTGTGATTTTTTTTTTGTTGCAACTAAATATTCGCTCGTTCCGTTTG
Source organism: Nemotelus nigrinus (assembly GCA_947369275.1). Taxonomy (NCBI): domain Eukaryota; kingdom Metazoa; phylum Arthropoda; class Insecta; order Diptera; family Stratiomyidae; genus Nemotelus; species Nemotelus nigrinus. Next base: position 10,841,937 of record OX376374.1, read on the forward strand.
GTCGGTCAAATCGATGCGGTCATTGTGTCTTTTTGTCACCGAAATTTGGACGTGGCGGCTGTTTCGACAATGCTACACAGGTGCGGAAAAGCTGGTTGAAAATTAGAGGGAAGAGTTAAGTAAGTAAAGTGCACTTGTCGTATAGTAACAGTAGTTGGTTTCATTCCAATGGCTGCTACTTGAATGATTACAGTACTTGTAATTATGAAGTGGGTTATTGTTTCCACTATAATATTCAATGAAACGAAATTGAAAACTACAATTTAGTGTGCGCTAACAACGGACAGTTGCGGCGTATATGGTCAATGCACCGTATGGGTTGAAATTTTCAATCACTGGCCACAAGTGTTTTTGTTTGGAGGTTGAATATTTATCGTTGGCTTATTGATTTTGTTGCGTCGTCGAGAGCTTGTTGCTGGAGCTGGAGTACCTTTGACGATAAGTGGCTTACATGAGAGAATATCTATTTTTAGTGTTGGCCGGTTCAAGGATATTAACTAAGAAAATAAACGCCAGTAGAGCTATGAAACCTAATTGGCAAACGGAAAAAGTAAAAATTTCTAAAAGTCTTAGTGCAATGATTTGGCCATTAATTCTGATGAGAATGACATTAGAAAACAAATTTGGTTGGTGAGTTGACTTAAGCTATTTGGAAGTAGTGGATCCGAACAAATATATTATCTTTGTAGCATATCATACACTAGCAATTTTAAAATTTCAGGTGTTAAAATTGTAGATTGCTTTTATTGATTTACTGATTGCTTTTATTGTGCAGCTTCTCAAAAGTACAGTGGTAATCTCTTCCCTGGGGAATGTCAGCGTAAGACGAGGAGTCAGTACGGGCACACCTCATGGTGGGGTCCTCTCTCCCCTGCTGTGGAACATCACAGTGAATACTCTCCTAATGAAACTAGACCGTGCCGGCTGCAAAATGATTGCTTATGCGGACGACATAGCTGTGGCAGTGTCGGGAAAGTATTTATCTACTCTATCGGAGAGGTTAAATCACTCTCTTGACATACTTTCACGTTGGAGTCATGAGTGCGGCTTGAATGTGAATCCTAGCAAAACGGAGCTAGTACTTTTTCCAAGGAAGTACAAAGTTCCCTTTTTTGAGCTACCCAAATTAAATGGGGTCTCCATTGAACTGAGCCAGAGGGTCAAGTACTTAGGGCTTATCCTTGACTCGAAGTTACTATGGACCTACAATATAGCAGAAAGAGCACGGAAGGCTTTCAATGCACTTTACTGCTGTAAAATAGCCATAGGAGCGAATCGGGGATTACAGCCTCGTATTGTTGCTTGACTTTATACTGGTGTGGTTGAGCCAATTCTATTGTTTGGGGTAGCGTTCTAATGGCAGGCTGCTCTAAAAACTACCTGTAAGCGGCAGCTTGAAAAAGTGCGGAGGATGGCTGTACTGCTGGTAACTGGAGTGCTCCGCACCACCCCTACTAAGGCACATTTCGTGCTGCTTCATTGGCTGCCAACCAATCTACTTATCTTACAGCAAGCCAATCTTGAATTGTATCTCGGCATGGAATAGAACAAAAGTCGGCCATGCGAGGATTTTGGCCGAGGGAGTTCCCGCTCCAGCGGGTGTTGAGTACATCGCTTCGCAATGCCTCCTAGATTTGGAGTTCGCAACTCGCATTCCTGGTAGTGATGAATGGCGTCACTCTCGGAAGTGTACACCATGTGTACACAGACGGCTCAAAGCTTAATAATAGAGTTGGGAATGGTGTATACTCAGATGAGCTGAATCTCAAGCTGTCCCTCCGTCTACCAAAACACTGTAGTGTCTTTCAGGCAGAGGTTGCGGCTATTTTTCAGGCAATCGACTGGCTTCTGTGTAATCGAATATTCGGGGTCAATATTGGTATTTTCACAGATGTACATCATTGTTGCTGAGTGCTGTGCATCTCTTGGGGAGATATCGAGACTTTCGGTTGTTCAATTAATCTGGATACCTGGAGATAGGTTTTTTAAGGGCAACTGTGAGGCCGATGAGCTAGCGAGGCTTGGAACCATGTTACCGGAGATCTCTTGCTGCTCAATAGGAATACCGATGACATCGGTCAAATTGGCCATCAGGCAAAAATATCTTGAGGGCGGTAGGAAGTCCTGGCAGACGAATCATCCTGCGCGATAGCAAGGCAGTCCTGGTTATCAATGGATGCGCAACTCGAAGCGCTCTGCGTTGCACTGTCGGCGTTCTAACTGGCCACTGCCTCATAGTGCGGCATGCGCAACGATTGGGCGTAGAGTTTAACGATTTCTGTCGGAGTTGTGGCTCTGAGGACGAGGAGGTATCCGTCCTCCATCTCATTTGCCAGTGCCCGGTTTTGGCAAGGACAAGGTTGGCGGCACTTGTTGCACCCTTTCTTTCAAACCTGACGGAACTATTCCAGGTCAATTGAAAGGGGATCGTCCGGTTTGTCAAAGGAAGCAGATGGTTTCCTGATTTTATAGAGGAGAAGAGAGTCACTAAATATTGTGGCATCACAACGGGCCTCTCTTGGCCCTATCTATGTCGGTCGTCAGGCCTCTGTAGATCGGCAGCCATTTCAACCTAACCTAACCTAACTTTTGCCATTGCAAAAAAAAATAGGACCATTGAAACCAGAAGGAAAAATTGGAGACAGAAATGCTTTCTATCGAGAGTAATAGTTTACCCTGTAAAGATGAGATTCGTTTTTTCTTATTTAAAGCGATGCAGGAATTAGAATGTTTGCAAATAGATGGCGTTTCGAAGCAACCTAAAAATACACTTTGATTTGAATTTTTATTGTTTTGGTTGTTACTCACCTGAACCTGTCGCTGCTATCATCATGTAGCATAATGTCATTGTCTAATTATAGATGTCGCATGCTTAACGAATATTCCAGTCAACTGATAAGTAGAATGTTAATGTTGTATCGAGGTTGCCTAAATCAGGCTGGCCAAAAAAGTAATTAACGTGCAAAATGGCGAATTTAAGAAAACATCTTTTACCAGTCCGCACTATCTCTTTTTTCTACAGCTGAGTGAATGTCCGGCACTGAGAACTGGCAAATACATGAGAAATATCAGTGAATCTTAAAATCAAGAGATCGGCACACGCATCAGCTGTTTGCAAAACGTATCTGGCCTGGTTTAGAGGGCCTCGGTTGTAACCCGAATCCGATTATTGACATTGAAAAGAAATCTACAGTCGTTTCCAGAGAGCCAATCCTCAGCGGCTATGAAATTGGGAAGATTGTCCGCACACCACTTCTGGTTCATCTTTGCTTTGTGAGCTGGCACCGAGTCTTGCTGGAATGTCCAGTCTTCCCCATGAAATATGGTATCGTTGAGTGGTTTGACTACCTTCTCTAAGACATTGCTTTGGCAGTTTGCTGCCTTTGTTTTAACCCCTTGCTCACAAAAATGCAGCTGAATGACTCCGTCGTATGAAACACTCCACCAAACCATGACTGAAGCAGGATGATGACCTCTTTGGACCCTCGATATTTTTTCAGCAGCTTTCCGAGAACTGTGGGCGTAAACCCTGTCGTTTTGCCGGTTGAATTTTTCTTCTATGGTGAACATTTTTTCATCACTGAAGAGAATTTGTGGCTCGTATCTTCTTCAAGGCCGACGTTAACAGCTGTCCCGTTGTTCTCCGGTAAGCCCCAAGTTTTAGGTCCTCTGTGATGATGCGGGACATCGTTCTTTTTGGTATATTCATCTCCCGTGCCATGATTTTCTGCTTTTGGAGAGGGTTTCGCCGAATCCTCGCAGACACAGCTTTCACAGCTACTGGTGTCCTCGTAGTGCGTGGCCTGCCATTTCTAGGTCTGTCATCAACAAAGGAGGTCTCGTTGAACCGTTGAATGCACCGATAAACAAACTTTTGAGAAATTTTCAATGGTTTGAACAAGTTGAAAATCTCCACCGGTGACTTGTTGCACTTGTGCAGCGCGATCACAGCGATGCGATTCTCTTTGACGCTCCACTTCATGTTGCCTCTTCGGGTAAACGATACAAACTGAGGCTAATTTTGCAGTTTAGGGTCCACTCTATATTTTGAAAAGACAAAGCCGTTTTCGGCCGTCAGTCGTATGGCCTGTGCGGACTCATTCGACTTAGAGACAGAACTTTTGGCACGACTGTGTAGAAAATTTAGTATGAAGTTGAAGTGAGTATGTAAGTGCAGTTACTTTTCAATAGAGGAAAAGTGTTTGTCTTGTCTGTATTATTTTTGTCTCCAGTGTATATAGAAATATCAGTTTTTGCGCAAATCGATTGTAATACTGATTTTTTTCGAACATCAGCCTAAAAACGTAACAATGGCTCATTAGGTAAAAATCGTGGGTCAAGGTGATATAATTCTTCTCCTTATAGCTTGCATTCGTTGAATATTTAACTCCCACAGGACTTAACTCTCGAGAAATTTCAAGAATATGTGTTGTATTTAGTACTTACCATTAGGTGGGGAACACCCTGTATAATGTACACATATGCAGGTCACCATAGTGTATTAAGTTCAGTGGCCCACGCCACCAAACAAAAAAGTGCAAAAGGCTATACCCGCAGCCTAAAATACTGGTTAAATTCTTTTTTCAACGCCATCATCACATTATCAACATTAATTTATGTCGATTCATGTACATGTGCACATTAAAAGCGTCTGCTGCTCGAAACGAAAATCTTCCATTGACTTCTTCATTTCAATCCATACGGTCGATGAGAAGTTAAAAAAAATAGCTAATTTGCAATTTCGTCCATTTAAGCATGTTACGCGAATTGTTTTCAACCAGGAGCAATCATATCCCTGTCATCATCATTTTGATCTTCGTTAATTTTCGTTAATTCGTTCCGCACAGTAGCATAGCAACCAAGACGGCAGCGATTCCAGACCAGAGCCGGTCCAGCAGATTTGTTGTAAAACCAGAAGCTGGATGATTCCTTAGTTTTACGTCTCGGAATAATGTTCGGTTCGAATTATGTATATTTGCGTACGTTTACGTCGCATTATTGGCAGCAGAGGCAGTGATGTTGGCGTTGGTGTTGAAGGGCAGTTACCCGTAGTCTTATTCGTTCTGTTCACTAACTAAACAGCAAAATAAAGTAATTTAACTCTTTGGCAGAAATTCAACGTGTGTGCTGGCACAAATCAACTGATCAGCTACGGTAATAATGAACCCCATATTTTGAGATGCGTAGCCAAAATTTTTTAAGTGAAAATAGGAATGAGAATGGACGTTGGAAGTATCGATTGGGCTTGAGATTATCAAAGTCGTTTACTAGGGCTATAAATCTACAGAGAAATATGATTCCGCTAGAAAAAATGCAAAAGGGTGAAATGAAATAAATAATTTTAATTGCGATGAGGATCTTTTCGTGTATTCTAAAGATATTAATAAAGAAAAAAACATATATTTCTTTGACAATAAAACAATAAATTTTCAACAAAGCAAATGCTAAGTTATTTACTTTGTACTACGATATTTTGTCGTGCGTAACAGTCATTATAGTATCGTTTTAAGTTTTTTAGTAACAACACTTAAATAGTGTAATAACAATAAAAACAATAGTTGATCCCTACTAGCCTAAGACTATAGTTGCCGAAAGATTTTTATTTCTGATGTGATACATTAATTTAGGATTGTTTCAACTAGAATTTTCTTATGTAGCATTGAAATACCTTAAGGAAATTTGAGGATTTTCTATGAATATTATAATTAATACTTGAGCTATTCATGGCTTTTATTAGATTTATGCGTGTGTAGTTTCTTTAGTTTTTCTAAAGAAATCAAATCGAGCAACAAAATAGGCAAAAAAAATTTAAATTATTGCCCAATAGCTGTCACAAATGTCCTGAGAAAAGTATTTGGAAGAGCCACTTCAACATCAATGTTGCAATTTATTATAGCCAACCCAATTTTAACCCGGCTCAATATGGATTTTAAGAAAACATTAGCACACTAGCAGCAATATTAGATCCAGTTCATTTTATCAATAATACATAGTTCATCCTTCTCTGCCAATATTTCTTCTTCAGATATTAATAGTCTTGGTTTGTTTTTGACGAACCCATTGGAGGTCGAAGGTTTACTTACTAACCGAGACAGTAGTGCCAGCTGCGGACCCGATGGCTTACCTAATATCTTTGCAAAGTCCTTGTCATCATCGTTGTGTGTTCCTTTATCTGTCCTCTTTAACCTTAATATTTATTCCTGTACTTTTTCTTCTTCCTGGAAATCTGCAAATATTATTCCTATCCTCAAGGCCGGAGATTCGTCTTACGTCTCTTGCTTCAGTAAGCTGCTCGAAAGAGTTGTTTGCAATAGAGTATATCCTATAATTGAACCTCTTCTCGCATCTGAGCAACATGGTTTCGCCAAAGGTAAGTCAACAGTTTCCAACTTACTTTTTTTTTCACCAATACGCTTGCCTCGACCAGCAAAAGCAAGTGGATGTTTTATATACAGAGACTTTGCCAAAGCTTTTGACACTGTGAACTATGAAATCCGCCTTCTCAAAGGTCGATGGTTTCAATATTTCGGGTCACCTCAGTTGCTGGTTTTCCTCATTCCTATGCTTGTTTTCTAATGGTACACTCTTTTTCTTCTTCCTCCTTCTACTCTACTTGTGGTGTTCCCCAAGACTTGATTCTTGGTCCTCTCCTTTTCCTTTTTTTTTTATAAATGATCTTCCTTCCGACTTGAACTCCCCGGGTCTTTTGTACGCTGGCGATCTGAAAATATTCCAATTGATTGAATCAGTAGATGACTGCTCCCAGCTGCAGGATGACTTGTCTGCTTAACCTTAATGTTGCTAAATGTCTCCAGATGTCCTTAAATGTAAATTATCCCACATCACGTTTTCCTATTCAATCCTTCGTTCTTTCCTCAGTCCTATTGATAATTTCAATTACCTTGGTGTTGTGTTTGATACTAAACTAAAATTTGATGTTAACACTTAGCGTGTCACTTCCGGGCCTCGTGTGTGCGGCTTCATTCTTATGCCCGATTTATACATTGGAACGAGCGTCTCGGGTACAAGAGTAAACAAGACTCAACAAGACATTGGACGAGACTCAACAAGACATAGGGTGTATTGTTTACTTAGGATATTGCACCGTACAACACGGACCATACACCATGCACCTTTCATAGGGTGAATTGTTTACTTAGGATATTGCACTTTGCATCTTTCGACAGTTGTGAGCTGTTTTGTTCAGTTCAGTGAACGATGACTGAGGTACGGGCTGTGGCTATTGCAACTGCCTGGTGTGCGTTGAGTTATTTCAATCTGGGACACGCAAACACATGTTTGAAGTCCCGGCGAAAAATTCGAAAATTTAAATGAGCACATGCTACCCTCTCGAATCCCTTTGACTTGATGCATAAAACCGACTTCGCTTCCAGCGGCTTCGAACTCGGACGAGACGGTCATAAACACTCAGGCACAGCAGTAAAAGGATCATTATCCCTTCGTAAAACAAATAAGAGCCGACGAGCAAACCATTTACACACGCGTGCTTGCCATGAAAAACACAGCCGAGACTAGACAAGGAGACCGTTTACACACTCACCTTGTCTTCATTTGGCATTACTCGGCGAGCATGTAATTCCGGCTTTAGAGCGTCCAGACCTTTCACTGATATTTGCTCGTGTGTACGTCTCTACATCTCCTTTGTATGTAGTATCCTCGAATATTGTTGTCGAATTTGGTGTCTTCGTTTTCGTTTCCTAATTGATGCTGTTGAGTCTGTGCAACGCTGATTTACTCGCCCGTTATTCCTACTGTGAGTATATTATGCGTCTTTCCATCCTTGAAATCCTGACGCAGAGTGTATCTTCACGAATGTCTCCTGTACAAAATTATTAATGGTTCTATTACATATATCCACAGTGCGCAATTTTCTGTTCGTGACCCGGTACATTTGACCAGGACTTCATTTACCCCCTCAACGTACCCTTTGCTCGTACTCATACATATTTTTACTCTCCACTTTTGCGCTTGCCTACGCAACATAATTGCTTGAATTTTGGTCCCCGTTCGCCTTCGTTACGTTAAAGAAAAATTAAAAAGAAGCGTTTTTTCTTACGAAATAAATCAATTAGGGTGCTGAATTTGAAATTTAATTTCTTTATTGAATTTATGATTAGATTTGATTTACTGCCTTATGTATACTCAGTTTAATTTGAATTTATTGTCTTTTTTCCTTCTTTATTCTTTTGTTTTTGAAGTTCTGTACCTTATCTTATTTTCATTCTTTTTTCGTGTTTTTTTCTTTTATATATATATATTATATATATGTATTTATATATATATATATATATATATATATATATATATATATATATATATATATATATATATATATATATATATATATATATATATATATATATATATATATATATATATATATAAAATGTATTCTTTGTTTAGTCTCTAATTGGATTTGTATAATAATAAATAAATAAATAAATGGACTAGATAAAAGCGATGATGTAGCGGCAATTTTCGTGGACTTGAAAAAGATGTTTCACACCACAAACCTGGATATCCTGCTTTGGAGACTCGAAATATACGGATTCAATCGCAAGTTTTTCGAAATTTCCCATTATTATTTGTGCTATGCATGAGGTTAGGTTAGGTTAGTGAAGAGGGTTGCCGGGAACGCAACCAGCGTTAGGGCAGAAGTTTGGGCAGATTTGCCACCCTCCGCTGGCTTGTTGGAGCTGCCAAGTGACCGCTCCGCCAAACTAAATCAGCTGACGTGAAGGTACTAGCCACCTCTGCTAATTCTTGAAAGTGGTAAGAACCAAAAATCTTGAGGCGTTTATTATTTAGGGCCGGACAATCACAGAGAGTGTGCTCGATGGTGCCCTCTTTCAAGTCGCACCTCTTGCATAAGTTGCTGGATGTTAGTCCCATTCTGTGCGCATGAGATGCGGTGATGAACAAGCCGACCGTAGCTCTCAAGCAGTTTCTACCGAGGTTGAGCAGTTTCCTGCTTTTTGCATAATCTCCTGACCACTCTGCAGTCCATCCTGTTTTCCCATTCGGACTTTAGTTTGGTCCATATGGCGGCATCAAGTTTGCTTCAGCGTCAGCGATTGACCGTGGTACAGTGATGCAGGGGCTATTACTAGCTCCTGAACCTTTCCTCGCCAATTCATCGGCTTTTTCGATGCCTATGACCCCCCTATGCCCTGGCACCCACATAATTCGTATAGGAACATACCTTGCCCTTTCATTGAGAGCCACTCTGCAAGTGTTAACAGTTTTTGAAGAACATCTGTAAGGAGCAAGAGCAAGAATGGCTGCCCTGCTGTCGACGCAAATCGTCATTGATCAGGTTGATATTCCGGTAATGGACTCAACTGCCATGCGCACAGCATGTACTTCAGACTGAAAGACGGTAGCATGATTCGACAGTCTACACCACAGGTTAGGAACGAAATATATTTGTTGTTGAAAATAATTTAATTTGCTGATGATACACTTCTGCTGTATTTGAGAAAAGATGAACTAAGGACTGTTCCAGTAAATTTGACCCTTTTACTAAAGCACATAAAATGAAACCGTTTGAGTTTAAAAAAATGGGACTGTTTTTTTGACTATAGGCTACCACCTATAGACATACAAAAACTACATTTGTAAACGTTAGTATCGCTTAGAGTGGAAATTTGGAATTTTTCAATTGCGGCCCAGCCTTAAATTTCCCTCAGTTATTCAAATTAATGATTTCGTACGCTTTCTTCCACTTTTTTTTTAGTCAGATACACTTTTAGTTTTTTATTGTTTTCCTTCAATACTATACTTTGATATTGGCTTCTCTCGTGTGTGTCTCCTACCGCCATAGCTAAGCGATCGCTTCAAAGGGCATTTACCATTTGGTCCTTTCGTACTAAAATATTTTAATTGACTAAAGATAGAAACCAACCTGGCTCACGCCGGTTTGAACTCAGATCATGTAAGCATTTCAAAGGCGAACAGACTTACTTATTTGAGATGCTGCCCCCAAAAGTATCTCTTAACACAACATCGAGGTCGCAATTTTTTTTACCGATAAGAACTCTTTAAAAAAATTACGCTGTTATCCCTAAGGTAACTTAATTTAATAATCACTAATAGTGGATCAAATATTATAAATCAAATATTATATATTTATGTCAATCTTATTATCACCCCTATAAAATAATTATTTAAATAAAATTTTAAATATTCTTTATAAATATAATATATAAATTATTAAGATCTATGGGTCTTCTCGTCTTTTAATATAAGCTGAGATTTGGCATTATCATAGAAAAAAACTAGTTTCATTTGAGCACAGTATCGTTCTATTGGTCTAAGTTGAGAACAATTTGGTGTGTTGACCTCTTTGGGGGACAAAAGTGACGTGGTTGCTTTCATACCACTCCAGCGTTTTCTTAGCATAATGACTTGATGCTAGGGTCTGGCCAAAATAACACAGACTCTTCATGTCTATTAATGAAAGGGAACTATCACTTCATGCAGACATTCCTCGATGTAAGCATTGATTGTGCCTTCCAGGCATTGAGATTCCAGGCACTTCTAGATTCCCAGGCATTGATTGTGCCTTCCGCTGTAAAAAAATTCACTCCTTAGTTCACATTGAAAAATTGTATGTTCTGTTTACGATATTTATTGGTTCAGCTTATTTCTTTCATTGCACCCTTTGCTTTACGAGGCTAGAATCGATGGCCAGGAATTTGCCTAAAAGCCGCTTTAACATAAGTTTCGTCATCTAAAATGACATAATCGAATTTCGTCACATATTGATCGTCTGATTTTTGAGCTCCCGTTTTTGCTACTTTCTTCTTTTCCTCGGATCAATCTAGAACTTTTTGCACCTTCTATGTAATCAGGTTGTAATATTTCATCATTCCATGTTGCACCATTTTGATGTACCAGCAACTACTGCCATTTCTCGAATGGAAATGTTCGATGGGGTCCCGAACTTCCTAACAATTTTCAACGCTTAAGTAAAAGCTAAGTAAGTTGAAAGAAATTCTCTTTCAGTTTTGGAAAGAAAAACTCTTTCAACATCTTTAAGTTTCGATATCCATTGAATTTATCAGGAAGATCGTTTTGTTCGATGCCTAAGTTTTCTTCGAACCACAGACTCCAATGTATGCTAGCGGCACACAATCCAAATTCTTGTTTCATTATTATTATTGCCCATTTTTGTTAAATTTAAAGACCAATCTGTAAAATAAAGAAATGGAACCGATTGATTGCACAGAAACAAAGTTTTTATATTTTTTTGGTAGCGTCTTTCGTCAGCCACCCTATAGTTTCCACAGTCCTTTTTCCACTTGCGTTCACTTGCGGCAGTTACGGTTCAAATATTTCATTCATAAACATTCATCAATATTGAATCATTTGAAAATCGTTAGTGAAAAGTGTGAAAGTTGAATTCATGCCTATTTGATGCGGAGTGTTATCACACTCGACTAAATTCAATGGCATTCTAAAAATATTGATATTATTCTTGTAAAAATCATACATATTAAAAAAAATCAATATAATCATATCGAATCGCATCGTTTCATCAAACTGAGGTCGTTGCATTCCATAATCATCGATTTATTATGCGACATATCGCAACATGAAATGCATGCAATGCAACGAGTCGTTCATTAACGAGGAGCCGCCAACCAACCGATCTACGCATTCTGAACTAGAAAACATTGAAAAATACGAAACTTTCCACCAGATTAAATACAATATTTTCATTTTTCCCCGAGATACTTAAATTATTAATGACTGAATTCTTATGAAGTCATGATGCAGTCTGGCAGCGAGCAGAGCACTCGAAGCCGAATGTATCATCCGTGCCAACCATGTCAGACACTATTAAGGCACACATTGCGTTTCTACGTGAATGCATTTCTATGCAATTGAGCATCTTTGCAACGCGACGCGGCGGCTTTAGACACAGTCTTTAATGCTGCACCGAGCTGAGATGAGAGCTCGCTGCAACACTATCAGCCCGGCTATTGTGTTGTTTTCCTTTTGCATTTTATCTGTTTATTACGTGCGATGCGATGCGAAAACGAGGAACAAGATAGATAGTAAGTACGAGTACTAGTCCGGGCACATAGCCATAACGTACTACACTATGTCCATGTCGTACGAGTTTCGAGGACGTTTCTACGCGCGATTGGAATGTTGTCTGCTATTTACGTGAATCTCGCAATTCCGCGATATTCTGCACTGGATACGGTTGCCAAGACTTATCTCACAAGATCTCTCGAGAATTCTTGAAATCCCCGAGATGATACCACTCAAATGTGATGATGACGACGGTGTAGAAGTTGAGTGTATGGTAGATAGGATGATTCGATCTAAGATAGAATGGCTTGGGAGGCTGCGATGCAACTTGGATGCCACTGGGATGCTATTGCAGGAGGCAAGTACAAGGTGAAATTTTTCGGTTTCTTATTGAAACGGGTAGAGATGGTTTTTGGGGTGTACTCAGATATGAGATTTGTCTGGAAGTGTAGCATGACAGCGTAGATTTTTTGCAAGCAATTTTGTATTAGTGCCAAACGAGTTCAATGAAATCTGGGATTTGGCGTAGTGTTTTGAACCGATGTGTTTAAACGATTTCGGAATTCCTGAGTATTGATAGATGTGATGAAAATGAAATACAAACAAGCTAGTGGTATAGGTAATATACAGTCGCTCATTCTCGTATTTTCAATAGCACAATATTTGAGGAAAATCGTTTAAATCCTATCTTTAAAGAAAAATTATATTTTTTTTATTAAAGCAATGTGACATTCTGTTTAGTTCTTAAGTAAAGAAAGCTCTTGAAAAATATTTACACATTTTTGAGGAAATGCTAGAAAAGTGCAATTACTGATAAATCTATACCACGCTCATATTCATAAAATTCCACAGTACTGAAAATTTCCCGTTACCAATGAACGATTTTCAGTTTAATTTGACGAATTTGAGCAATTAATCTCTAAGCCTGGTATTATGAAAACTCCTACGAGAGTTTTAGTAGATTTATTTCATTTTGGGTAGAAAACAAAAATACACTTTTGTGAAAGGTAGAAAACTTGTTATAAGTGAGCGTGAAAATGGGAAAAATTTCAAAGAAGCAAGCAAAAAAGTTAATTGAAGTATTCCGACTAGGCTGTATATTATTAAAAGACATGAAAGTGAAAACAGAGTTAAAAAATACTCTAGCACACCTGAACCGCTAGAAACACTAATGTTCGAAGAACAGTACAAGAATCGTACAGATTTTGAGTGCATATTCTAGTACACGAGCTGCTTATTACAGCCAAACTGTTTCAAACGCCACGTTTTACTTTGGCCTCAAGAATGCATTAGAACTCATATGGTGGAAAGGTTTCAGATATTACCACTGGTATGAATTTCAAAGTTTATGAGAGTAAAACACTTGTTAATTATATTCGTTATCAGTTGCTTATTTCACAAAACTTTGAAAGCAGCATCTCATATTAACATCAATGAAGAAAATGCTCAGTGCCTGCAGCACTGTAATTAAAGTTGATGTTTGGGGCTACGATCCGAAAAATTTGCAGAACTTTGGGAATTGAAACATTGGTTATTTATTTTCATTGTAAATGTTTCCGGTATGAATACTAATTGTAAGCATTTATTGATACAAAAATAGCACTAACCACTCGTGCTGGCAACCTTTTGGCAGTATCAAAACCAAAAATATATCACATCTGCTTCACGTTGAAATTAACCTATCCTGCGAATTACGTTTGGATCCGATGACTGCATTTGAAGTTATAGGAGTATAAAGATATTAAGGGTTGTCAGCCGCAAAATTTTTCAAATAATCGAAAACTTAATATTTGCTGTTTATTGTCGCTACAAAATCATTACCATTTCAAAATTTTAATAAAGATATTGCAAATAAACACGAAACCAACAATAGCTGGGAACCCTATCGTGGCTTTTCAGCCAGATTCGGCCTGAATAATGCCTATAATATAATCTATTAATTGTATGAAATTCGTATTGATTTTATGACTGCACTGAAAGTTATAACGCAAAAAGCTTTATTTTTCTGAGCGAATTTTCAAAACCATAGCTGGCTGCACCAATCGAATTTTTCAACCAAATTTCTATCGAGCACGGCTTAAAGTAAGGTTCAGCTACTGTGTCAATTTCATGAAAATCTGGTAAGTGAATCAGAATTCATAGGGCAATAAGCAGTTTGTTTTCTTTGTAATTTTTCAAGATGGCACCACTGGCACAGAGTTGCCCACAATACAAAATTGCTTCTATCAGACCTGGTCCTTATTAAGTCCAATATGTTCTGTAAATTTCAACTGCATCAAATTATTGGCTCGTGAGTTCTCGTGAACATAATTTTTTGATGCTAAAAATATAGGTAAATTGGGAAAGGGTTACCGTTCTTGTCCGACATGAAATTTTCAAAGTTTTACTTTGACTGTGTAGACAAAGAATAAGATTTTTATGTAAGTTGGATTTTATTATAAGAAACTGACATTTTTTAGGAGATTAGATGGTTTGAATGTTTTCACTTTCAGTGCCTGCCGTAGCTACAGGGTTGCCAGCACGTTCATCAAACATATTCTCCGATCTCCAAGTGTGCAAATTGGTAACATTAATATGTTCTGTAAGTTTCATAATGATTTGATAATCAAGTAAAAAATTATCGCAATTAAAAAATTTTCAAATTTTCCCAATCTCATTTTAGGCGCCTAGCGCACACATAGGGTTAAAAATTTCAAAAACATCATATTCACATTTAAAACACGTTCAGAATTCATTACAAAAACGTTATTTTTGCAAAAGTTATATGTTGACCGAAAAATAGGTATATTTGAAATATCACTAAAATGGCCGCCGGCGCCGAAGGGTTAAAGATTATTAGCTTTTTGTGAGAAAAATCACCATAGCTGGCAGCTCTATTCTAATTTGTCTAATGTTGTCTAAAGCAAGGTCCAAATATTGTGTGAATTTTGTTAGCCTAGTGGGTAGAGCACTGGCTTCTTGCGTTTGGGGTCCCTGGTTCGAATCCAGGTTCGGACGAGGGTCCGCGCACCAAGCTTTGAGTGCACCTAGCTCTGATTAGGTACCTGATTTAAATCAGGGGTAAAGTGAGTCGTGGAACTAATCATTCCACACTCGTATCCACAATGATTAAAAAAAATTGTAATGAAGCACTCTACCAGCTTCAACCCCTAGACCCGTAAACGGGTTGTCGTGGGATTGCTTTGCTTTGTTAAAATGTGATAGCTGAATCGGAAGTTATAGGCCAAAAAGCAGTTTTTTTTTCTCAGTGATTTTTCAAGATTGTACCACTGCCATAGGGTTGCTCGCATTCCAAACTCATTTCTATCAGATCTGGTCCTAGTCAATACCAACATTCCCTGTAAATTTCAATATGATCGGACAAATCAGGATTAAAAAAAAAATCCTTGCCTATTTTTAGGCTCTCAGCACCCACACACGGCTCAAAATTTCCAATGCTTTGTCATAGACAAGCTTTAAACATAATATGTTTTCATTCCTAATACTTTTTTAACAAAAATTTACACTGCTTGGAAATATAGGCGTACCTGAAAATTCACTAAAATGCCCGCCGCTGCCAAAGGGTTAAAGATATCTAAATTCTGGCAAGTCCACCATATACATCTAAGTACTCCGAAAATTTCAGTTCAATCGGATCGGACATTCCAGAGATTATCTCCCTTAATGATTTTGCTGATGTATATATATATATATATATATATATATATATATATATATATATATATATATATATATATATATATATATATATATATATATATATATATATATATATATATATATATACATATAAAGAAATATGAATTTTCGACGAAACGAGTTTAATACTAAATTTTCCTCGAAAATCAGTAAAAAAAACACCAGTAACTCGCAATGCTTATGAAGATTGTTCATTTGAGTTCTGGAAGCGAGTTATTTTTACTGATGAAAGTAAATTTACTATATTCCATTCAGATGGAAAACAACGAGAGTGAAGAACAGTAAATACTTCATTAGAAATACAAAATCAACGACCTACAGTTTAAACACGATGGAAATTTCTTATCCTATGAGGGTGCTTCTCTGCTGCTAGTACGGTGAAACTATATTTTATTGAAGGTAGATACTGTAGATAAAATGAAATATATGAATATTCTTAAAAAGGATCTAAGAACCAGTGCCGAAAAATTGGGGCTACAAAGTGATTTTATATATTATCAGAATAACGACCTGAAACATAAGGCTTCTGTAACCAGACAGTAGCTGTTACACAACTGCCCAAAAGTGCTTGATACACCCCTTCAGCCCCCGAATGTGAATCCAGTTGAGAACCTATGTACGTGGCATACTCAAGCGAAAATTGCAATCCGTCTAAATTCCTAATTTTCAAGAGCTAAAACAAAAGTACGAATGGATAAATATTGGAGCGGATGTGACAGAAAAATCTGGTCAGATCAATGCCATAATAATAAGGGCAAAAATAAAGAGAAGGTTACCCAAAAAAAATATAACCTTGCCATAAAAAAATAACTCTAAGAACAATTTCTGCTTTAGATTAAAGAAGGTTAATTTTACGAATACGAATGTAAGACAGATAATTATCTTTATTTTTTTTAAATTTTTTTTTTGTTTATTTATTTATATTCGTTTATTTATAAGTTATACGTAAATTATACGATATACGAGAGCGAGGAAATATGAAGTACACATAAAATATTTGTTTAATATATAGCGTAGAAAATCTCTTGATTTATTTTTACAACTTTGTTGGAGCTTTTGGACGAATGTTCACCCAATTTTTTAAGCAGATTTTCATGCCACTTTTCGCGCAACATTTTTTTACAATTTTTCATGCGATTTTTCATCCAAATTTTCATGAAACTCACGGTATTTCCCGCAGTTTTGAATGTAATGTAAAATTTTCATCACCGCCTAAAAATATTGTTACTATCGTATATAAATGAAACGTAAATATTTGAAAGAAAAAATATTTCGAACTACGTCATGAGTCATTCACAATCCAAAAGAAATTGCAATCTATTAAACATGTTTAAGCTAATAAACTAATTCGTTTTCCACCCTGCCACAATCTCCAGGAGCTCACCAAAGGTAAAAATATTGAAATTATTATTTTTTGATACTGAAATAGAAAAAAATACGCTAAAACTTTTAGCTTTCTGTGCATTTTTTTTTAACAATTTTACTATTACCCATTGGTATATTTAAAAATATATAAAAAAATTATTCGGAAAATAGAAATGCTAACAAAAACACACAAATGAAATGAAGTCAACTAGGTCAGATGCACTATACGCCCAGCATTAATTAAATCCTATTACGCTATGTATTCAAATAAATTAACTTGATTGTTTGAAGCACCGAGCTTGGGTCATTATAGTCAAAGAGACGAACGCGAACAATTCCGCTGTTTGTGTTCTTATCCAGCTTAAACACCGCAGCCTCAACGAAAAAAATTGAAAATTAGTTGATCCATTCAGATGTCTGTAGCAAATTTGCAAAAGGAGTTCGAATAGGGTAATAAGACCTCAGTACGTCGCGTTTTGAAAGAATTAAACGTTTCCGTATTGGTTTATAATTCTTAGGTTAGATTTTCGATAAACGCTCTAAGCCGATTTTGTAGGAAAGCCATTCATTTCAAGTCCGAAAAATGGCTGTGATTATAGATAGAAATATCTTTGAAAAATTAACAATACAAAAATAACTGATTAAAAAGGCACTGAACACAATCAGCCACCAACGACATTTTCCCCTTTACCAAACAGCATCACATCACATCACAATGCATTGTCCACCATAAAATTGAATAGCTAAATTCTCAGATAACTTTCATGCTTAACTGCAAAGCAGCCCAGATCTGTCAGAATTAATTTGAACCGCAGTGAAGTTAAGTATTGAAGTCATGCGCTTTGCAAGTGTCCATAAAACTAGATAAAGTTCCGTAAATTGATTTGATGATGAGGTCTTTTTTCCCTGCAGAATTGAGTCAATGATTAAAAGTGCCTGAGTCCCGGGGTCAGTGTGGTCATAAAAGTGTTGTTTTTTTGTCTAGTTGCGTCCAGTACCCAGTCAATTAAAGAGCGCCAGACGAACTAATATGTGGCTGAGTTAGTCGAGAAGCAACAATGGTGACTGCAAACAGTATTGTTAGTTAAGTGACAATTGTAGCTCTGTATTTAATCGAATGCAATTACCGTCATTAATTATTGGAGCGATTTAAGGTGGAGAATTAATGATGTAATTCCATTAGATTAAATGGAGGATTGAATTGTAGTATTCCGGATGCATTGTGGTGGATAGTGGTTTTAAAGTTATTTTAATAATGTAATTTTTAATGTTTTATATAAAATGTTACAGAAAAATCATTTTACTACGATTTTCCACGAAATAATGCCATCGCTATCACTTTCGTAAAAATTTTAACATCCGATAAAATTGGCGTATATGTCCATTATTCGGTACTTTTGGTAGACAAAATCTAAGTGTCCACACTTTATTCTGTGTTAGATTCTTACTAAGAGTAGCTTTGCGACAGACAATTAGCATTTTAATTGATCATTTTGGCAAAAAAAAGTTAATCAATAATGTAGGGCGTCTATACCACATTGGGCGGCATAATGACATAACTGGATTAGCTCGATTTTGATGTCTTAATGTCGAATGATCTAAGGTTTAAACATTTTGAAACAGTTAAATTCGATTTCAGTATTTATGATCGAGAAAATAATGGCTTTTCTGCCCTTAATCGCTTTGGATTTAGGTTGTTAATCCAATTACAGCGCCAGCAATGAAAAAATATCTTAAGAAGAAGAATGTGAAAAAATTGGGTACTTTTTACACTGACGACAAAAATTCAAACTAAGGCTAACTGGAATTTTTAATACATTCTTGAACTCTAAAAAAAGATTGTGGAAGAGGTCCGAGTTCCAGAGTATTGTAGGAAGACGCAACAAAGCGAGCCTACTATAAACAGACTTCCGTACGTGCACAAGGGGTAGAAAAACCTCACATGACCGAACAGGACGACTCGATTTACGTATAGCTATCTGCGAACTGAGACCTGAACGAAAAGAGCCTTGGAGAAGCTTGATAAGTAAACACTCATCGCGGAAAAATCGACGTGCTTCCAATGTGGAAATATGAAGGATGGAAAGACGAGAGGAGAAGGGTGATGCAAGATTTAAAAAAAAACAGCGACCGAGTCAACCTGCGCTGAACTGATTCAATGGTGTCAGATAAATACTGAAAGCAAGGGAACCAGATTTGGCACGCGTTTCCTAGAATATTACGTACTAAGGTAAAAAATAAATGAATGCAGGTGGAAACGTTGGTAAACATTGACGAAAAACGCAAGACAAATCCAGCAATCCTGGAGGTCCTGATCGTGACATTCATTACATGAAAAACCAATTTCAACTCAGAACCAAACACCACACCAACGTCTTTAAAATTTTGGACAACTGTCAGGGAAATACCAAAGAAGGAATACGGAAACAAATGCGGAGCATTTTTTTATATGAGAAAGACATCTGACGACACTTCTAGATTTTTAGTGGTAAGAAGTTATTTTGGCAGGGTAAACAAATCAGCTTGCAATTAGAGATAATCACAGACTTGATTGCCTTTTATATTTTTATTTTATTTTATTTTATTTATTCACCAAACAAGGTACAAAATCAGATATAAAATAACAAATTAAAAATAAAATGGAAAAGTCAAGTCAAGTAAAAAGTAAAAACAAACAAGTTCGCTCGAAACAACTCAGAAAAGTCCCCGAATTCATGCTAGACCAAAAAAAAATTTGGGAAAATTGGACGGTTTTGCCCAATTTCCCCTAACAAAAATTTTTTTCGTCCTTAAAATATCACTATTGTGCTCCCCGACCACGTTCAATCATCGAAAGCGCCAAAGACAATTTTTGCCAAACTATGCCCGAAAAACCACTTACTCCCCTAAAAAACCGAAATCTTTGTATCACAGCAATAGGTCTTGGCCCGTTATGTCCGAAATCACTCTAACCCAAAATTGGCCGATTTCAGCTACTTTTGCCTTAAAAACTCCTTTAATATTTGAATATCTAAAAACATAGCACTACTTACCATAAACCTTTTATCTGCAGCAGATCATTTTATCGCTATCATTTTATCGTTGCATGTTACGACAAAACCCTTCTATCTGCTCAAAACCTATTTTCCACAAATATTTTCAACGTGAAAGCATTTCTTTCATATGTACCGCAAGTAAACGTATTTGTATCTGTGTTTAAACTTTCATCCCGTTTGAAGACGTCCGCAGCATTTACAAAAACACAAATCATCGGTAGTTTACTCAAAATCACAACTTTCACCCAGAAATTATACGAATAACAAATCTTATCTGCCTTTTTTCGTTCCCTAATTACCTCATTCATCAGCTAATGCATTCAATAGCTAATGCTTTCGAAACCGCAAAATGTGTACACATTCTGCAATGCAAACAACGCCTTGTTACCGAAGCACATCATATTAATGGGCAAAATCAACGCCACTCGTACAGCATTCGTTCCCGTGGTGTGTGCCTGCCAGTACAAGTGTGCCGGCAGTGTCAGTGTGTCGGCACTGTGTCAGTGTGTCGGCCCTGTGTCAGTGTGTCGGCCCTGTATCAGTGTGTCGGCAGTGTCAGTGTGCCGGCAGTGTCAGTGTGCCGGCAGTGTCAGTGTGTCGCCACTGTGCTAATGTGTCGGCACTGTGTCAGTGTGCCGGCACTGTGCTAGTGTGTCGTCACTGTGTCAGTGTGTCGGCACTGTGTCAGTGTGTCGGCACTGTGTCAATGTGCGGCACTGTGTCAGTGCTGGGAGCACAGTGCTAGCACACTTAAGTGTGGTGTGCGAAGTGTGCTAGCACAGTAAAGTGTGCTGGTTTTACCCATCACTACATATAAGCTATGGCTTAAGGTTTAGGGGTAATTTTAAGTCATCCGCATATAGAAAACAGGAGGTATTCATAGTGGCGGGAAGGTCATGGACAACAAAATAAAAAGTAAGGGACCTAAGATAGATCCTTGAGGAACTCTGGATATGGGAAATATCGGACAGGAAATATAACCGTTCAAAGCAAGGACTAAAAAGGACTAAAAAAAAAGGACTAAAAATACTGAACTATCAAGTTAATCGAGTAGCAGGTTATGATCCACAGAATCAAAAGCCTTCAAAAAGTCCGTATATAAATCTACATCAACTTGACAACTTGACGTTTAGAATCAAAGGCAGAGGCGGTAAAATTAGTGAATACCATAAGGTTTTCGTTGTATAGCGGCCCATGATGAAACCATGCTTCTTAGGAGCAAGAAAAGGTTGTAGATAAGGATAAAGTCTATTATAGACGCAAAATTCAAGAAGTTTACTGAAACAGCAGGAGGACGGAGGAGGATACAGGACGATAGTTGGAAACGACAGATGAATCACCAGATTTGAAAATTGGGAAGAGATTGGCTGCTTTCAATAATGAAGGGACTACACTAGATGCATGGCTTATGTTAAAAAGAATGAGAGAGATTTTACAATGATATTGGGAATACCGTCAGGACCGGAACGTACATTAGACTCTAAGGTATGCATCTGAGTTTCGACTTCCAAAAGATTTATACTAAACAAGGACCGAGCACGGCCTCCAGCTGGCAGTCTCTTAAATAGAGATTGTTATGCTGACGAAGCGGAGGATACCAACCTGTCATACCCATGACAGTTGGTATCCAGACCAGCAAGTCGGTCACGTACCTGAGAGTGACTCTGGACACCAAGCTGTCGTATTGGGATCATATCCACAGGGCATGTGACAGGGCTCTAGTAGTCGTCACTTCGTTGAGTAGGCTAATGGCCAACATTGGTGGACCCAGTGAGACGAGACGGAGGCTACTGATGGTAACGACGGATTCCACCTTGCTATATGGAGTCGAAATTTGGGGAGATGAACTCCGAACTAAGAAGTTCCGGAAGCGCATTGCCATTGTCCAGCACGGAAATGCCCTGCGAATCGCCTGCAGCTACCGCACGGTCTCAGAAGAAGCTGTGATGGTAGTATTGGGAGTAATACTGATCGACCAACTAGCGCGGGAACGCAAGGAATGGTACCTATTTCACTCAGTGCTGGGCAAAACTGAGGCTCTGACGTACGCACGTGCGCTTACCCGGAAACTTGGACAACAACGGTGGATTGAAAGTGTTAAAAGACACTGGATGGCTATGCTGATTTGTGTTTTTGAGCCTCCGTGTAACCGGAGCCACGGAGAGGTAAATTTTTATCTTTGTCAATTCTTGACAGGGCACGGTTGCTTCAGGAAATACTTGAAAATAATGGGTAAGGTGGTCACACCGTACTGCCGGTACTCTGTGACTGAGTTCGATGATG
This sequence comes from Nemotelus nigrinus, assembly GCA_947369275.1. Classification (NCBI taxonomy): domain Eukaryota; kingdom Metazoa; phylum Arthropoda; class Insecta; order Diptera; family Stratiomyidae; genus Nemotelus; species Nemotelus nigrinus. Next base: position 10,864,382 of record OX376374.1, read on the forward strand.
CTCAGCACACATTCTTTATGTGCAGTCGCTTCGTAAGTTTGAGGTGCACCATTGAGTCCACGATTGGCCTGGCAACGCCTGAGACGATCGGGGATGCAATGCTGCGAAACGAAGAGAACTGGCGTGCAGTCTCGACATACGGTAAGAAAGTACTGCACATAAAGTGGGAGGAAGGTTACCTTACCAAACTATGAGCTGTGGTAGTTTCTGAAGTCCGTGGTTACCGATAGGTGAGTCAGCACGACCGGGTTGAAACAGTGCTTAGGCGGGTCCCGACTCAAAATTTCATGGGCTTGCAGGTGGTATTTTTTTGGTGAGTCAAACCTTACATACCCCGAATTGATAGGTCACCCGGAGATCTGGAAAGCAGATTCTTTTTTTTTTTGCCATGAACCACAAAATATCCAGGTAGTTAGTGCAAAAGGCAGCAAACCAAATACAAATAACTTCAGGATTGCAAGTAACAGCATCATCAAGAAGCGTAGAATCAACTGAGCAAATGAGCTTAAGGGAACGGATACTGGATCTAAAGGATTTTAGTTGATTAGAACAGATTGAAGCTTTGATGCTCAAGAAGTAAACACACATTGCTTGCACACATAGTACTCTTTTCGCATCAGAACGCAAACTACGGAATTCCTGAAGGTCAGTGGGTGTTCCCGCTTCTTCAGATTTTCACGCTCTGTTTTTAGCTTTTAGATCATCAGATACTTTCAATGTGAACCAAGGAACATCGTCAGGTTTAAGATTACTTTTGATAGGAGTAAAGCGAAAGATTAGACTAGAACAGAAAGAGCAGTACTTGGACAATGTACAATCAACATCCATTAAATGAAAAAGGAGCAGAAGTAAAAGAATCTTAAAAAAGAATGTTAGAAAAAACGAAATATTTAAATAAGTGAAATATTTATTGATGAATAATCAACTAAAAGTTTTAACAAATAATTATTCAAGCGCTTTGGATTTACTTTTACAAAATATCACAGAATGCAGACTTATGTTTAGGAAGCAATTTATGTTTTACAGCTTCGTCACAGTTTATCATAACTTTCGAATTGCATTTGGACTCTGTTGTATCAATTATCCGTAAACATTCTGAAAGAACTGATATGATTGTGGATCTCAACGGAAGTTGAATAAGACAAGCAAAAACAACACTCGATCGACTATGACAGCCAAATAAGACTGCCACTGCTTTTGAAATTTCCAAAGCAATTCTATTCGACAAAATAAACACAATTCAACTATTTCAATACAAACTAGATTCCTGGAAATGTAATAAACTTAGCATGAACTACTATACTTACAGCATATCTAAACCGTACTAATTCCACGAATTCATTTACGTTCTTAATCAACAAATACTTATCTTTAAAAATAGAAAAAAAATTTCAAAAAGAATTCAAAACACCAACCAACTCACTTCACTAAAACGATACAAAAACCGAATTATCTTAAACTAACATGAAATTCGCTTAGATCGTCTGGGATGTTTAATCGAAACGTAAATAAACAGAAAATTAAGTTTAAACAGCGAACTAGGTTTGTCTGTATGTTTATGATATGTGTGCTCGTGTGATCATCAAGTACGAATTCGAGTCATTGCTTGATGATCGTATGTTGCTGCGCCGATAATAATTAATAGTGTAATCAAAGATACACATCCATATATATTTATCCATTTATACAATTGGTATTTGTCGAATAGCTGTAAATGAATTCCGAGATAAATTATGATAATTCCAAGAAGTACAATTGAAATTCTACGATTCACAGTCGCGAAAAAGGTAATATTGACTTTAATCGAAAAGTAATGAGAAAACTTGTTAGATCAAAAAACGAGTAAATAGGACAAATTGCAAGCAAATAACCACAAACTCAATAGCTAGTTTTATTTTGTTTTTTCGTAGAACTAGCTCTGGTCGTTTTTTGGCTATGGATTTTAAGTCAGTGTGAATATCACTGTCGCATATTAGTTTGGTAGTTCAAATGCTACAAACATACATATGTATGTTATATTGACAATAGAAGAGGACAGGTTGTATTGTTTGGCATGCGGAATGAACCTCCAGAACTATTCATTTATTTCATTCAGTTTCGTTAATAGGATGCTCGTGCTGATGAGTTAAAGATATTTTTTAATATGCGAGAAAATATCTGCCGCTTTGGCGACATTTTAGTGAATTTGTCGGTATCCCTATATAGCTGAGGAAAATAAATATTTGCAAAAACTACTCATAAGTATAGGGTCGGAACTAAATATTTTTTTTACATTTAGTTAGAAATAATGTTTAGTTAGAGACTTCATAACGAGCCGGTGGACAATCGGCGGGAGCCCCTCTTCATTATAAATGAAGAGACACTGCCCGTTTTGGATCAGGTACGAGGTCGAGAAATTGGCTCCATGGATCTACCGAAGCGACAGGACAAAGAGCTTTGTTTCGGGAGATACAATACCTACGAAGCCTGACCCAAAATAGGTGGCTCAAACGGCGGGGGAGCCTCTTGAAAAGGGGTCTGTCTCCTGTCTGAAGGTGACATCTGAGAAGGAATCGGATGCGGAATCCTTCTATGCCGGTGGGTTACCGTCGGGACTAACTCCGAGTTGGGACCTCATGACTCTGGATGCAGAGGAAGAGGTTAGGGCGGCTTCTATGTCCGAGGGGGAGGATCGCGACCTAATCCTTATCAGTAATGAAGGATGGTAAAGGTGCGGTAGGCTAATCTGCACCATACCAAAGCAGCCCTGCTGCTCCGCTTGTCTAAGACAGAACAGTACCTAAGCCTAATCCAAGAACCATGGGCTGCCAACAACCGGGTTTGCGGATTACGCACCAATGGATACAGACTGATAGTACCCGATGGCTTACATAAGCCACGTGTCTGTATTCTTGTCAAGAAAACCATTAACATCCTTGTATTACACAATTTCTTTGACAAGGATACCATGGCTGTTGCAGTGGAAAGCTATCAAAGATCATGTTTGATTATTTCCTGCTACATGGCACATAATTATGGCACTAGCCCTCCTTGCGACATTGTCAAGGGTGTTGTGGCTGAAGCCAAGAAAATTAGTGTGCCTCTTATTCTGAGGACTGACTCTAATGGTCATAATGAACTATGGGGCAGCTCCAACACAAATGACCGAGGCGAGGAACTTTTTGCTTTGATCCTTGCCCACAACCTTTTCATCGCCAATATTGGTAGCGATCCGACCTTTCTCACCTCAAACCGTAGGGAGGTTCTTGACGTTACCTTGGTCAGTGGGCGGCATTCGCATCTTCTCCGTGACTGGAGGGTTTTACAAGAGTGTTCATTTTCTCATCATAGGTAAATATCGCTCAACGTAGCTGCCAGCGGAGCAGGTAGCCTTTATTAGCAGAAAAAGGACGGGCTGGAAGTTATTAAAATCTCTGGTCCGATCCTCACTGGATATTGCTCCTAAGAATATTGACTGGCAGTTGACACCCTTACTAGTTTTCTCAACTTAGCGTCTAGGGCTGGATGTGATCCACTCACAGCCAGATTGAATCCCAAGCCCAAGAGATGGAGATCAGCACTCTGCGAAAAGAGTGTAGGAGGAAGTTCAATAGCTCAATAAGGTCTAATGACTGGTAGCTGCATAAAACGAAGCTGAGGGTTTTTAAGTAGGCCGTATCCAATGCAAAGAGGGCCTCATGGATATCTTCTGGGAAAATGGGGAGAATCCCAGCAAGGCAAAATAAAAATGCTACGGGGTGCATCATGAACGCTGAGGGCATTTTGACTAGTTAAAGTGCAGACACTCTGAACGTTCTTATGAACGCACATTTCCGGGCAATTATTGTCCTCTGGGAGCAGTGCACCAAACGGAGCAAGCAACTAGCTCAACTCAGTCGTTCAGAGTATCAAATCCTCATCTGAGGTGGATTATTAACTCATTTGAGCCGTTCAAATCTTCGGGCCTTGATGGCGTCCTTGCGGCTGATATATAGCAGTCTATGAAATTATTGCTACCATGACTCAGAAAAATTTCTAACGCGTGCCTGCACTTCTCGCATGTTCCCGCCGGTAAGCGAGAAATTAGAGTTGTGTGTATCCCTAAAGCAAGAACAATTTCGCATGTTAAGCCAAAGAAATATCGCCCAATAAGTCTTATCTCTGTCCTGCTTAAGATTTTGGAAATACTCGTTGGTTACCTGATTAAAAGATCTATCGATCCTTGGTTGCTCTCGCAGTAAATGTAAATCTGTTGAAACTGCTCTTCACGTCCTCACTGAGCAAGTCGAGAAATATCTTGCTCTTAAGGAATATACGCTTGCCGCTTTCTTGATCATCGAGGAGGCCTTCAACAACGTAAAGTTCGACGCAATTTTTTAGGCACTCTCGGTGCTGCATGTGGATGAGCGGCTGATTGCTTTTATCGTGCAGCTTCTCAAAAATAGAGAAGTGATCTTTTCCCTAGGGAATGCTCGCGTACGTCGAGGGGTCAGCACGGGCGCACCTCAAGTTTGAGTCCTCTCTCCCCTGCTATAGAAGATCACGGTGAATACTCTTCTAATGACGCTAGACCGCGCCGACTGCAAAGTGATTGCTTATGCGGACTATGCTATTGGAGAGTATAGATCACTCTCTTGACATACATTCAGTTCCTTGTTTTGATTTACCGAAATTAAACGAGGTTGACCTGTGCCAGAGGGTTAAGTACTTAAGGCTACTATTTAGCTACAATACAACAAAAAGAGCACGGAAGGCTTTCAATGTACTTTACTGCTGTAAAAGAGCCAGAGGGATGAATTGGGGACTACAGCCTCGTACTGTTGCTTAGCTTTATACCGCTGTGGTTGAGCCAATTATATTGTTTGTGATGGCGTTCTGCATACGGCAGCTTGGAAATGTGTGGAGGATCTGCGTTGCACTATGGACGTTCTTACGGGCCTCTGCTTCATTGGGCGCAGAGTTTAACGACTTCTGTCGGAGTTGTGGCTCTGAGGACGAGGAGGAGTCCGTCTTTCATCTGCTGTGCCAATGGCCGGCTTTGGCAATATCAGATCATTACAAAATGTACAGGACACACTAATGATCGTTCCCATTGTATGATAAATATACGGGTAACCCTGTAGCTATGACAGGTAAAAAAAAAACTTCAAATCAACGACCTTCCCGAAATTATTTTGTCTTTTAGAACTAAGCTCAAATTCATATTTTGTCAGATGAGCTAAATTTAAATTTTCGAAATTTATTTTTGTAAAAGAACTGTAAATTTTCACCAAATTACCTCTATTTAAGCATCCTAAATTTGTGTTCACGGGAACTGATTACCCAATGATCAAATCAATATGAAATCCACATGATTTATTGGACTTTAATAGGATCAGGTATGATAGAAGTGATTTGGAAATGCGGATAACCATGTCGCAGTGGCGCCATTTTGAAAAACCACTTAAAAAACTGCTTTTTACTCTATAAATTCTGATGTAGATCAGATTTTATCTGTAGATTTTAACGAAATTCACTCAGCAGCTGGATCTTACTCTAGATCGAGTTTGATAGAAGGTTGGTAGAAAAATTAAGATAGTGTTGCCAGTTGTGACAGTTTTTGACTCTTGATTCTTAAACATTTTTGCAGTGAAATTAAAGTTTTAAATTAAATAAAATAAATACGCATAAAAGGATAAAAGTTTAAAATGTTTGCCTTATAACCTCCGATGCAGGCATGGAATCAATATTGTTTTTGGAATTTTTTATCATTTCTTTAGTGAACAATGTTATTAAATTTTCAAATGATGATGAACTTGTTCCGACACTCAAATACAACAAATTTGGATTTCAAAAATTTTAAGAGTTTGGGGTGGTAACCCTAAATTTCTTTGTAGTTCTATATGTATTTTCCCATGCAGTTATCAGATCGAAACAAAAGTCACAGGATGGATGGACCTTAACAGCAAGCAACTCTGGTATACTTTTGGCTTTGGTGATGGCAACGTGTTGTAACCCTAAAAACCTTTCTACCCAATGAGTTTCAATACAGTGTTTGTATCAAAGGTGTATATGATCTTCGAAACAGGTTGGCTGCAATAAGGAGCACGTGTGGTCGAAGAAGCATTCAAATTCTGCACGAATCATCTACTGAGGGGCTGGCAAAGAAAGGGCTGAGGAAACAGGGCTGAAGGAGAAAAGGCTGAGAAAGGACGGGCTGCTGGAGGAGAAGCTGGGGAAGAAGGGGCTGAGGCAGGAGGGGTTGAGGAAGGAGGGGCTGAGGAAGGAGGGGCTGAGGAAGGAGGGGCTGAGGAAGGAGGGGCTGAAGAAGAAGAGGCTGATGAAAGAGAGGCTGAAGTAGGATGGGCTGAAGAATGAGGGGCTGGCGAAGGAAGAGCTGAGGAAGGAGGTTCTGAGAAAGGAGGGGCTGAGGAAGGAGGGGTTGAGTAAGGAGTGGCTGGGGAAGAAGAAGCTGAGGAAGGAGGGGCTGAAAAGGAGGGGCTGAGAAAATAGGGTATGGAATATGATCTTCGAAACAGGTTGGCTGCAATAAGGAGAACGTGCGGTCGAATAAGCATTCAAATTCTGCACGAATCATCTACTTTTGTTGGAAAATCAGTTTTTTTTCGAATATTGGTGTTTTTCCTCCTAGATACGTCGGTTTTTACTACTTATATTATTATGGCTTATCATGTTCCCCAGGATGCAATTTGAAAAAAAATCTAAATGCTCATCAATGAACTGGAACCTCCGAATCAGGGTTGAACTGAGTGATAGCTCTGCCTAGGTAGAAGATAGGTTTTCAAAATTCTGCAGGCTACTTTATTGAATTTGCCAAATATCAAAAGGATCTTCGGTTTGGTTTTGCCATAAAAAATACAGATACCCATATAAATAAGAAAATAAATGATTTTTATGTAGAAAATCTCAGATAATCTTGTATACTATGACAAAGAGCAAATTAACCTCCAACATTCGAAATTATTTATTCTTCTATGCTGGAAGGAAACAAACATAATGTATTATGCAGGCGTTGTTTACAGATAACCATCTGATAAATATTGTCAACAGGTCTCTCAACGAATCAACCGTACCAGTGTCACTTTATTTATAGTTATTGTCACAATCATGCTCGTATCTCTGTTGTATATACAATCGAATGTTTGATCGAAACCGAAACAGTCAACATATCAGCAATCGCTTCTTCAGTTTAGATCACTTCGAGCGATTACAACAAAGGAAAAGAAATGAAAGGAAAGAAGTATCAATTTGCAATCGTCAATTTGCTATTGTCATTTTTCCATTCGATTCAATTGCCATGACTAACACACGGTACGCCACTTTCGTGGATTGATATGATGGTCGGTCGGTTCAGGTGAACGTGAACGTGATGATCATGTTTAAAGACAGCTTATGCTAATGCGGCGTACTGAATGACCGACAAAAGTGCCTACTGTTCAATATGAACCAGCAAAATACAAGTCAGATCGATAAACAAAGACAACTGGGCGCTGTCCATAATCGTCATTATTATGACTGGAGTAATGGCGACCGTAGCGTGGATGCGTCGCTTTTTGCATATTAATTGAACGATTTCGTTGATAGATGTCGATTCGCAACGTTTGAAAGGAAACCACGTTTATTTGTAGCGGCACTTCATTCTTCAGACTTCTCTAAATATCTTATGGCCACATGACGGAATCGAATTATGTTCTTGGAAAATACAGTGGTGGTACAGACAGACAATTGAATTGTGCTCGAGCTGAAGTTTCAAAGCAGCGCTTATGTAAAATAATCTGTGTATTACCTTACCTTCATTACAAATAAGAACATAAGTAGATATTGAGTTACAAATGGCACTGAAAGTTTACGACACATGTTCTTTTGATTCGATTTTTCAAGAAAGCTCATATTATAACGAAGCAAATTACACTTGCACCACACTCACACGAAGTAAGTGATGAATATGTTTAGATCGGTCAGACGTTGCTGAAAATATATTCGTCCACATTTCATTCAAACAAGTGCTGCGCATATAATTCAAACTTCATCCAATACCACAAAAAAGCATTCATTTGATTTTTCTCCGGGCAGCACACAAATTTTAATCTTCCTCGTTCAAATAAACACAAATCCGAAGGACCAACGCGAAGGTGATGAGCTTACTATGGATTCAGCTCATCTTCAAGTGCAACCCAAGCCATTGAACTCGTCCTTTACATTCAAATATGTTCGCCAGCAACATTACAATGACATCTTTATACGGTCCCAAATCAATCCTAGTCTATTAACAATCACGTCATTGAATACGGGACGCGTAGGTAGAAAAATAAATGCCTTGCGAACAAGGATATTCTTAAACGCCAGGCGAAGCGAACACTCCAGGCTATGCTGTAAACCGAAAAGTGAAACTATCTAATGACAATCCGAAACCTGTGAAGGCGCATATAATCCCAATAAAAGGAACAATCGGTACCGCTCGAAACACCGCAGGGAGCCCCTATTCTATTCATAACTGTCCTCCTATGTATGTACTTGATACTGGGAAACCGAAAAGAAAAGTCTATGAAATGAGAAAAAAGGCTCAGTGCAGATCGCACAGAAAACGATCATAAATTATGATTTGTTCATTTTGCTTCGGCTTCACTAGCCATTTGGCACTTGTGTTTCGAGTTCTTGGTAGGGCATACAGAGCTCATTGTGATTTGCACAACAAAAGACCTGCTAGACCTACAAGCGCCAGATGCTTTGCAGCAAAGAGGATCGAATACGTATCATATTAGATACGAAACAGTGCGAAACGGTAATTTCTGTGTTCTGATGGCTTTTATGGATTTGCAGCTCGAAACTTTTGTGAACAATTAGTGATGCGTGATGTATCTGAGAGATAGTCGGTTTTGTCTTTCGACTACAGGCGCTAAAATTTTATGGTGAATCTTTACACTGAGATCAATCTGTTACACTGTATGTTTCCCCGCAGGTGTATGCTCTTGTGTCTTCTGGTCTTTTCAAAATATAGAATCCAAATTAAATCACACTTTGACGAAAGTGTCGGTAAATAATTTTTCTAATTTTATAATTGGACTACTGCCTGTAAATAAATTTTGGGTTGGCAACAAAGTCATTTCGTTTTTTTCAATTGGCAACCATTAATCAATGATGTATTGGTCACTTTGCTTGATGACGTTTTGCCATGTTTCAGTCAGCTTCATAATTCTACTTTCGTAGAAAGCTTTGTTTTTGGAAGCAAAAAGTTGAATCAGCTCATTTTTCATAATCTCATTTGAATCGAATGTTTTTCCATTCAAATGGTTTTGAAGTGAACAAAATAAACGATAATCTACCAGCCTAACGCAAATAATTTCTAAAGTGTATGTGGTGTGGCGTTATCTTGATGGAACATGACGCATTTACGAGTTGTCAGTAATAGTCGTTAATCCTTGATTTCTTTATCCGATTTCATATCCAGCTAGTGCCATGATCATGTGCCATATAGCAAGAAGCAAACCAGCGTGGTCATTGGTCGCATTCCACTGCAACAGCCATGTTATCCTTGTTACACAAGCTATGTAGTACAAGGACATTTATGGTTTTCTTGAAAAGCCGTCAGATGTTATCAGTCTGTATCCATTGGTGCGTAACCCGCAAACCTGGTTGTTAGCAACCCATGGTTCTTGGATAAGAATTAGCTCCTCCTCTGTCCTAGACAAGCGGAGCAGCAGGGCAGCTGATGCTGCTTTAGAATGGTGAAGATTCACTTGAAGTACCTTCGCCATTATTGAATTAATTTATTAGGGGTAGATCAAGGTCCTCCTCCTCGGACATAGAAGCCGTCCCAGCCTCCTGCACTGCATCCAGAGTCATGAGGTCCAGGTAGCCACCCAACTCGGAGGTAATTCCGACGTTAACCCCATCGGTAAGGAGGGACTCCAAATCCGATTCCTCATCAGATCTCTCCCTCGGACAGACATCAGACCCTTTTTCAAGTGGCTCCACTGCCGTTTGGGCCACCTGTTTTGGGTCAGGCTTGGCAAGTATCGGATCTCCCGAAGCAGAGCTCTTTGACCTGTCGCTTCGATAGAAACGTAGAGCCAGTTTTTCGACCCCGTACCTGATGGTGCCCTTTCGAGTAACCAATATCGGCAGTGCCTTTTCATTGATGATGAAGAGGGCTTCCCGTTGATTGTCCACCGGCTCACCAATCTTCACAACCCTCCAATCTTCCGTAGGAAGATCAGGGTTGAAGAGCCGAACAATCTCCAGAACCTCTACTGGATCAGAATGGGAACCAAGAATCCATATCATGCATCTTGGCCGACTGGGGACCTCATCCTTGACCACCACCTTGATCCTGGTGCCTGGCCAGAGTTCCCCCAGCTCGGTGATAGCCTACTTGTAGAAATCGACCGATCGTTGGTCTCCGCACCCAACCAGCCTGATTCCCTTGTGCCAGCCCGCGTCCTTCACCTTAGGTGGAGGACCCGAGCTAGCTTTCTGCAGCTTACAGCAGACTACAAAAAGAGCCTGCCTTATCTTGAGCCAACTTTCGGAGAAGATGATTCCATACCAAAACTCCCTTGCTGGCATCAATTACGGCCCAGACAAGGCACTCTTTGGCCATTTCATTAAACGCCCGAGTTATCCCGGAAGGGGTTGTCATTGTCTTCTGATTTTTGCAGTCCTGCCTGCCCTGGTACTTGTGCTCAGCCGACCTCTGTCGTTTCTGAGATGAACCTGCAAGATTTAGAGGGAGCGGGTGCTCCACAGTGTGTAGTTTTGCCCATTGCAGGGACTTTTTGTCCTTGTCGGACATTGTGTCAGGGGAGACGTTTTGAAACTTCCTCAGAACTTTGAAGGATGCCCTTCTAGTTCCGTAAGCCTGAGATGATTTGGCGGAGGAGCGTTGCGTGCCTGATGAGGAGATGGCACCGGAGGTTGCACTTGTTGACGGACGGGTTGGCTCATTCGACGCTACCTTCCCGTCACACTGGCCACAAATAGGCTTCATGACTTTCACAAGGCCAGGCTTGGTGACCAAAGCCCCGGAAACGCCGGAAACAGGGGTTGAGGAAGAGGAAATAGGCCGGGTTGAGGAAGAGCAAATAAGCCGGGTTGAGGAAGAGCAAATAGGCTCCACAGCCTTCTGCAAACTTTGTTGCTGTGCCGGTAGTAATTGGAGCTGACTCATTCGTCATGTCTCCTCGAACTACAGCAGCCTTAATCTCAGTCTGCGGAGCTGGCTCATTCGTCATATCTCCACTTCCTGGGACTTTAGTCCACCCCTTCACATTAGAGGTTGGATTAGATTTATTGTCAGGCTTTTGCCTGACGAGTTTTGGTTTTTTATTATTGTTATTGTTCATTCGTAATGGTTCGCACTCAAAACCGCTATCTCAAGTCCAAATGTGTAGTCACCTTAATGATCCCATGGTTATCTAATGCAAGCAGGGAGGTCATGCGAGGGCTGCCACAAGCCCTTATGGGGACAAGTAGTCAGTGCCGGATCGGTGTTAAACAGGAGTCCACCTCAACTGAACCTACACCATCAACTTAATTGCGACGAGACGAGAGAACGTACTAAGAGGCCTGCCAGGGTTTTAACGGGACGGATATGATCGTATTAATCCGGAGCCGTTCACGAAGCGGATTTCATTCCGTCGCTACCGCGCCTGAGGACGACTAGGTCCGGAATGCTACGACCACCAGCTCAAGTGCAACAAACGAGTCGTCAGACAAAGAGAAGTCCGAGGACAAAAGCGATCGTGAAGAGAGTCTAGATCAGCCATACTCAACCTTTTTTATTACAGGGCCACTAAGAAATGTGTACTAAGCTTCGTGGGCCGCAGTCTTCGTGATAGCTGAAAAATCAAAGGCAAATAAACAAGACAAATGCACAAGAGATATCATGACGAAAATTACATTTATTAGACATTTAGTGCGACCTCTGATATTGTGACAAAGTTTTCACAATTGTAGTTGAATCAGGCTGAAAATAGCTACATGCAATTCTTAAGATATCGGCTAAGTGGGAATCAGTAAGTCGATTCCTATAAATATTTTTCGCGTACTTCATTTTCGAGTATGATGATTCGCATATATAAGTCGATGTGAACAACGTCAAAAGCAATAGGGCGCAGCTTTTCACTGTCTTATAATTTGCTGGCACCAGTTGCCAAAATTCTGCATACTCCTTAACCTCCTTTTTTTCTTTATAAATAGCCTCTAAATTCGAATCATTTTTCATTTCAATGATTTGATCAAACAATTGTGAAAAATTGAACCCCAGCTCAGCTAACTGACTAATAGCTGCTGATTCTAAGTGCCACGGGTTTTCAATAAGGAGAAAACATTTCCTGAACCTTCTCAATTCTCCAAATCTTCGTTTGAATTCAGCAGATAGTGAATTTAGGTAATTTAAAATTACTTGGTAATTCTCTGTAGATATGTTGCCATTTTCATTAGCTGTTGAAAGTGTCGGAAAATGATCGAGCTTTTGATTCTTTATGTCTTCGCAATAAATGTTCAGCTTATCTTCAAATGCAAATACTTTTTGCGCCATTTGCGTTATAATTTTGTTTTCACCTTGTAAACACTTAGTTTCCCCGTGATGTGACAAAGAAATGCTACAAGGCTCCACCATTTATCATCATTAAGTCCACATAAACTTTGTTGTTCTGCTGCAAAAACAACATAATTTCCATTCGTAGTGTGAAAAATCTTTCGAGAACTTTTCCTCTGCTTAGCCACCGCACTGCTGTATGTAAAATGACACTCGAATTTAGTTCATAACAGTGAGAACTCTATGCCACGAATGGTCGAGTCACAGGACAATGTTTGGACGGCTTGAAAGGAGAGCCACTTATAAGCAGCGCTGCCCCCTTTGCTAATATAGTAGTAGATTTGCTACTATCGTCCAGCCAAAAAAATTACTAATACAGCGACCAAATCTGTTGTTACTTGATAAACCGGTCGACACAAAATAAATCTTTTCCGACCATAAGCAACAAATCGATTCATATTCTTTTCCATTTTTTTATAAGAAGTTAATTAATGTAATTAGCTTGTCTACACCAAACCAAGCACAATGCAGTTGAGTCAAATTAAATCAATTGTTTTAGAACATGGCTGGAGAACCTAATTTGTACATTATTTCACTTTAGTTTGCTTTGGATCCTTCTCGCTCTTCAAACGCTGACTTAATTTTTAATTTTTTTTAAAGCATTCAGTTGGATTTACCATTAGAACTTTTTGGTATAAGCTTCGAACAATGTATTCAACATAATAATATTGGTGGTAAATTATAATGGTAGTAAACAAAATTTATCAAACTTTTATTTTAGCTTTATGCCCACATTAAAAAAAATTGACATAAAAACAATAAGTAAATTGTGTGAAATATTTAAATAATTGGCAAATCATTTCAGAAGCTGAATGATTTTCTCATTAAAATGTATGTGAGTTTTCTTTCTGTTAAGTTTTTTTTAAATATATTACTGTTAATTTCAACCTACTATTCTTTTCTTTCTTTTTTACTGCGTAAGATATTATTTAGGGGGCAGCACTTTGGTGTCTCCGATACCTAAGATTTACGAGTTTTTGGTTATAACGTGCCAAATGGGCTACTATCTCTATCGCGCACATAGCCCACTCTGTTCGCGGAGGAGAAGTCTGTCGAATTTGCCAATGGTCCCATACTCCTAACGCTCAGATTCATGCAAACTGCATCACTTCTCCTCACTGCTGTTTTCATTTCCCTATATCTCCCTCATCTGAGGTAAGCTCTCATTCAGCTCTATGCCCCGACAAGGGCTGGTGTTTCTGTGGCCCGACACCGAGTGTATCTTACAATGGTCTCTCTTGCCTTGGTCTCTCTTGCCTTGGTCTCAAAGATTTCTCGTTACAAATTTAACTGGAAATCACGAACGTTTCGGGCCACACTTCAGAGTCCCGCGGGCCGCAAGCGGCCCACGGGCCGCGGGTTGAGTATCGCTGGTCTAGATCATTTAGCTTTACCCAGGATGCACCGCGAGGAGGCGATCTAGTTTACATCCCAAAGTGCAGTGTAACCAGGTCATATTTGGGCACCCTAAAAATAAAAGGTTCAAGTTGAATTCAGAAAGTGTTTTTTTACAGTACAAATGTCACCGCTATTGGTTGGTACATAACGTTTCATTGGGGAAAATGCTCAGAGTACTTTAAAATTTTTCTGTTGGCTTCTTCACCTCAAATTTACTATTATCCTAATTCTAGACAATTGTTGAAAATATGCCTACAAACAACCCCGTTTTCAATTTACTATTATTGGTGTTGAAATCTAAAAACCAACCTGTTTCGCTGACGCATGACGGTCAAAAATCTTACAAATTCAATTCGAAGAATGGTCAAAACAAGAAATCGGTCAATATACAAAGTTACCTGGTCAAATATTTCACCTGCAAAAAGAAGACAAAAAAATATCATGAATTCTATGATTCAGCTTACAATGTTTTGAAGGCTGTCTGAGTCACTATTATGCATACATGATGTCTACATACATATATGTATATGTATCTATCCTACAAAACAAAACGTAATTACAAAACGTAATTATCATAACCGTAAGTTCATCCACCGAGACTCTTTTGCAGCATCTAAATTATTTCATTCACCACAAAAAGGACCAAACCGAACTGAAAATTATTCGTAGCTTGCATATCATTAGCATGTAGCTCGTCCGCCAAACACAATTGTTTTCCATTGAACAAATAAAGTCTCTCACTTTACAACTAAACAGTTTACATTAATCTGTATTACCTACATGAAATAGATCCACAGACTATCCATTAAATGAAAACAAAGAAAGATTCTGAAATCACTGTTCCATGGAGGCGAATCAGAGGCGAGTAGTCAGGAAATATCGGGCTTATATAGAGTTGCTTGGCGTTCTATAGGATTTTCTCAGATTTCTTGTTTTCGCCCTGAATGTACACACACGATACACCTCACACACATACACACACACACTCTAACCAGTCGTCATTGCAAAAATGCAAATTACGCTAGCCATTTAAATCGTATCTCTCAGATAATTAGTAGCTGAAGAATGCATGTTCGTATAAACTTGTACGTACGATTGAATGACACTTACCAGATGCAAAAGGGTCTAAAATTAGTCAGAGAACAATCAGATATAGTAACAATAGATTTGCCTTTGCCTAGCATACATACATTACGTACTACATTGTGTTGCGTGGAGCTATACCTACTACGTGTCTATTCTGTACCAGCATCAACTATTTGTGGAGTTTTTTCAAGCGTGAAGTGTTTTTCGCTTGAAAATGTCTGCATTAACATAATGAGAATCGCGTCATCTGAGAGAATTATGGCTGATGTTTGATAGGAGAGGACAGTGAAGAATTATCGCATTATTGCCTGTTTTGATTGGGACTTGTGAATATCAGTGCATTTTGCAATTAACATGCATATGCGCCTAGCTACAATGCTTAAGTTGGTGTCGGTGAAGCAGTTTCTTAGTCATAAATTTTGCTGAAAATATGTCCTCAACAATTTCCCGAAGATTATTTAACGTTAAATTATTAAGATTTGCTAACAGTTTCCAAAGCAATTCCATGGTGGAGTTTAAAACATTATTAATTTTATTTCATACATTAATTCTTCCAAGTTCCTTCTATCCAAACCGAAGGGGTACCAAAAAACTCACTCAAATGGCCGCGTCCGCCAAATACCTACTCCTTATATACAGTGGTCCTTTGATAATTCGGACAGTTACGTTCCATGGCTTGTCCGAATTATCAAATCGGCCGGATGACCGAGAACATTCATAAACTAATATTTTAAGTACCGTATGCCTATAACAAAATCGTTTTATTTAAATGTACACAAATTTTATTTGCTCAAATTCATAATTATAAAGTTAGAATATACATCAACAAACTGTTCCTGGAATAAAATCAATCGAGCAGTAGTTATTTGAAAAAAATTGTAATCTTTGGTTGACAAACACGAACCCGTTTGAGATCTAGCATGGCTTTTTCTCTTAATTTTTGAAGGCACAATATTTCATTTATATTGTACTCTTCTTGTTCTGCATATTCAGTGCATTTTTTAAGTGCAGACACAGCTTCAGCATGGGAAACCTTCGTGTTTTCGACAAGTGGTTTATCGATTTGATCTTCATCGTCTTCACCTTCACTACTCAGTTCTTGAATCGCGTCATCTGTAATCCATTCGTTAACTTCTGAAAATTGGTAGACGTCAGGAGAAATATCATTGAGCAAGTCGATAATTGCATTCTCTTCAGACCTAGCAGTTAAATGTTCTCTCAATGCGGAAATAGGCAATTCATCTTCAGATTCCCATTCATCGACTCCTAAAAGTTTATTCCAATATTTTCGCAAAGTGCTTTCCGTGACAGAGTTCCATGCGTTGACGACAATCATTGCAACATTTTTGAGATTGAATTGTTTGATGCACTTTATAAAATCGTCATCTAGGGTAGCCAAAATATGACAAAAAAAAACTCTTGCGGTAACTTAGTTTTAGAATTCGAATGGCGTTTTGTTGAATGGCAAGTCGCATTATCCAATAACAGTAATGCTCTTTCTGGCAACCCTTCACTTTTTAAATAACGTCTAACTTGCTTGACAAATGATGTATGAAACCATTCTTTGAACAAAACTTCCGTCATCCAAGCATTTTTGCTACTGACGTACTCCACGGGTAAAGACTGTCCTTTCAGCGCTCTTGGGCTTTTGAATTTGCCTATCATCAAGAGTTTCAGTCGATGCTTTCCAGTGGCATTGAAACAAACTAAAAGAGTCACTCGTTCTTTTCCAATTTTTCTACCTTCAGCACATTTTTCCGTACGCAACGCTAGAGTCTTTTCCGGTAATATTCTCGAGAAGAGGGCGGTTTCATCTGCATTATAAATTTGACATAGCTGCAAATTCATCTCTTTTACTCTTTCCTTAAATTTAATTTTAAATGGTTGCATAACATTGCAGTCATTGCATAATTTCTCCCCGGAAATCTTTAGAGATCTGACACCAACGCGTTTTTTGAAATTATGAAGCCAACCTTTACTAGCAAAAAACGTACGTGTGTCTCCATAAATCTCGTAAAAAAAATTATTTCGCCTTTGCACAAACTAGGATTTCGGAGATCGGAATGTGTTGCAACCGTTTTCTCTGAAACCAGGAAAAAAATGTCTCCTCCATCAAATCGTACTCGGCGGATTTCATAGTTTTCCTGGAACATAACTGCAAAGGAAGATCTTTTATCACAAGAAAATATTTGCAGTTTTAATATTTCTACCTATCAATTTTTTCTTTATTCTTTTTAATATCCGATCACTTATATCACTTTAATAATCGATATCACTTTAATAATCACCTGAAACCACTTCAATGTAAAAAGCAACTACGCACTGATATTCTACACGTCAACACAAAATGACAAAAAATGACTGAACCCGGGCCGAATGCATTGAAGTATGAATCGAGAAATGCATTTTAATTTTTTAGTTTGCTAGTCTGGATTACCGAGAATTTTACAAGATTTGAAAATGTCCGAATTACAGAGTCCGCAGTATAAAATGAAGAGGTGTCCGGATTGCTGCGGGGTCCGAATTAACGAGTGTCCGGATTATTGAAGGACCACTGTAAATCCAAATCTTCCGAAAATTTCAGCTTGATCAGATCACGCAATCCCGAGATAATCTCGAAATATGTATTTTTTTAAATAGAAAATCAGTAAAAAGGATCTTTCGCAATTAACAACGAAATTGGAGTCTATTGTATGAAAACCAAGCTTGTCACAAATATACAACTAAAAAATCTTGAATTTTCAGTGCATGCATCATTTCCAGTTATTTACTCTGTAATTTTAGTAAATATTTGTTTGTTGCTTTAACGAATGTAACACGCACGAAACTATCTTGTAGAAGAAATTTACCTTTGTATCTACTAATGTACAACGAACAATCCAAAAACCATAGATCGACCAATCACGTAGTACACCCAATATCGGTCCTGTGTAAATGTGTAAATGCAATAGTCCAATAAACCAAAGATTGTGTGGGTGATACTATACCAATTCCAATTATATCTACGTTCGCAGGCATGGTAAAAAAAACCCATCAAAATCGGTCTACACCTGATTGTATCTAATCGCACTCATATGTATTGTATGTGCATGGACACGTTGAGCCCGGGCCGTTGCTGTGGCACGATCAAGAAATCTGGTTTTTCAAGATATTTACACAGGAAAAGTGCCGTGGGATGTTTTCTTTTTTCGTATCTTGTCTGATCGTTTTTGTGTGCTATGCTGTGCTGAGCTGTACGATGCCTTGAAATTTTCCTTTTTACGTTTACGTTGTTAACGTATATCTTCTACGTACGCGTGAGTTTATTTTTTTTTCTTCTTCTTTTTTGTTTGACTTGGAATTCGACCGAATTGTTGACCTCATGGATTCGAGATGTCTTCAGATTTGCGATATTTTGTATACGTCTGTGGTTAGAGTTGCCGTGTATGATTTGTGCGTTTAGAAATTCATCGTTGGCAAATACAAACTAAAATTGTATAAATTTTGTGTTCAATTTATAATTTTTGGTATAAGGTAACTATAATGTCACTCTGGAGTGTAGTATGAAGATTTAGATTTATTTACTTAACCATTCATTAAAAATACATGCTACAAATTATACGAAATATTTTAGGAGGTGAATCGAGCTTGGGCTCCTGCAGTCCTAAACAACTGTATTAATATGAGTTGCATGATAATAGATTCAATTGAAGTGGGGAAAGTACGGACAAAATTACACAATTTTCTTGTTTGAGCATAAATATTTACAATGAGTTGAGTACTACAATGAGTATTTCTATTGAATAGTCATCTTTGACCCAACAGCATAGGCGCGCCGTAGGGGGGGCCAGGGGGGGCCGGGACCCCCCCAGACCCTAGGTTGGCCCCTCCCAGAAAAATAAATATTTTCAACAGCAGACACTTAAGTTTTCGCCTCTTAGGTTTTTGTGGTTACAGCAAAAGTTGAGTAGTGCAGTAGTGTAAGCCTATACCAAAGCATACACACTACTTATAACATAGAGACTGTGTTATTTGCGGTATTAATTACGATGTTATGGGACTTATTTTGAAAAATGGACGGCAATATTTAATTTCGACAAGTTATACGTTAAGAAAAAGACGAAAAGCGCCTTGCCAATCATCCTTTTTTTATTAAGATTACCTGTTCATTCCTACTAGGCAATATACAGGTATTTAGATAAGAAAACTTTTATAAACTGGCGTTTTATGCAATTATGTTTTTCACAAAACATACTCTAAGTATTAAAATGGTAGGCAATAAGTTAATTAACGTAGAATACAATTTTCGAAGTCATTTGGAAAATAAAAATGGCATTCCTGCCACTTTTATGCTTTATTATCTTAGTTTACACTCAGGTTAAATGTGTGTGAATTTTATTATAATTTTATAACTGCATCGGAAGTTAGAAGGCATATCACTTCAATTTCACCGAGCATTTTTTCATAGTGACACAGCCGCCACATGGTTCTTATCATATTCATTAAACTTTTGTCAGACCTTTATCTACTCAAGACCAGTATATCCTATAAATTTTATCCGATCGCGAGATATCGTAAACGCAAGTTCCAGGTGCTAAAAATATAAATAATTCGTTGTGATTGGGAATTTTACAAGTTTAGATTTGACTGTATAAATATAGTATCAAATTCATCAATCATTTGCACTTTATTCTAACAGCCGTGTGAAAGATTTGTGTTTACGTAGTTATGGTAGCTACAAGGTAGCCCAGACATTATTTAAAAACGACAGAAACTAATTTTGTATGCCCATTGATGAGTCTTGTAAATTTTGTGATGATCTGATGACTCGGGGTGAAGTTATCAAAATGCGAAATTTACCATAGAATTTCCATTGTCGCCAAAAATACACCAAAATTTCAGCTCGACCAAACTTCGCGATCTGGATATGAAAACCAGGGCTGTGGAGTCGGAGTCGTGGCTCTGTACATTTAAAGCGGAGTCGGAGTCGAACGCGACTCCGACTCCGCTTTAAATATACAGGGGGCACGACTCCGACTCCACAGCCCTGATGAAAACTCTACTAGTGCTTGGAAGACAATAAATGATATGGTGCTTGAACAGTCTTGGGATATTTTCAAGATGAACCGAAATTATTTGGAAAAGGCTATCGACCTTACGACGTGTCTCAGTCGCCAAAGACGTGCTTTAAGAGGACATGATGAAAGTGGTGCCACTGATAACCGTGATTTTTTTTTTTGGAATGTTGTGAATTATTCACGATGCATGATTCAACTTTTGAAAAACATTTTAAAAACAAGGTTGCAAACTACTGTAGTGGCAAAACACAAAATGAATTAATGAAAATGATTGCTGAAATCATTCGCGAGGACAATACAGCTGAAATAAAAGATTGCGGACTGATATCCATGATGGCAGACGAAGCAAGGGTCCACAAAAGGAACAACTCTCCGTGGTTGTCAGATTTGCTAAATAACTAGCTGTCGAAGAAAGTTTTTCAAGCTTTGTAGACTGTTTAGGAGCTAAAAATGCCTGGTATTTAGCAGATATAATATTGAGCCTGTTAGACAGCTACGGACTTAGCGAATTGTCTTATGATGGTGTTAGTATCATATCAGGACAAAAAAATGCTGTACAAATCTTAATTTAGATGAAAAACCCTGTAGCCACTGTAGCCACATTTATACACTGTATAGCTCATAAAAATAACCTTGTTGTGATGGACATATTTTTCACAATCGAAATGTGTACAGCCTTATTCAATGCCATCGAATCCCTTTACCTACACTTTTCGAAGCCATCACAACACGAATTGTTGAAGCAGCTTGAAGAGGCAGTTGGTCTAAATACAAGGCGTGGAATGAGAAGTTTAAGCTCGACTCGTTACTCAATGATATTTCACAATTGTAAATATGTGGTCGATAGCTGTGGGACTATGAAAGAGGCTTTAGAAAAAGAAATGAATGAGGGAAAATACAACGACTCAGTTTATTCATTGGAGATCTTTCATTCAATCAGTAACCCTAAATTTGTAGTGTATAACAAACATGTTAAGCACATATTTCGAAACTAAAAATACAACTCTTAGGGATGGGATAGATCTTGTGAATGGAACAGTTAAAACACTACTAAGTGAGCGATAAGACTTGTATTTAGTTTTGGAAAAAATTAAACCTTTTGCAGAGAAGAACTATTTGGATTTCACATTTTCCAGAGGATCGCGAAAGCGAAAAACAGCAAAAAGCACTAGTTTCAAAGGTTTTGTTGTTTCATCTAGCTTCGGACACGCAGTTAGGGCTGCAAAGATATTCTTGCAAAGATATTCCTGCAAAGATATTCCTGCAAAGATATTCCTGCAAACCAAATGGCTCGAAAAGAGTGAGTTACAGCACTTTTCATCTTGCTAAATTATTTTCGCTCTTTCTATGTTTTCTAGCTACCAAATGTTTGAAATAAGAGATCAATTTCTTCCTTCTAAGCTTCCAATTTCTTCAAAGATATTTTGAAGCTAAGCTATCCTGTTCTTCAAGTATAAGTTGAAATATATTTAGCTTCTAAACGAAAAAATATTCTTATATTTCCAATTATTTCCATTCTATTCCCATATAATTCATACAAGCTTTCTTTCTTAGCGGTCATAGATAATTCATGTGTAGTTCATACCTACCATTCACATTATATGCATGTGGTAGTAGCTCATACATATTCACAGACAGGAAGTTTATTTGATAATGCATTATGCATTCGCAAATGACAAAGTATAAATCAACAAATATCTAATGTATTAGTAAATTATATAAGTTGTATGAACAGTACGTGTACCTAACGGAAGACAAAATCATCGCATGTTTTGAACCTTTCGGTCCCTGGCCCCTGCCAGACTTTAGGCCACGGCCCGCCTATGCCCAACAGCTTTATGTTATACAACCTTCAAATCTAATAGGAACCATACAAAAAAATTTAACACTTTTGTAAAGCTCTAACACAAACCATTTTATCCGTATAGTATGGGTCAAATGGCATAGTCGATACGGACATACTGACATAGAGAAAATTAAGCACGCAATTCACAGATTGCCTACGATTCACTCTCTCCACTTGTTGACTCCCGTCTGAACTAGCAATAGCATGGTTTTAGAAATGGTCGCTCAACTACCACAAATTTGACAGTCCTAATCTCAGACGTTCTGTGTAAAATGGAGAAAGGATACCAAATTGACGCAGTCTATAACGACTTAAGTAATGCTTTTGACGGAGTTGACCACCCTACCTTAATTCTCAAGCTTCACAAATTTGGACTTGGTGGATCTTTGCTTAGCTGGCTGACTTCCTACCTTCGAAATAGAACACAATTGCTAAAATTTCAAGGACTCTTATCGAAAAATATTTCTGCTTCCTCTGGTATACCACAAGGTAGCCATCTTGGCTCACTTCTTTTTAATATATTCATTTCTGACCTATCTGACGTCCTAGCAAATATACCTCATCTACTTTATGTCGACGATCTCGAAGTCTATCACATCGTTAAATCTAAATCCGATGCAATATTTCTCCAATCTAAATTTGATTCACTTGATCATTGGTGCAATGAAAACAAGCTCTTTCTCAACATTGCTAAGTGCCAGGTAAAAAGTTTTCCCGAAAATGCACCGTCTCACATAAGACGAACTTCCTCGGTAATAATTTGTTAGCTTGAGTTGAAAATGTTGTTGACCTTGGTGTTATCTTGGATGAGAGACTCGGCTTCACCTTGCATTATGATAAAATACTTTCCTGTGCAAACAAATAGCTAGGCTTTATCAAAAGACGTGCCAAGGAATTTCGTAACCTTACCATACAATTCCTACTTTTCGCATTGAGAGAACTATACAACCCTCACGATTTTAATACCCTTTCTCCTTGTGAGTTTCGACTGGGCCATCTCAGAAGAAAGATGATTTCGGCCTGCTTGACATTTGGCGTTATTAGAGGCGTTACCAGAGTTGAATTCCTGAATAGTGAAATGGTGTGAAATAGCCCTGTAAGGAACACCAGGGTCCTCTCGTTTACTGAAGCAATATGCACATCCCACTACTTACACAGCTAATGAGCCGATAAATAGATGCTGCAGGATATTTAATAGCATAAGCAATCTGTATTCTCCAACGGTCTCAAAATTATCCTTCAAATCCTCCCTTTTCCAAGCCATCCGCAACCCCTTATCCTAAGCTATATGTCAATGTTTTTTTTATTTGTTATTTATTAATTATTATTGATTTATTTGTTAATTATTTAATTTATTTAATTTTTCGTTCTATTTATATATACTCATATTAATTTTCAATTTTGTTTTTTATTGTTTATGTAACTTGTACCTTGTTTGGCTAATAAATAAAATAAAATCAAATAAAAAAGATCGTTGCAATGTATGCAAGGACAGTAATCTTCATTATCAGTTGAAAAATCCTCTTTGTCTGTTTTTCATCATAACTAGTTGGTCGCCTTGATCTTCTCCCTGGTGGTTTTTTGAGAGCACTAGATCTCTCTTTTTCTACGTCACGAGAAAGTGAATTATCGTCATCTGAGCCATCTCTGAACAGGGTCTTTTTAACTTGTCCCTTTTTCTTTTCTGCAAATTTTTTTTTTTGCGAATTCTTCAATTTTGTTTGTTCCAAATTCAGAGTAGAAGTTTAATGCCAGTTGGAATTCTTAGCTTTAGGCTTTCTTTTTCCTTGACCATGAATAAATTGATCTTGTGGAGCTGGAGAAAAGATGTCGATGGGAAAAACTAATGAGTTTTTAGAAGTTACAGGCATAGCATTGGTCACTCTATTACGTCCGAAAGTATCATTTGTATTACCATTACCACCAGCGTCTTCCATAAATGAATTAATGTTCATCCAGGATGTCTTCAAATATTGTTTCATAGAAGGTTCTGCTCTGACTTCAATTACAGAACTGGCTACCGCAGAGCTGGTAGTTATAGTGGTCAATGAATCACCATTATCTTGAGTATCAACAGCATTATTTTCCTGGGTCAATGGAATATTAGTTACCTCCGCAGCTTCAGGCATATAGTCAGAAAAAATATCTGGATTTACTGGCCAAATCCAGTCAGCCATTCTGTGATAGCTTTTCCACAAGCTTGGTTGAACCAAAACCCAATTTGCAAATGTGTAACCACACGACCTGAATGAACCACTGATTGAACCACTTTGAAATTTCTTGGCTAAAATATGTTTTAAGAGGTCCATAGGGACTCACATTTAGGCACTGGTTAGGCAGCCATTTGCTTTCTGCCTTTGGTGCCAAAAATTTTTTATGACTCTTGAACGGTTGTGAGCCCCGATCCGAACTCAGAACAGAGATCTAAGGAAATGAAACAAGCGTATACATAAACGAAATTTAGTGAAGAAATTTTACTACAAAGGTAAAATCTATAAATAGAACAAATCGAGAGAATTGCTACCTCAGATATTCCCCTTGGTTTCCCCGATACCTTAGTTCGACGAGCTTTTGTTGTTGCTGAGCTACTAACTGTCAAATTCGCGTACACATGGCCTACTATTTTTCTCTATCCATCTCTTTCTCTATCTTACTCTATCTTTCTGTTCGCGGAGTAAGTGAATGTCAAATTCTCATACTACTACTAACGCTCAGCCTCAGGCAAATTGCGTCACTTCTCACTGCCATTTTCATTTCCTAATATCTCTCTCTTCTGAGGATCCAAAGCTATGAGTCTTTAAAAGACCTTAGTACAAATGAAAAAACTTTGTTATCTGTGGTCTATTGAAAGCTTCAGCTCTAGCTGCAGGAGGTACGTTCAGGAGTACAAAGAGAAATATCTTTATTTCTCTTAAGAAAGCTTTCTAGCCGCCCCTTGCCCAGTGCGCTTTTTCTGCTAAAGCAAAACAAAGCTCTGGGGCTGATGTTCGAGTCAAACCAAAAAGTCGACTTTTTAAGAATTTGAAATGCTACACTAGTTGCCTCTCGATCCCCACAGGAAATGTCAATTTGAATCTACTTAATTCTTTAGTGTTGGGAGCTAAAGTTTTGATAAAGGTTAGGTTAGGTTAGTGAAGAGGGCTGCCGGGAACGCGGCCAGCATTAGGCCACCAGTTTGGGCCCATTTGCCACCCTCATAGACAATCACACGCATTCACACTTACAGCCATGGCACTGGTGGGATTCGAACCCGCAGGCCTCGTAGCACGCCGCTTTTCGGCCTGACGCCCTAGCGAGCAGAGCTACCAGGCCCCCAAAGTTTTGATAAAAATTGAGATAAAAATTAAGATCACGAAATAAAAATCAAGACTTGCTGGAAACTCGATTACCACCCAACAGTTAAGGCATTTCTGCTAAAGTAGGGTCAGTGTGTCGACGTAGTATGAGACATTCACCTGTAGATCCTACTTTAGCAGAAGAGCTTTGAAATTTGGTCATTGGAAATATTTCACACACTGTATTTACCATTGTTCTATCCTATTCCAACCTCATTTTTAGGTCCTTTAATATGCATATGACATGACTTTATTTTCATCAGTAGTGTATCTGTATGTATTTTCATCAGTAGTGTAGCAGTATCTGAGTAGAAAATAGGGCATCAAATATAAGACCAGATTACTCTCAGATACAACTTTATATGCACCTCAATCGTCATACCGTGATCCCAAAACTATTCCGAATAAGGCACGAGACTCACTTTACTCTTTCTAGTTTCAGCGATTACTTTTAGTTTGTCCTTAAAGTACTGGGAAATGGCATCTACAATTTCCTAAAACACTTTATTCCTGTGTTTTTTATGCTTGCTGTAAATTCCAACTTCCGAACCTGCATTCCGACGTATTAGATACTTGTTCACCATTGAGATAGACATAAACAATGATTTAAAATCCATTGTCATCCCGAAACCCGTTATCTAAAGTCAATTAAAATCCAAACCATTTAGATAACGTAAGCATCCTTACACTAGATTCAATTTTACATCATTTATATATTCGTCTTTCAGATCAGTTTATAATCACCAGGAGAAAGGGATCAATAGCTCCAAAAATACTTGCAAGGAAAATTCATTGCTCTAAGTACAATTAAGCAGTGATGGCAACAAAATGCATAAAATATTGCACATTATTGCAGAAATTAGCTTTTCTAACAATTTTCAAAAAGTTAATTTATCTCCTGATATAACTTTTTTTTTCAAATCCAATTAATATAATTGAACTGCCACTAAAAAATATATCACATGAAAAAATTACATTTCTCATGAATATCCCACGAAAGTATCTGTATCTTTTTATATGGCAACCCAGTAGACGTAGTGACGATTTGCCGAAAGCTTGGTAGGTCGGCCGGCAAGTCAGTGATCATTTAGCGATCACTGAGTGGAGGAGGTTCTTACGATCTGTGTGCTACGTCTGTCGAGCGCACGTGTATCTATCGGTTTGTCTTCGTTGTGCGAGTATCTTCTTGTTCGTTTTAGTCGCGTTTGTTCAAATCGTTCTCTTTTGACGCGAAATTTTCTAGTTTGCTCGAATTCGCGAATAGTATTTTTTTGCACAAGACCTTGACTTTGACCTTTTCACTCGTCGAAGTGATCCTTTGCCAATTGTAAGCCGGTACGGTGCGTAATCGAGCGCCATTGAATGATGGAAAATTTTTAAATACACTCTGGTTGTGAAGTGAATTCGTGATATCCGTGATCAGGCGAAAGATACCTACATACATATATGCAAAATGTCAAGCAAGTCGCCGCGGAAATTGTTCGTGTCGGGACGCGAGTAAAAGTGCTCGTGGAAATAAATTAACTTCTCTGGTTGGAATTCTAAGCTCTGATAGTTTTGATTGTGATTTTTCGGTATTATCACGAGGATCTTTGACAAAGTCATTCTACATACCGACGAACCCTTTTGATAGGGTGCTCCTTCTGTTGGTGATATTGTGTTCATATAAGCTGGCACAATGTCGTGGCGCCATACCGTCGGACAGGGAAACGTCATCGCGACTCTTTTTGGGCTTCGTGAAGTTTTGTGAATTTGTTTGCTATGCGATTCCTTCTATGATCCTGCGTGGTATTGCATCATTCTAGCTCTAATTATACTAATTTTTATCATACTCTCGAAATATACGAATGAAATATACTTCAATTGTATGCACTATTACTATTCAGTAAATATACAATGAACATATAGCCGTAATTAATTGTGGTTTTAGTGTTTGATCGCAACAAGTGATAATTAGAAGTGTTTAGTGAATGTTAAACATAGTACATTGGTATATATATTGATGCTCGGGAAAATTGTGATTCATGTGGAAAAATTGTACGAAAATTATTCTTGGATTTACTCTGATGAACTAAGTGGATTTTAATACACATTAACTCCTAGACGGTGAGTAAAAAACATTTATTGTATTTGAATTGGAAAAAATATATCAAATTTTATGGGAAATTTGATGTTGGATGTATGACGAAGCGGACTTTTAATATAGTTTCATTCTTAGACAAATTGAGCTTAGTGCTAATCTTTTTATTATATCTTCATGAAATATCTTCATGAAATTGATATGATTTGTCTTGTATTGAATTACATTCCGTCTAATAGCTAGTAAATTTATTGATACCAATTTTCGCTGTAAATGTTCGAGAACTCAAAGATATTGAAGTCTGTATTTTGACACTTTTTTGGTAATTCATGATACGGAAATAGCCATGAAGGTGGCTCTGAATGGGATGTTTATGCTGTTGATCAATTTAAACTTCCATAAAACACCATTCAAGGTCAATTGATGATTTGCACTTGAATCTGACTCCACTGTATGGCAAAAGATAATTATGAGTAAAGAAATTATCAATCAGTTTGGTTTGGGTCAAAATTTGAATTTCACTGTACCTACAATATTTTAAAAAATCCTAGATTTGTCACGAAATAAAAATATATTGGAGCTTCTAAAAGAAAAATTAGGCTTTCAAATAAAATATTTTTTTTTGTTTAGTTTTTATGAACATGCACTGTAGAAATGAGGTTTAAGTATGCCCCCAGTGTTTTAATCATTTAAAGTGGCAAGAAAATAAGAAGGGCCAGATAATGCCATTAGAAAAATGTATTTTCCTTACATCCTAGCTTATTAATTTAATGTATTCATTTTGGCGTAAAAAAGACGAAGTTGTGCGAAGCCTTCAGCAACGTGCAACGCTAAGTTTAGAGCAAGATGTAGCGTAAAAATGTAAACAATTCAATAATACTGTAGAAGAAGTCAGGAAAAAATACAATTCCATTGAAAAATATAGTTTTAAACTAACTTTAGAGGAAACTTAAAAAGATTTGCGTCATATTTCTTGTACATTTGTGGTCGTACACACTAAGTGCAAAGTAGCCTGAGCAATAAAATATAGCTTATAGCTATATATTACAAAAACATCACACTAAAATAACTAAATAATAAATTCTAACTCTCCCTGAACGATAAAATATAGCTAATAGGGCCACAGTAAAAATTAGTTGCTACATCATAATGAAAATTCCCATACATTATAGCTTCTTTTATTTTATGGACATTTTTTTCGATACTCCCCCGCCTTGAAATTTCGATGCGCACACAGGAAAATGAAGCTTCGCATCTACAAAATAATCATATGACCCTGTGTTCTGCTGTAGAAAGGCATCTAAAAAGTCCTAAAGCGTTTGAAAAGAAAACATTCTTTAAGGTCTTCATTCCAGTACAGGGAGAAAATTTATAGCGGAACTTCGAGCTGTGTAATTTATATGATTAGCCGGAAGTCTTCGTTGTAGTAAAACTACAAAAATTTTCATGATTTCCAATCGCCAAGTGGGCTCTTAAGGGACGAGCAATTGCAGCAAAATCAGTCTATGCAAGGGTTGGAAAAACTCAGTAGATGCTGATGCAGAGCACCGAATTGGAACACTCACTAATTGAACAATGACAACTGGAGGCGCATTAAGGATGTCAAAGGTTTAATATGGGCTTTAGTGCCACCATGATGTTGGTGATCATAGAACTTGCTGCTATGCACATAATCGCGATTCATATGCATATAGTTTTGGCGCATTTCATTATAGTTGACTATATTATATTAGCAATTTATCTAGCTCATGTAGGCTAGTGGGTAGAGCATCGACTTGTAGACACTGGGGTCCTCGGATCGAATACAGAATCGAGCAGACATGAAATTTTGACTATATTATAAAGAGCTTACCCCTTTAAATTTTTTTGCTATGTATTATAGTGTCAGGTGTTATAATTGATCACGTTAATGAAATAAACTATTTATTT
The DNA here is from genome assembly GCA_947369275.1 of Nemotelus nigrinus. NCBI lineage: Eukaryota > Metazoa > Arthropoda > Insecta > Diptera > Stratiomyidae > Nemotelus > Nemotelus nigrinus. The sequence continues at coordinate 10,893,690 of OX376374.1, forward strand.
TTTTCTTTCAAAGGTCTTTAGTAACAAAATGACTTTATTTTGAATGAAACATTTCACAAAGCATCCTATATCTCCTACCATTGGTTTCTACTGTCCAAATAGTTTGAATAGAGTTCCTAGTATGTCAATTGTTTCATGGGTAGTGCCATTGTACTGGGACCACAAATCATCGTCAACGATATTTTCCAAAAAATAATCACTGATCGTTATCAGATAACGCTGACCATTTAACATTAGGCAAGCTCTGGCTTAATTACTGAAAAATAAGCACGAATAATACTAGTAGTTTGCAAATCACAAGAAATGTCCACAGAGGCACTCCGCAGGGAGGGGTTCTATCCCCTCTCTTGTGGAACCTTGTTACACACTCAATGCTGAAAAAGTTGGAAAGCAAGGGACTCACGGTTGTCGCCTATGCTGACAACATTGCTATTTTTGTCTCGGGTAGGTTTTACATACCCTTGGTCAGCTCATCGAGTACTCTGTAGGGCTGGTTGAGGAGTGGGCGAATACCGTGGCTCTGGGCATTAGCCCCAATAAGACGGATCTTGTGCTCTTCACTAGGAAGTACAAAACTCCGAATTTCGACCCAATCATGCTGGGCGGCTCCAGGTTAGGTCTCAAGTTACAAACCCCAAGTACTTGGGTCTGATTCTGGACAGTAAGCTCACATGGAAGGCGAGTTTAGAGGAAACAGTTAAGTGGGCAAGCAACGCAATTTATGCCAGGAAGAGAGTGCTGTGTAAAATGTGGGGTCTAAGCCCTGCTCTAACGCACTGGATCTACTTGGCGATAGCTAGGCCGATCCTTGTTTACGGATGATTGGTCTGGTGGCCAGCAGTGAATAAAACCACTTTTGCTAGCATGGCGAATAGAGTTCAGCGGTTGGCAGCCCTCTGCACTACAGGTGCCTTAGCTTGTCTGCTCTGAACGTCCTGCTTCATCTCCCTCCGCTTGATCTTTTTATTAGAGGCACTGCCGCAAAAGCCGCTGTCAGACTTAGGGAACCAGGACTCTTCGAGTCAGGACCCTTCAGCCACAGCAGTATTTATTTATTTATTCACCAAAACAAGGTACAAAATCACATATAAAATATCAAATAAAAAATAAAATGGAAAAGTAAAGTAAAGGAAAAAGTAAAAACAAACAAGTTAAATAAGTAACAAACAAATTAAAAAAGTAGCAAATAAATTAATAAATAGCAATCAATAAATAAAACATTCAAGTTATAGCTTAAGGTTAAGGGTACGGATGGCTTGGAAAAGAGATGATTTGAAGGACGATTTGGAAATCGTAGGGGAATATAAATTGCTTATGCTGTTAATACTCTGCAGCATCTATTTACTGGTTCATTAGCTCCATATGTGGTCGAATGAGAATATTCTTTTAGGAAACGATTGGACCTGAAAATTTTGTTATTCAGGAATTCTACATTAATAGCGCCTCCAATCACGTCGAATGTGAACCAGGCCGATATCACCATTCTTTTGGAGGCTAGTGTCGATAAGTTTAAATGACCCAGTCGAAACTTATAAGGGGATAGGATAAGTTCGGGATAGGCTATTAAAATCATAAAGGTTGTATAGCTCTCGCAAGGCGAAAAGTAAAAATTGCTTTTGTATTGACTCGAGTCTGTCACTGTGGGTTTCAAAAGCGATTCCAGCTAATGCAAGCATATTCGTATTGAACGGGGATAGTACGGAAATGATTTCTGGTTATTGCAGATATGGATAGCCTATAAAAAAACAGCCCCGACGAAGCTCCCACTTGGGGGGCAATCTAAATGGCAGGTGCTACAGTGCTACCTACAGTACATATGGAGGTGGATCCCGGAAAACACCCTCTCATAATCATGCTTTAAGTGCTCGGACCCTAGAAGTAGGTGAAGGGCGTTTTTAGTCCCTCAAGCCGGTTCCTGTGAACAAGACCCTCCATACACCAGCCGAGGAATGTGTGAGAGGCCACACCTTTTATATTCGTTGCAATTCCGTTGCATTTATTTGCTGCTAATTTATTTATTTATTTACTACTGTAAGTATTAGTTGTAATAATATACAAAAAATTTTCCTTAACTCATGCAGTTTTGATCTACCAGGGTCGTTATACTAGAAGAACATAAAGGTTCAACTAGCACTTATGATTTCACATTCGGATAAATTGATTGTGAATGAAGTCTCTTACTAATTTCAATCGTTACATAAATAAACAAAAACATACTAACCGGAAATTTTCGTATGTATTTTTTTTCATTGTTAATCTTGTAAAAAGCGGTATACAATTCAAAATCCAGTTGTTTAGTGAATTAATTGATAAATTCACCAAATTTATACGAAGCTTCTTATTTCAATCAAGTATGACTAATTTCCAAATCATATCTTCAAATCTCAAATGGCAGAAGCCGTTACAGAACTGGAAATAAATTAAATTCAAATATAAATACACATGTCGTTCTCAAGCACCTATTATGCTCTCGAAATGATCATTTGCATAACAAAAGCGATCGCAAAAGAAGCCTGAAGATCGATTTATTTCTATTTGCCTGCCTCTAACGCCAATGCCATCATCGCGAAAATATTTCGATTACAGACCGCTGCAACCGACGAAAAAAATGATCCGACCACATCCAGAAACCTGATTTTGATTTGATGAATAGCGCAGCAACTACCGGACCACGAACAGCCGTAAATCCTGACCAGGATGTTTAAAAGCATCGAATTTGCTACTGTGCATCTTATCTAAACTTGTGTCCACAACATCGCGGTGAGCAAATCGAACCAATACGGGGTCGTAATGTGCTGGCTGGGATGTCACTTTGCGAGAAATAAACGAAAAAAAACTTTCAATTTTGTGAACAGTTAAAGATTATTAAAGACCCGGATCAGCAGCAGATTTGGATGGATATTTGTGTACGGGTGACGTGGTGTAAAGAAGAACATCTCTCAGAAAGCCAAAGTTACAAAAAAAAGCCAAAAGAAATAAACGAGAAATGGAGAGAAAACACGAAATACAAACATCAGAGATCGCTAACTGGCATGATCAATGCGTGATCGTAAATACAGGCTGCCTCAGCAGAATGATGGCGACGGTGACGATTGCGACGATGACGATGAAAGGCCGAAAATGTTATTGGTGATGGTGGGTAACTATCGAGATCGCATCGTTCTGTTTTTCTCGCACGACTACGGCAACCACGATACCACCACGATGGCGGCAGCGTGAAAAGACGTAAGATACGAAGGCGCAAGATACAACCAGCCAAACCAGCGCTATGGAGACCAGCAAGGAGAGGCGAAGGTTCCAGTTATACTACATCTTACGATCTAACATGGCTTGGTGTACAGGCAGACGACGGTGTATGGCGAATGCCAAGAAATGAACCTCGAATGACCTTGACAGTGAGCACTATAAAACGAGCGCGGTCTGATCAGTTGTTGGATCTTGGCTAGGTGGAGGGCGGCACTGGCGGGGCTATGTCGGTTTCATAGCTTCCAAGAAGTTCCATGAAAGAACATTGGTCACACAAAGTGATCCGAAAAGGGTAGAATATGTGATGGAGCTGTACCGGAAGATGGGGTTGTGCTGGGGCTGGCGAACACATTTTTGGCACCACTTGGATATGATCTTGAAGTTGGCTCAGAAAATACATACGTCGAGTATGGTGGTTGCTTGGCACGATGGTTTATGTTTAAAACCTTTCGGAACACGTTTGGACAAAGGGTGTAGCCCAGTCACGTGAATTTTCAATATCGTTTATTACATGAAAATATCTTAGCGAACCTTTAAATTTCCACAATTTTGGCAACCTATTTTTAGAAAGTAATCATCGATCATCTCGTAAGTGATGGTCAATTTGCACCTTTGCAAACCCGTTTTTCCTTTGTTTCATTATAGTACCCTTATGGGTATATCAAGAAGGTAATCCATAGTTGCGAACAATTTAGCTGCCCGAATAACCCCTTATTACACTACAACACCAAATTACTCATTGCAAACTACGTTAATCCGTTTTCTTTACCCACATTTTCTTGCCCTGTTCCCCGTATCTTGGCCACCCGAACCCCATTCGTTGCGCGTAAGAATTTTAATCTTGAGTCTGGAGTCTGAATCTTTCGTTCTGTTGCCCGGTCTCAGAATGAAGACATGTTGGTCGTTTGATCTTTTCAACTATTTTTTACGAGCCCGGCTACAATACCTCGTCGGCTAGATGTTTTCTTATTTTTTTCCAGGCAGAGCTAGCTAGCATACTTGAGATGTTATTTTCTATTTTGTCTTTTCTATAGATTTTTTTTTCTTGGTTTGTTGGTGTTCTTTTTGTTTTTTGTTCCGACCGTGTCTCACTAGCATCTCAGCGATCGTCTCGGTGAGGCAAAGTAACGAGAGGCCGTAACGCAACCGAACCAGTACAGATGAAATAAACTTGTTTTTCTTCCGCTGTCAACATGTATAGTAGATTGCTTGTACTTTTGCGGAGCAGTCGAATTAGAAGAAGTCTTAGCAATGAAAAAATGCAATTGTTATTGTCCTAAGCTGTGTGCTTTCACAAAAGTCTAAAATGATAATATTTGAAGGCTGAAAATTCAGCGGTCGATATATTGAGCACAATATCTTTTCGTAGTCCACATTGGTTAAAATTGTTTAAGGGTGAAATTGTCTTGGACTCATACACACCTAGGGTATTTGTTGGTCTCATCCTGAAACTGCAGTACCAACGAAATCATATTTATTGCGCAAAGCACGAATTGAAAAATAGCCGAAGTAAGAAAATATGCCCAAAAATTCGATCAATTTTGCGAAGGTTTATAGCATATATTTTATTCACAATTCATCCCACGTTGGGCGCTATGTTGCTACTTCTTTTTACCGTATTATTTTGAACTGATTTCAAATTTAATTGAACGGATCAAAATGTGAAATGACTCTAGTTTGTTTCTGAGTAGCTTTTAGCAACTAAGCTTAAGTTATATATGAAGTAAGGCTTTTTAAAAGAATATATGTGTCAATTGTTTTATGTCAAGAATACAAGAATCGGTAAACATTTACAGAAAATCAAATCTACACTGAAAAATAATATTTCAAAAGAAAGCATGGTAATCAATTAAACATTTTAGACGATTAACCATACCTTTCGTTATGATTTGTTGCATGGAATACTTTTATAAATGTTTGTTTTTGCATCTAAAATGAAAGTCTAGAACAAAGTTTATATGTCAAATCAAACTTAGAATTTGTTCTGGGGTGTCAGGAACACACGAACTAGACCAGACGATAGCTACATGAGCCAAACAAATTTCTTCGCGATGATTTATTTTTTTCCATCTTTGTTCAAAGGCTAAAAAAATACCCCTAAATAGACGCTTAATAGACAAAAGAAAAAAATTGTAGTAATTATCTGAAACAAAATTGTTATTTTTTTTCCGCTATACAGGTCGAAAGGAAAAAACCCGATTTATAAAGGAAGAATGAAAATAGACTTCGGAAAAGAAGGACGAAAAAAAACTTACTCGGTTCGATGCCCTGCTTCTTTGATATAAAAAAACACCTTCGACATAAGACAGGTTGTTGAATTACTGTCTCTATATTTAAAAAAAAATAACTACCAGTTCTGCCCTACATAGGTATATTTGGGGAAAGAAAAGTTAGTTTTAGCAATATAAACGTAACATGGACGCATTTGGTTTCATTCATTCTGATTCTCAATTTTACTGGCCATTCTTCTAGAAGTGAGATGCGAGATTGCAATGCTCGAGATGCCATAACTGTACCTGAATCAGTCCATAAAATGGCGACGTCGCTCGTTCGCACAGGGGAGCTGTAGTTGTTCTGTCGCATGTTGGGAGATCAGATGTGAAAATTGTGAAGAGTACCGGTCCCAAAACACTTCCTTGAGGTACACCAGCATGCGCAAGATATTTAGCGGTAGAGTAGCTTTTGCATCTAATTTGAAATGTGTGGTCGGTTAGGTAGGAAGAGAGTATTTTATATTTTAATTTAAACCAATTTTTTTCCTTTTCAAGCTAGATTTATTTCGACATATATCGATATTTTGAGGGTAATCTGCCCTGTTCTTCAGTGTCTATGGGTCTAATCTTAAAATAACTTAAGTATCTTATTTAAGGTAGGTACTTACTTTTAAAGTATTGACTAATACTAATTGCCAGCTAATTATCTATTAATTATATACTTAAGTACATTTAACTATCTACATTAATTGCGTTATCATCATAAAATATCAGTTCAAATTAACCTGAACAATGGTGATACACAGTTTCCTTGGTCTGTGTTTAGTCGCCTATTCATCGGGATTTTCCATATGTTCAGGCTTTCGTACGCATCCAGTTTTCGTACCTGCTGTACTTCCTTAATCACCTCCACGTTGCCCCACGCTATGCTGTGCTCCTCCTGCAGGACGTGTTTCGCTACTGCTGATCGTGCTACCGTTGTGTTCCTTTTTCTTGCTGAGGCTGCTTCCCGCTTATGCTCGGTTAGTCTAACACCAACTAACCGTTTCGGTCTAACACCAACTAAAATATACATTTGTCGCATTTTGGGCAAGTAATTTTGTTTATTCCACATTTCTCCCTCTTATCTTTTTTGTCTTTCACGTGACATAATTTTGTACTTAATTTTTTTACCCTACTGGTTGGAACTGCTTTTATATCAAAGCCTTCAAGTAGTTCCTGAATTTGCTTGAATATGGACGTAAAAATAATTAGAGCTCTTATGGCTGGTTTTTGTTTTTCTTGTATAAAGAGCGTCGTTAACAGATCACGCTGTATTTTGTTCTTCTTCCTTTTGACAAGGTTTCCAATTATTTTCTCTTCAAATCCATTTATTCTCGCGGTATTTTTGAATATATTTAACTTCTGAGTTAAAACTTTCCTGATCCATGGGATCATCGAGTTATAGGGCGCCATTTTTTGGGAATGCCAATGATCAGATGCCAATGATCAGGTGTTGTTCTCTGGGTGTGTGTGGGCTTCCGGTAGATATTAAACCTAAGAAAACCTTCTTTTCGTGTGACCATTAAATCCAAGAATGATAGTTTCCCATTGTTTTCGACTTCCATTGAAAATTGGATATCCTTATGTGCTTGGTTCAACTTCTTCAAAGTTTCTGCCAAAGCATTCTTTTTTACGATGGCCAGAATGTCGTCCACATATCTCATCCAGACACGAGGAAGCAAACCTTCTTAATGAAGTTTTTTCTCCAGTCTGCCCATAAAGAGGGGGAACACTGTCGAGAAGAAGGAAAAATTTGTTGCGAAAAGCAAGAAGAAAAGTAGCGAGCAAAAAGATCGCAAAAATCTCGTGATGTGATAGCTGCTACATCGTTGTACTTCATGCAGTTGGGAACACCAGAGGAACTTCTTAGAGAGGTAAGATATGACCAACAGGATTTAGGCTGATCAGATTGGATAGATGGTTCAATGTGGTTGATGTAAGACTGCATAGCGAGTTTTGCATATTTTTTTTGCTGCGGCTCTTATAATCATTAAGGTCATTTTCAGAACCTGCAATTTCTAAAAAAAAGTGGAGGATGGTGGAGATCAGGAGATACATAAGGAGAAAATGCTGTATTTATCGTGACGAAGCACTTAGGAATAATGGACAAAATTAGACCAAGGATTTTATTTTTTGAATTTGAGAAGGTATTGAGTTGAGAAAAGGAGCGCAGTGAAAGGAAAGAACAGGTAAGCAGTGATATACTATTGGGAGCATAGTTGTAGGTAGGCATAGTTATAGCAGCTAACGCCATGAAGCTGCAACTCCTAACCAATAACACCTGTACGAAATGCAAGGAGCCGGAAGTCTTAAAAACAATTGAACATCTCTTTTGTCTTTGTCAAGCATTGTGGAAACCCAGACAGTGCTGCATTGGTGAACCCTGTCTGGTGAACCTTGTCCATGGCAGAGCCGAGGTTCAAACACTTCCTATAATTCGGCTGCTTTATACTCCTTGCTAGCAAGCGATTTTTAGTAGGCTCTCTATCTCATGTATAAGCTAGTTGAGATCTTGGAAACGGAGTGAGGGCCATGGGATTGGATATCCAATACCCCATATTCTTCTCTCTTCAACAGAAAGGAACTTAGGCAGATTGCTCTGTAGCCCTTCTTTGCTTTAAAGATGAAACTAACTCTCGTTCCACGGCTGTCAGTTGGCATGTACGCAAGCCTTGGGCAGGCAATATATATTTTTATTTATTTTACCAAACAAGGCATCATACACAATAGCAAAACATTAGCAATTCAATTTAACAACAACAAAATACATATTGTGTCTAACACATTAAAAAACAAAATACATCACAACTTTTATTGTAGTTACTTTATTTTATTATATTTTTTTTTTAATTTAAGCTAGTTTGATGGGGAATTAAGTGGGACTAGGATGTTGATAGGGCCTTTGATAAGTTTGTTTTGAAAGTGTATTTAGAAGTCTGCGAAGGGTAGTTAGGTTAGGTAGGTTAGTGAAGAGGGTGTTACGCCAGTGCGTAGGGCAAATCAGATTGTATGTATTTAAAAATAAAAAAGGAAAAAAAATAAAGTAGAATTTAAGTTAGTAAGGTAATAGAACTGGTAACGATAATTGAATGTAACTAGATAGATGAATTGAATGATATTGAAATTAAATTGTAGAAAAATTATAATTATAAGTGTGATGGTGTCGCGGCGAACTTGGACTCCCCGGTGATGAAATCGAGCACTCCCCGCCAAGCCAAGCCATCGCCGACGATTTACATACGACGATCGACGATCACTTGACCCAGAAGCGAGCAACCCATAACGTAGCTAAGGAGCCAAGCGGAAAAGACCATCGCGGCAGCCGAAAGCCATTCCCAATCGACTAATTCCATCGGGTGAAACGGAGACTTTGAAGCGACGACCACAACAACCATCGCCACTCTTCACAGTGCCCGACAATAAACATAAAATTTATAAAAATTTCCATTCTGAGGTATTCCGTATGATAGCCTCACTTTTGAATTCATTTAGGCGTCAATTTAGTCGCGACTTATCGGAATGGATATCAATCGACCCAATAGTAGTAACGTTATCGTGGATAATGCTGTTAGTATCAATAATTTTCAGTCTCCAACGACGAATGGAGATCACACCAATAGTAATATTAGTACCAATTCTAACCGTAATGACGTTTACCAGTCAACAATGCCAAATCATATAGAAAACAAGCAAAAGAATACACAACCCGATCAGCAAAAGCTTGATAAAAAGTCGAATGAAGTCGGGACATCCGGAACGATACATAATGACAGTTTCGTTAACGCCACAATTGCGACAAATTGCAAGGGCGATGTGTTTGATCTAGACAGGAAAAAGTACATAGAAAGATGGGACACTGTTGCTTCGAATGATTCAGGATCAATTTCAGTTTCATCGCATACGAATCTTAATGACGAAGACAGCGTAGTGAAAACGCCATCTTCACTAGTTAATGGCTGTGATGATCGAATCAGTGATTATGATGATGATGCTGCTAGGATTAACACCGATATAGACGATTTAAATGCCACGGAAAAGGACAAATCAATTTTAGTCAAATCTACTTCGAATAGTTCTAATTCCTTACCATCAGGACGATCTTCAATGAATCGCGAAATCGATGACGCGGATCCCCTTCGAAATTCTACGGGAAAGAAAAACGTAAACAATCACGATCATCTTCCATCTGTAATTAAAAACAGCCACAAATACAAGGAGTATATTATCCAGACCTAGGTAGATACAAGTCGTCGTCCCAGCGTACGAAATGATGACGACGAATCTCATCAGTTGGAGAATGTGCGATTATTGATAAATGACACGGCACCGCTCAGGAAAAACATTAGTCGCAAGATGAAAGACAAACTTGACAAATGTCAAACAGCGATCGAACCGCCACCAAGCGGCAATTGGAAAGGGTGCGCTCCGACAACGAGAACTGCAAGAAAATGAACTTGCGAATGCGCGTGCAAGGGGCCAATGCACCCGCCAGCATATTACCAATCCCAATAGCACTTGGTGGACAACGGAATTCGCAGATACCGCAGAAGCGGTTGGAAATCCCTCTAGGGAAAGGTTTCGTGGCGAGTCGACAGGGCTTGGGAGCTCTCTTCTTCTGGCAACCAAGGTGAGACACGCACGCGTTGGCGCAAGCTCCTTCTTTTGTAACCGATTTTCTTCTTTTCGGTTTGGAATCCGTCTGGACGTGACGAGGAACAAGGATTTATCCTGAGCTATTGGTCGACAGCGAGTGGTGCGAAAACTCCAAGGATTATTGAGGAAAAAATAGCACGGGGAAAAGCTTCGACAATAATCAAGTGGGGCGGAGCGCCTAAAGGAACACGGCTCACAGCAAGCGAGCGACGGCGAGCAACAGCAACTGGAACCGCAACGAATACCATTGGGCCAACATCGACAGCCATATTTGTCATTCGGGGAAGCACCGGTGTGATTGGAATCGATATCGCAGATAAACGTAACTCACGGCAGCAGTAGAGCGACGCTTCGGGGAAGCACCCATTTGGCGGAGAGTGTACGAGCGAGTTAGAGCGTATAAGATTCAAGGTAGGCTAAGTTTCCTTACTGTGATTATATTAAGAGGAAGTAGAGTAGGTAACGCGGCGCCGTCGATAGGTATAGACTTGGAAGTAATTTGCGATCAATAAAACGTTGTTAACATTGTCAAGTGCTGGTGTTACCTTGTGCCCCTCTGGCAGGACGAATCGTTGATTATCAAGTGGCTACCGCGAAAATTTAAAATCTTAAAAATAAGTACCCGCCGTCGATTTCTCGCTTAGAGACGGTGGTATAAGAGACGGTTCCGGTTACAATTTGTAAAGCGAGTGGCGCCTGTAAACGACCCACACCCGTTTCCACGGGAGTTAGCCAACCGGAACTGTCCCCTTCGCCCTCCATCGCGAGGCGGAGGCACGTTGCTCGAATTAGCGTGGTAATAAATTGGCGCCCAACGTTCTACGGGGTGACAAAACGGTTTTGAAAAATTAACGATGAAACTATTTTGAAAACGTGAATTTTAGCTGAATGCATTTTAAATTTAAATTTTACATGTGAATTTTAAAGCGAGTGTCGGTATTTAATTTTGAAGAGATAACGATTGAGTCAAAATTTGATTAAAAAGAGTAAATTATTTAGAGAACGCGGATGGGACTGAAATAAGTAAATTGGAAACGGGAATTTTAATTAAGCTTTTCACTAAGCGAGCGAGATTTAGAAAAATATTTAATAGTATCGCATGCTAACTTCTTCTTACAAATATTGAACATCATTCTTACAAATATTGAATTTTATTTAAAATTTATTATATAAGTATTGAATTTTATTGAAAATGGTTCTTGGTTCTACCTTCGATAGTGTGTGTAGTGAGTCATAAAGAATAATTTATGGTGTGAAGTGTTGGTTTTTGCGTTACCGGGTGGTGAGCATTATTAGCGTAAGAGTGTAGGAAATCGTGTCAACATTTACAGACCGGGGAAAACCGAGGTGGGAAGAATTGACTGCCCGAATTTTCAGTGGGGTGTGTAGGAAGTATCACGAACCTCCGGTGCCTAAAATCGATTGTTCTGTGACGTAGCGTGTTGCCCTAGTCGCAATTATTGTTGATTCAACCTGGGTTGGTGTTGGATTCAGGATAGTAAAGGGAAAGTAATTAAGTGCGGAGCGAGCGCCGCGAATTGGGGATTTTGATTCGCGTTACGTTGTGCAATTGGAAGAGGGATACTTTCTCGTTGATGGGAGTAGGTCCCCGATGCTCGTGTGGTCAAAGACGCTGTCGAGTTGAATAGGAAGGTCAAGAAGACAGGTTACACGGCTAAATCCGAACCTAGTAAAAGTTTAACTAAATGTTCTAGCGTGGATAGGGCACGGGAATTGTGTTAGTAGTATACTTTTTCGTCGATCTCATTGGGCAACCACCAGTGGGTTCAACAGTTTAGCTAAGCTATTTGTTGCGGTTGGTAACAAGCAAATAAAAAGTTAAGGCAGGTTTGTGAAAAGAAGTAAAGAAATGTCGACCGTGAGTGCGGTGAAGAAAATCTCCGTGGATCGTCTCAGTAAAGACGAGCTCTCTTATGAGCTCGCGATTCGAGGCCTAGAGGCGGACACGGTAGATTCGATGCGGAAGGTGCTGCGGGGGGCGTTAAGAAGTGAGATGTTGTTGGGGGAGTCTTTTGCGTCGATCTCGTATCCTTTCACTTTTGTCGAAGATCAGGCGGCACTGGTTCTGAAATTAGAAGAGGTTGGATCGTTAGTAGGATCCTTTTCGGGAGATTTCAACTCGGGAGATTTTTTAAAGTTAAAGGGGAAAATATGTTTTGGGCTACGACGTCTAGGCTATATGAAAGGGGTAACGGCCGAGGAAATTGATTTTATGAGGCAGACAAAGGGCCAACTTCTAATCGCCATGGGGGATCTGTTGTATAAAGCTGGTGGAGAATTGGCAGAGGAATCGGACGAGGATTGGTCCTTGAATACTCCAAGCTCACCAGCCCCGAGTACGCCGGTGTTCCAGCCTCAAAAGCCGTTAGACCTCCACAAGTGGGGGTTGAAATTTAGTGGGGAATCGCCATATTCGGTGAGCGCTTTCCTCGAACGGGTGGAAGAGCTCAGGGAGGCAAAGGGTCTAACAAAAGCGCAGCTGTTCCGGTCGGCCGTAGACCTTTTTGAAGGAAAAGCCCTAATTTGGTTTCGAGCGAACCGCGCAATCTGCCAGAGTTGGGAGGGCCTGGTGAAGGAATTACGAGCCCAATTCCTTCCCGCAGACTACGATGATAGGCTACTGGATGAAATTAGACGTCGTACGCAGGGCAACACGGAGTCAATAGGGGTATTTGTGGCGGTCATGGAAGGTTTGTTCCGTCGATTGAGTGACCAACCGAGCGAAGCGGAGAAGTTGAAAATACTCCGGAAAAATATTGCTCCCTTTTACCAGACTCAGCTGGCTCTGGTGAAATTCGAATCGATTGGAGAACTGGTGACGCTGGGGCGTTCATTGGAGGCGACGCGAGTGTCCGTGGAGTCATTCGTGCCACCTACTCCAAGAAGAACGAGGGTACTAGAACCGGACCTGGCGTATTTGGAGACGCAAAACTTAGCCGCAGTGGAAGTACCGGGCGGATCGAGAAGCATCACATGCTGGAATTGCCGGAAGTTGGGCCATACTTCCAGGGAGTGCGACCAGGCTAGAAGATGTTTCGGGTGTGGTAGGGTAGGAGCCAGGAGAGCGGATTGTCCGAATTGTCGAGGCGGAGGACGAAGGAGTAATGCCCCAATGGGTAACCAGAATAGCAGCCAAAATGGGCCGTTGGGAGATCGTCGCCAGGGAAACGGCAATCGGGCCTAGTGGGCGACAAACTAGGCCCTCGTCCGATTTCGAGCGTCGCAAGAGATAGCCAAGTGGGGTATATGCTGCACAGCGCAGAGGGGGATAACCGCCCTTACGTAGAGATAGCAATTCAGGGTCAGAGATTTCTGGGGCTGGTGGATTCAGGAGCGTCGAAATCAGTGATTGGTGGGAAGGGATGGGAGCTGATCCGGAGTCTAGGTGTCGAACTAAAACAAAGCGGTCGGAGAGACCTGCGATTGGCAAACGGAGTGGGTTGTGGTGTGGAAGGAGTAGCGTATTGCCCAATCACGGTGCATGGAAAAGAGAGATGGCTGGAGGTTTTGGTAGCACCTGCGATTCCGCATCTCATACTGGGAGTAGATTTCCTGCGGCTATTCGGAATTGTGTTGAATGTGGCGAAGGAGCAGTGGGAGATGGTCGCGTCGTTGGAGGGGCTCAAGTCCGAGCAACTGATCGGCAGGAGCCGATTGACACAGGGGGAGGAAGTGGAGTTGGAGGCAATGCTCGAAGAAGAGTTCCGGATGATGGGGGAAGGAATTGGTTGCACCGATAGGGTAGAACACGTCATACGAACCGATTCCAATCCGATCAAACAGCGCTACTATCCCGTCTCACCGGCAGTACAAAAGCATATTGACGCCGAACTAAATGAAATGCTTGAGGCAGGGATAGTGGAGCCTTCCAGCAGTCCGTGGGCTTCGCCGATTGTTTTGATTAAGAAGAAGGATGGGTCGTTCCGGTTTTGTGTGGACTACCGGAAGCTCAACAAGGTGTCGGAAAGAGATGCCTATCCTCTGCCCTTCGTCACGGCAACTCTGGATAAATTAAGAGATGCGAAATATTTATCTTCCCTGGACATTAAATCCGCGTATTGGCAAGTGCCGATGGCGGAAAACTCCAAGGAGCTCACCGCCTTCACTGTCCCCCACAGAGGGCTGTTCCAATTCCGTCGAATGCCTTTTGGGTTACAAAATGCCCCAGCAACTTGGCAACGACTCATTGACAAGGTTTTGGGACCCGATTTGGAGCCATTTGTGTTCACGTACCTGGATGACATTGTGGTGGTCACCCAGGACTTCGCGAAACACCTGGGGATCCTGAAAGAAGTCCTCAATAGATTGCGCCAGGCTGGATTGAGGGTCTCTCGGGAGAAGTGCGAGTTCTGCCGCACTCGTCTTCGTTATCTGGGTTATGTTGTGGACGAGAACGGGCTGAGTGTAGACCCAGATAAGGTAAAGGCGGTGATGGACATTCCTCGTTCAAAGGGAGTAAAGGAGGTACGGCAATTCTTGGGGATGGTATCGTGGTATCGGAGATTTATTCCGGATTTTGCGACGTTGATGTCGCCAATCACGAACCTCCTCAAGAAGAACCGGAAATTTCTATGGACTGAAGAATGCGAAGAGACGTTCAGCCGAGCGAAGACAAAGCTGGCGACGGCACCAATACTAACTTGTCCGGACTACACTCTGCCATTTACCGTCCAGACAGACGCCTCAGGTAGCGGAGTGGGAGCGGTATTGACACAGGAGCACCCCGAGGGCGAAAAAGTGATCTGCTACCTCAGTCGCGCCCTGACTAGTGCCGAACAGAAGTACTCCGCCACAGAACGAGAATGTCTCGCGGTCGTATGGGCCATTGAAAAGTTGAGGCCATACGTGGAGGGTACTAAGTTCAGGGTAGTCACCGATCATCACTCTCTGGTCTGGCTCCACAATCTAAAAGACCCCAGTGGCCGTCTAGCTCGGTGGGCGGTGAGGTTGCAGCAGTACGATTACGATGTCGTCCATCGCAAAGGTAAGGAGCATCTGGTCCCAGATGCTCTCTCACGGTCCATCGAGGTGGCGGAGGTGCGAGGAGGCGAAATCAAGAAAGATCGTTGGTATGAGAAAATGAAGAAGGAAGTAGAAGAGGATCCAGATCGGTTCCCAAATTGGCGGATCAGTAATGGCCATCTATGGAAACATGTGGAAGGGCGATACCCAGAACTCCAGTCCGACGTTGCCTGGAAGAGGGTAGTTCCGTCCACGGAACGCTCTACAGTTTTGTTTCAGTGCCATGACGCGCCCACAGCAGGTCATTTGGGGGTACGAAAGACATTAGACCGACTGGGCCAGAGTTACTACTGGCCGAAGATGGCTGCGGATGTACAAAAGTATGTCAGGCGTTGCAAGGTTTGCCAGTCGGTGAAAGTGGAGCGAAAGCAACCAACTGGACATATGGTATCGAGGGTTGGGGAAATAACATCGCCCTGGGAGATGATCTGTGTGGATCTAGTAGGTCCGCTACCCCGGTCATCGCACGGATACATGTATATTTTGACGGTGGTAGATTATGCTACGAAATTTCCGCTAATATTTCCTGTGAGGAAGGCAACGGGAGCCACTGTAAGGCGTATTCTTGAGGAGCATGTGCTGTTTGTGTTTGGAGTCCCACGGGTGCTGGTGTGCGACAATGGAGTTCAATTCCGCTCAAAGGAATTCTCAAGGATGGCCGAGACTCACGGGATGACGCTGCGATTCACGGCATTCTACCATCCACAGGCGAATCCCGCGGAAAGGGTGAATCAAAACATCAAGCAACTGTTACGGTCATACGTATCCGAAAACCACAGAGATTGGGATAAAGTGATTCCACAAATCGGCTGCGCTCTCAGAACATGCACCCATGAAGACATGAAAGTCACGCCATACTTCTTGAACTTTGGGAAAGAAATGGTGATTCATCCGGGAACTCTAAGCAAGCCGGAGGCACACGGTAAAGGGGACACGGATGTAAATGGGGCTCAGAAGGCAGAAAGGCTGCGGGTGGTCCTGGAAGAGGTGCGAGAACGATTGAGGAAAGCGGCGGCTAAAGCGAAGTCAAGGTACGATCTCCGCCGGCGAGACGAGAAATTCCTACCAAGAGATCTGGTGTGGCGGCGTAATTTCGTTTTATCTGATGCAGCGAAATTTTTTTCAGCCAAATTAGCACCGGAATATGTGGGACCTTTTACGGTGCGAAAGCAAGTGTCTGGTTGGACCTATGAGTTGGAAGACTCTAATGGGAAAAGTGTGGGGATATGGCACTCTAAAGACCTAAAGAGATATGTTGCATGAATAAAACCGGAGGAATTATCAATCGCATTAAAGCATGATATTGACGTTGAATTAGTTGTGGCCATGTGTATGAGTGGGGTAACGATAAATAAGGGGATAATGGTGATGGTTTTAATTATAAGTACAGGATGCATAGCTCGATTAAGTAATGGAAGGAAGAAGAGAAGAGAACTAAGTAGCTAGTGAATTAGTAGTAAGTTACGTAGAGTAAGAGGTGGTGGTGATTGAAACTAGGCTAAGAAAAGTTAACGTGAGCAACGGGCTAAAAGTGAAATCAAGTAGTTATATAATAGGAATGAATTAAGAGAAAAGGTTACCATTGTTGCCGCGTTGCCTCCGTATTGTTTTCATCCTTCCGTGGTTGAGATTAATTGTTTTGTTTTGGTGACGGGTTGTCCGTTGTTTTTTTTTATTTTTATTATTTCTTTTTATATCCTATGCGCATTTAGTCGTATTTTCGTTACCATTGTAACCTAAAATAGAAGGAATGGAATTAACTACGAGTATATGAAGGTGGTGGAATTTTTAGTAAACTGGTTAAGTCGAAGGTAGAACCAAAAATATGTCGCGGAGCGGTCCGGAGCAAGTCCGAATAATAAGCGGGTCTTACATTAGTAGTTATAATGAGAATCACTACGTAATTCTCTGGGGAGGGGGGAAATGTTACGCCAGTGCGTAGGGCAAATCAGATTGTATGTATTTAAAAATAAAAAAGGAAAAAAAATAAAGTAGAATTTAAGTTAGTAAGGTAATAGAACTGGTAACGATAATTGAATGTAACTAGATAGATGAATTGAATGATATTGAAATTAAATTGTAGAAAAATTATAATTATGAGTGTGATGGTGTCGCGGCGAACTTGGACTCCCCGGTGATGAAATCGAGCACTCCCCGCCAAGCCAAGCCATCGCCGACGATTTACATACGACGATCGACGATCACTTGACCCAGAAGCGAGCAACCCATAACGTAGCTAAGGAGCCAAGCGGAAAAGACCATCGCGGCAGCCGAAAGCCATTCCCAATCGACTAATTCCATCGGGTGAAACGGAGACTTTGAAGCGACGACCACAACAACCATCGCCACTCTTCACAGTGCCCGACAATAAACATAAAATTTATAAAAATTTCCATTCTGAGGTATTCCGTATGATAGCCTCACTTTTGAATTCATTTAGGCGTCAATTTAGTCGCGACTTATCGGAATGGATATCAATCGACCCAATAGTAGTAACGTTATCGTGGATAATGCTGTTAGTATCAATAATTTTCAGTCTCCAACGACGAATGGAGATCACACCAATAGTAATATTAGTACCAATTCTAACCGTAATGACGTTTACCAGTCAACAATGCCAAATCATATAGAAAACAAGCAAAAGAATACACAACCCGATCAGCAAAAGCTTGATAAAAAGTCGAATGAAGTCGGGACATCCGGAACGATACATAATGACAGTTTCGTTAACGCCACAATTGCGACAAATTGCAAGGGCGATGTGTTTGATCTAGACAGGAAAAAGTACATAGAAAGATGGGACACTGTTGCTTCGAATGATTCAGGATCAATTTCAGTTTCATCGCATACGAATCTTAATGACGAAGACAGCGTAGTGAAAACGCCATCTTCACTAGTTAATGGCTGTGATGATCGAATCAGTGATTATGATGATGATGCTGCTAGGATTAACACCGATATAGACGATTTAAATGCCACGGAAAAGGACAAATCAATTTTAGTCAAATCTACTTCGAATAGTTCTAATTCCTTACCATCAGGACGATCTTCAATGAATCGCGAAATCGATGACGCGGATCCCCTTCGAAATTCTACGGGAAAGAAAAACGTAAACAATCACGATCATCTTCCATCTGTAATTAAAAACAGCCACAAATACAAGGAGTATATTATCCAGACCTAGGTAGATACAAGTCGTCGTCCCAGCGTACGAAATGATGACGACGAATCTCATCAGTTGGAGAATGTGCGATTATTGATAAATGACACGGCACCGCTCAGGAAAAACATTAGTCGCAAGATGAAAGACAAACTTGACAAATGTCAAACAGCGATCGAACCGCCACCAAGCGGCAATTGGAAAGGGTGCGCTCCGACAACGAGAACTGCAAGAAAATGAACTTGCGAATGCGCGTGCAAGGGGCCAATGCACCCGCCAGCATATTACCAATCCCAATAGCACTTGGTGGACAACGGAATTCGCAGATACCGCAGAAGCGGTTGGAAATCCCTCTAGGGAAAGGTTTCGTGGCGAGTCGACAGGGCTTGGGAGCTCTCTTCTTCTGGCAACCAAGGTGAGACACGCACGCGTTGGCGCAAGCTCCTTCTTTTGTAACCGATTTTCTTCTTTTCGGTTTGGAATCCGTCTGGACGTGACGAGGAACAAGGATTTATCCTGAGCTATTGGTCGACAGCGAGTGGTGCGAAAACTCCAAGGATTATTGAGGAAAAAATAGCACGGGGAAAAGCTTCGACAATAATCAAGTGGGGCGGAGCGCCTAAAGGAACACGGCTCACAGCAAGCGAGCGACGGCGAGCAACAGCAACTGGAACCGCAACGAATACCATTGGGCCAACATCGACAGCCATATTTGTCATTCGGGGAAGCACCGGTGTGATTGGAATCGATATCGCAGATAAACGTAACTCACGGCAGCAGTAGAGCGACGCTTCGGGGAAGCACCCATTTGGCGGAGAGTGTACGAGCGAGTTAGAGCGTATAAGATTCAAGGTAGGCTAAGTTTCCTTACTGTGATTATATTAAGAGGAAGTAGAGTAGGTAACGCGGCGCCGTCGATAGGTATAGACTTGGAAGTAATTTGCGATCAATAAAACGTTGTTAACATTGTCAAGTGCTGGTGTTACCTTGTGCCCCTCTGGCAGGACGAATCGTTGATTATCAAGTGGCTACCGCGAAAATTTAAAATCTTAAAAATAAGTACCCGCCGTCGATTTCTCGCTTAGAGACGGTGGTATAAGAGACGGTTCCGGTTACAATTTGTAAAGCGAGTGGCGCCTGTAAACGACCCACACCCGTTTCCACGGGAGTTAGCCAACCGGAACTGTCCCCTTCGCCCTCCATCGCGAGGCGGAGGCACGTTG